>CM053604.1:26550636-26580925 GCA_028646535.1 Procyon lotor | reverse complement strand
ACCCCCCCAAACCCCCGCCTTGCCTCTCAAATTCTTCATATCAGAGAGATCATGTGATACTTTTCTTTCTGACTGACTTATTTCACTTAGCATAATACCCTCCAGTTCCATCCATGTCATTGCAAATGGCCAGATTTCATTTCTCTTGATGGCTGCATAATATTCTGTCGTATATATATATACCACATCTTCTTTATCCAAGGAATGAAATAATCTTTAAGGTAAACATTTTTAATAGGTTGTTTCAGTTTTTCAAATTTGATTCTTCCATTTTTTTTTGTAAGTAAAACTTAGAAGGTTTTATATTATCAGTTTATTAACATGTCAACATATTATCTAAGTATTGTCAATAAGGACCTAACCAAATGAGACTGTCTCTTTACTTTACAACCCAGTAAATAAGTGCTTATTCAGTAAAGTTAATGAAGACTACATACTTCATCCCCTGCTCCCACTTTTCCACTTTTAGCACTTATTCCTGATATTATGCTAACTAAATTATTTCCACTTCATGTAATGTAAACTTTGTAGACCCGTTATGTCTAACTTGCTGTACTTTCCTTTGGTATAGACTGGAACTTATGTAGAAACAAATAAGGGAATAATTATTTATGTTTGTAATCATAATGAAAGTTCACAATTATGGCTTTTTTATAGTTACGAGCGGTGAACTTTTTGTGATGGATTTCACTTAAAATATCCCATATAGAGTATCTTTTTGCCAGCGAAGTAAAACTTTGTGTTAACATTTTGTTCACTTCACAATATCACAGTCTGTAAAAAAGGAGCCACGTTTTCTGCATTCACAGTATCAGAATAGACTAAGAGGTGAAGAATAGGGCAAGGGCTATAAATCAGCTCTTTTAAGAAATCTAATGCATGATGTTTTTGCTAATGTCTCATTAAATGCAACAAATTGCAAAGGAGGCAATGAAATAAAATCTTCATTCTGTATAGCTAGCATATGCAGCCCAATATTTTGAATTGTATTTATAGTAAAAAATAATTACCTTCTTTTAATGGATTAAAACCATTGTCTATACTTCTAAAGCTGTGTCTGTTCCTCCAGGTTCTGTCTTTCACACATCCTACCTCGTTCCACTCTGCAGAGACATATGAGTCCCTGTTACAGTGCCTCAGAATGGAAGATGACAAGGTAGCAGAAGCTGCTATCCAAATTTTTAGAAATACAGGCCACAAAATAGAAACAGACCTACCCCAGATACGATCGTGAGTACATTTTTTTTTCTCATGGTAAACACAAAGGTTTTTTTGGTTTTTTTAACACAAAAGTTTAAGTGTGGGAGTCATACAGTCAATTTTCCCTTTCATGGAGGAAGATAGGAGAGGGGAAAGTGAACTTTTACTTAGAAGCTACGTGTCTAGGGGCAACTGGGTGACTCGGTTGGTAGAGCATACAACTCTTGATCTGAGTGTCATGACTTTAAGCCCCCCACGTTGGGCAGGGAGCCTCCTTTAAAAAAAAAAACAAAAAAAAACGTACTTTTCTTTATCCTTTGTTTTATCTTTTCTCTGCCTCATGTTCCTCCTCTACCATTAAAAGAACAAACTGAAGAAGAAATTAGGCAGAACAAACTGAAACTTTGCTTATATAACAAGATTATGAAATATTAATAATCAAGAGTTTCCACAGAATTTCAAGTTTGTGGGTAATACATCTTCCTTATCTATGTGTGTACACTTTTTTTTTTCTTAAGCTGGTTTAAATTCAAAAGCTGCTACCTTCATGTCTCACCAAATAATGGGATAATCAGGTAGTTTGCTTAATAGCATATCTTATTCGTTACTTGGTTATTGGCAGTGGTCTTTTATAATTTTGATCTCTCCCTCAAGCTTACCTTTCCCCTTTCGTCATTAAGAATGAAATACATTTTGGGGCGCCTGGGTGGCTCAGTCATTAAGCAACTGCCCTCAGCTCAGGTCAAGATTCCAGGGCCCTGGGATTGAGCCCCGCATCGGGCTCCAGTGGGGAGCCTGTTTCTTCCTCTCCCACTCCCCCCGCTTGTGTTCCCTCTCTCACTGTATCTCTCTGCCAAATAAATAAATAAAATCTTTAAAAAAAAAAAAAATGAAATACATTTTGATATTTTTACTTTGGCATCTTAAATGGCATCTTAAAGAGGTTGCCTTGGGATCAGACTTGTGCTGAGAGTTTATATTTAGACAAAAGAGGTGGGAGATGTTTTCTGGAGGAAAAACACATTGTTAATAGCTATTGAATCACATGTTCAGGGTATATGCAAATAGTTGCAGATATATCCAAATCAAACCAGTTTTTCCCTTACAGGGTAATAATAGGATAAGAGGACTCCTGACTCCTAGTTTTTATTAAATTTGTGAGCTATTAGTTTCATTTGAGAAATATATCAATATTTTGTACCTTCTCTTCATTCTCAGAACTGTACTGGCTAATAATAATTATCACAGTCAGTCCCTATTCTTAAGGAGTTTATAGTCTAGAGAGAATAATCTTTATATTTGTACATTGAGAAAAAAAATTTTCACAGTAGGATAAAGTTTTTGGTGAGTTTTTAACAAAGTAGGAAAATCCTTTTTAAGGTAAAGGTTTTATTTGTAAAAGAATTCTATCCCAAATGAAGCAGTGGAAAAATGGGGATAGATAGAATAGTTAATTTTAGACACAAGGATAAAACCTCTTAATTTTTTTTTTAAGATTTCATTTATTTGACAGCACAAGTAGGCAGAGCAGCAGGCAGAGGGAGAGGGAGAGATAGGCTCCCCACTGAGAAGAGACCCTGACTAGGGGCTACATCCCTGAGCCGAAAGCACATGCTTAATCGACTGAGCCACCCAGGTGTCCCAAAACCTCTTCTCCATAAGACTAATGAAGAAGGAAAGAATCATTGAGAAGGAGAGAAGCACAACAGTGCAGGCCTCAACAATAACCTTGATAGCATCATTAGATTATAGCACACTAGAATAACGAGGGAAAGGTTTAAAGTTGATTTATGTGTCGTCATTCCATTAGACTAAGAATAAATAATACGTTTAACAACAATTTGACCAATGCTCTATCTCTCTTCGTTACTTGTATTATAAAAATTGTTACTGGTAAATTTTGTGAGAGAAAGACATTGCTCAGTTAAGGAGGCTACTTGGGCATAGAAATCCCTAATTTATCATTCTAAACCTACATGCAAAGAAATGTGGCATACTGAAGTAACCTTTTTCTTGAGACACTCTTTCTTGGATTATAGTTGAGGATGGATAAGGAGCTTTAAATCTTTCTATAGATGAGCTAATTTTTAAGGGAGTCTTCTTGGGGTCCCTGGCCGGCTCATTTGGTGGAGGATGTGAGCTCTTGATCCTCAGGCTGTGAGTTCGAGCCCCATGTTGAGTGTAGAGATTACGTAAATAAAAGGTTAAAAAAAAAAAGAGAGAGAGAGAGAGAGGCTTCTCTACCAACATACATACCAAACAGTTATGGGAAAGCAATTAGAGGAGACAACCAAAAGTGGTATATGGACTTTTTTTTTTTAACTATGACATTATTTTTTACAGGACCTTAATTCCCATTTTACATCAGAAAGCAAAGAGAGGTACTCCACACCAAGCAAAACAGGCTGTTCACTGTATACATGCCATATTCACAAATAAAGAAGTCCAGCTTGCACAGATTTTTGAGGTATATATAATATAGGATGCATTTATGTTGATTTTTATTTTTATGCTGTGTGGTTTGATGAAGATAGAAGGTAGTTTGTTTTGTTTTTGTTGGCTATTTAGTCTTAATCTAGGATATAAATTCTGTGGGAGCAGGGGCTTTCTTTTTTTTTTTTTTTTTAGCATTGTATTCACAGCCTTTAGATCACAGTATATGTTCGAATACTATATACAGAAGAGTATTTTGTATGTTGTATCAGAACATTTTACTTAGTTTTAGCCTTATTGGCTCAGTGGTATGTATCCTCAGAAAATAACTTTGAACTACCCAGTTTAAAGTACCTAACAACCCTACCTGAAAATTAGTCCCCTTTGCCTTTTCTTATGTATGATCGTTGGCTTGATTCCACTATTGGAAAGGTACTCCTGTTATTTTAAATTGGATATAGTATCAACAGAATCCAGTGAACACTTATTTAATTGTCCCTGATCTTTAAAATGTCCGAGTCCACCAACATAACAAGGCTATTACTGTCGGTGGCTTAAAAATAATGCTGATTTGATGATGCAGAAATGTTCTTGTTTTTACTTCTTTTATGTGTGCTTTATTTTATTCTTTTATTTTTTTTTCTGGATTCTTTCAGTCTTACTGAATTTTAGTAGTTGAAATAAGAATTGAGTGTCTAATGGCTGAAGCTACTTTTGATCATATCATTTAGAACAACTTTGGGCACAGCAAATTCAGGAGGGTCAGGAACATTTACTGTTTCCATAGAATGTTTGGATATTTATAAAACAAACTGATAATTTTGACTGTTTTATTTTTATAGCCACTCAGTAGGAGTCTGAATGCTGATGTACCAGAACAACTTATAACTCCATTAGTTTCATTGGGCCACATTTCTATGTTAGCACCAGATCAATTTGCTTCCCCAATGAAATCTGTAGTAGCAAATTTTATTGTGAAAGATCTGCTAATGAATGACAGGGTAAGTTTCTAATTTAATTAAATTTAGAATAATGAGACTAAAACTATTTACATCTTTATCACAGAAACATTTCTGCTTCTCTATTTAATTTTCTTTTCCTCTTAAATTATTGTGTTTTCCCTCCTTATTTACTTAAATTTCCAAATGACATCCTGACTTCATGTAGCTATTACCAGAACTTAACATTTAAGAAGGGAAAAATGAGAACATGAGATGAATGAATCATGAAGTAAAAAATATAATTCAAATGCTATTATCCTAACATTTGAAGGACAGTTTACTGGAGTGCTAGAATTTTATCAGATGTTGTTAAAAATATGAGTGCATTTGTATTTAACTAGTGTTTTGAAATAACATTGCATTTTTGGCACTAGATGCATATTCTATTTTAGTTATTGAAGTGTGTGGGTGGGTGGTACACACGTGTGTGTACCCACATGCTAATTTATTAACTCTGGGCTGGAGTCTGGGAATATATAGCTTGAAAAGGCACCCCAAGTGATTCCTGAAACACACCTCTGATTAAGAATCAGAACTTTACCAAGTAGATCTGAATTAAAAAAATTGTTGAATGAAGACAAGTCAGTTTTACCTGCTGGATCATTGTGATGACTTTCAGTGCAGTGCTAATTTATCCCAACTTACCTATTCCTTCCACATGATCCAATACGCTTGGAGCCTTCACTACTCAAACTTAAAAAGGAAGACATTTGCCAGTACATTCCATCCTCTTTCCCTTCCCCCATTTCGATGTAATAGATAAGAATGGAAGAGCATGGCCCAAGTGTCATTTCCCTCTCAACACATTCAGGGTGAACTTTGCACTGCTGATAGATGTGAATGGCAATAAACATGAAATTTAAGACACCTCTTAAGATGACTAGATTGTAGTTTACAGTGGCTCTTTTTTGTTGTTGTTTGTGTGGTAAAATATACATAATATAAACATTGGCATTTTTGCCATTTTTAAGCGTGTATCAGTTATGTACACCAACATTCTTGCTTTTGTTGTTGGGTGGATGTTTTTGTTTGGTTTGGTTTTTTAAAAAATAAAAAGTTTTATCCCATGTATGCCTCCTGTATACAAGGAAATACCCAGAAAAGCCTAAAAACTCTCCAAAATGACCCAAAGTACCACCTAAAATATGTACCCATATTGTGTAACTGTCACCACTATTTTCAGAACATTTTAATCTCAGACAAAAACTCTTCATTCATGAATCAATAACCCCCATTTCCTCCTTCCCACAGCCTCTGATAACATCTCTGTTGTACTTTCTTCTGACTTTGTATTTGCCTCTTCTAGATACCTCTTATATAAAATTTGTCCTTTTGTGCCTGGCATATTTCACTTAGCATAATGACTTCAGGGTTCATTTGTGTTATATATCAGAAGTTCATTCATTTTATGCCAGAATAATACTATGGTATGTGTGCCTACATTTTGTTTATTCATCAGTTAATGGACAGTTGGGTCTTTTCCTACCTTTTGACTTTTGTGAATAATGCTGATGTGAACATTTGTGTCCCTGTTTTCAAATTTTGGTTAAATACCTAGGAGTGGAATTGCTGGGTCACATGGTCTTTCTTTGTTGTATTTTTTGAGGGACCACCACACTGTTTTCCACAGTGGCTGTACCATTTTGTATTCCCACCATCAATGCACAAGTCTTCCAGTTTTTGTTGCATCTTTGCCAATGCTTCCTCTTTTCTGTGTTTTGATAATGGTCATTCTAATGGATGTGAAATAGTATTTTGTGGTTTTGGTTTGTGTTTCCCTAATGACTTAACAGTGTAAAGGAGTTTTTTTCATGAGCTTTTGGCCATGTGTGTATCTTCTTGGACATTCAAAGTCCTTAGCTCACTTTTAATTGGGCTGTTTATTATTGCTGAGTTGTAAGAATTCTTTATATATTCTGAGTATTAAACCCTTGTCAGATATTTGCCAGATCAAAGATGATGATGATTTTCCCCTGTATCTTCTTTTAAATGTTTTAATAGTTTTAGCTCTTAAATTAAGATCTTTGATCTATTTTGAGTTATTTTTTATATGATGTAAGGTAAGTTCATCTTTTTTCTTTCCTTTTTTTTTTTTTTTTTGCTCATGGATATCTAGTTTTTCCAGCACCATTTGTTTAAGTAATTGGCCTGCCTTAGCAACCTTGTTGAAAATCAGTTGACCATATGTATGAGTTCACATATTTCCGTTTCATTCCCTTGGTATATGTGCCAATAGGTGTCAGTGCCACCCATTTTGTCTTGATTACTCTAAATTTGTAGTAAGTTTTGAAATCAGGAAGTTTAAGTCCTCCAACTTTGTTCTTCTTTTTCAAGCTCTGGTGACTTTCTTAAAGGTTTCCTAGAGCACTGCATTGTTCAGCATGAAAAACATAATGAAGGAAACTTTAAAGTTCTTTCAAAGAGTTAAATATATTCAATTGTCTATAGTCAACAGGTGAGAAGAATGGAAAATTATGGTCTCCAGATGAAGAGGTTTCCCCTGAAGTACTAGCAAAGGTAAATTTGTGTAGGCCTTGATAACTTTTGTGTTGAAATAATGAACATTCATAGATACCCTTTTTCTTTAACCTGACAACTAATAGTATTTTTAAATGAGGTACTTTATTTTTAAATTAAAAGTTGTTTCTCTCAAAGAAATTGTAGTCCTCATTGAGTTATTTACATATAGATCTATGTCAGGATCTTCTATAGAGCTTTATGCCTGCTAAAATAATTTCAGTGAGGCTATTTTACAGAAATTGTTTGTAGGATGTTGATGCTCAAAAGCATCTCAAGTCTAGCCTCACCACCACAGTCTACAAAAATATGAATATTAATTTGGCAAAAACAGATGGCTGTCATTGAATTCGTAACTTTTGATAGATACAAAATGTACCTCAATAAAACTAAGTTTTAAAGTATTGGGATTGAAGACAAAACTTTGTTCCCATCTTCCTTGATAATCTGTTTCACCTTGTATAGCTTGTATAACTTCCTAGTCATGTTCCATCAATTCTTTTTTCCAGGTTGTGAATAAATATAGTAATATAGTAAATAAATAAATAACACCTAGATCCTTTAGCTAGTTCTCTGACATGTACTGGTAGCAATCTTTTGAGTATAAACCTCTAGGTAATTATGATCACAAATAATTATGGGATCTCCTAATTTTTTTTAATCAGGATAGACAGGATCAGACGTAATGTTTTCTTCAAAATAGATTTTGCAGTATTATAAAAAATATTAAAGTCTAAATAGCTCATTTTAATCGCTGTAATAGGTATAGTTTATTTTTTATTTATTTATTTTTTTAAAGATTTTATTTATTTGACAGAGATCACAGGTAGGCAGAGAGGCAGGCAGAGAGAGAGGGGAAGCAGGCTCCCCGCTGAGCAGAGAGCCCAATGCAGGGCTCGATCCCAGGACCCTGAGATCATGACCTGAGCCGAAGGCCGAGGCTTTAACCCACTGAGCCACCCAGGTGCCCCAGTAGGTATAGTTTAAATAGATAGTTTAAACAGTGTATTTTCAAATAATTTGAACTTGGGCAAGTGTGACAAGCCTGGGCTCAGAAGCCAGACTTTGAGCTTATTATCTATCGTAGTAATGTGTCTCCGTTGCCTCATCTATTAGAAATAGAAGCTCCTCCCTTGTAGGCTTGTTTGGAACATCAAATAAGTTAATACATGTATAGCTCTGGGAAAAGTGCCTGTTATAAACAGAATAAATATTTTTACTGTTATTGTTATCCTACAGACTTATTTAATAGAACATGTCCACCAGCAATTCAGCAACCTCCCTAATCTAATTGACATAAATTAATCTTCCCTTTAATTGGAATTTTAAGTTCCTTTCTTTTTTTAGCATGTTAATATTTTATAGGTACAGGCAATTAAACTTCTGGTAAGGTGGCTGTTGGGTATGAAAAACAACCAGTCTAAATCTGCCAATTCAACTCTTCGATTATTATCAGCGATGTTGGTTAGTGAGGGTGACCTGACAGAGCAAAAGAGGATCAGGTGAGATCTTTCTTCCTTTCCAATTTTTACAGCTCAAAATGTTGGTGGAACTTACATAGGAATTATTTACGTAATTAACGTTGAATGTTGTAATTACACTGTAAGCTTTGGGATGAGATCTAGTGTACTCACTGGGGTTTTCATCTCAATGATGATGGAATGTTTCTTTTCTAAAGACTAGACTTTTTCCAGTGAATGTTTAGTCATAATCACTATATGTTATAGTTGGCTTCAACATTTGGTTCACTTAAGCAAATATCTGTTGAAATACTACTCTTTGCAAAACACCATGAAAAGCATTGCAGCAAAAGCAGAGAAGATTCAGTTCCTGCCTTTTATCCTGTAGTATAGTGATTGAACAAGGTGGGGTGACTTGGTACCATGAAAGGAGTACAAGCTCTAGTGGAGGGGTTGCCAAAGGAGGAAAAGTCACAGCCCTCCTGGTGCTTTGCAGAAGATTAAAACAAGGTTCTGCAAACCCCCCCAAAAAAGTTTCTATTTCTGCACATTTTCACTGTTTTGTGAAATCACCATTTCTTTCTATTCATTTTAAGATAAAATAAAAGCAAATTTGTCATGATCCTTGTTTGTTTCAAATATTTGATTTACTAGGGTCTAGGAGTATCAACAGATAAAACTACAGAATTCTACTTGTGATATGTTCCTACTTTAAAATGTGTTATTACAGGATAAGTTTAATTCATTTATGCATTCAGTATTTATTGAGTACTATAATCCTAGGTACTGCCATGCTTTTTTTTTTTAAAGGTATAAAATCTCTCCTTCCGAGGAATGTGCATTCTAGTGTAGGAGATTAGGAAATGAGCAAATTACAGTAGAGATACTGAATGCTTTGGTAAACTAAAGAAAACCATGGAAAATTATTTTTATCATAGAATAAGCCAAGGGTAGTTTTGTAGGAACAGATTAGAAGATTAGAGCTGAATTAGGGATAATAAGTTTTAAATTTGGGGAAACTATGGCAAAGGCTTAATAATGCACTCTTATAAATCAGTGGTAAATAGGCAGGATCCCCAATAGAGACGAAGACTACGAATTATCAGTTTACCTTTTAAAAATGTTTAACATCACTAAATACAATAAATAGTTTAAACTTAGTGATACTTGCCTATCAAATTAGCAAAAATATTTTTTAAACTAATCACTGCTTCATGGGTTCAGGGAAATGGATCCCCTCATTACTCCTATGAATATAAATTGGCAGAGTCTTGGCAGGACAGTTGGCATTTTGTGTCTAGATCCTTGTAAATGTTACCCCTTTGATTCTTTCTTTTTACACTCATGAAATAATAAAAGAATCATACAAAAACATACATACAAACATGTTCTTTCCAGCATTTTTTGTCATCACAGAAAATAAGGGAATGGTTAATTGTGGAACAGACATGTCATGAAATATTAGGCAAATCTTAATTAGGTATTTTATAAGCCATGGTTTAGCTTGAGCTCTAGAATCAGACACTCTACAACTCTACACTCCATTTACTAAGTGTGTGAACTTCTATAAATCACTTTTCTAAGCCTCAATTTCCTCATCTTACAGAGTGAAAATTAAATGAGATAAAGCCTGTGAAATGGTCACACACTGCCTAGCACAGACTTAAGCACTTAGATGGTAGCATTTTTTTTTTTTTTTTTTAATTTCTGCATCATTTGTCTGAGAAGCCATTTGAAGTCCCCTCAAGAATACCGGTGTTCACTTTGATAATCCTATTGTCAGGAGTGCCATGTTTTCTCCTCTTGTATGGTGATGATGGACTCAACCAGCTTTCCACATTTCCTCGTCTTTAAAATGTCATAACCATGCTGTTTAACATAAAAGTTGAAATAAGACTGTTCTTTCATCCTGCTTATTGTCACATTTTGCCATTTAGGTAATAAAAAACAGCTGGGCAGGGGTAGGAGTACTGGACCTCCTGGGGGGGTTTTGGCTACAAAAGGAAGTCTGACCCAGAGACTAGTATAGTAGCCCAGATAGACACTGGCTCTCATTTCCATATCCTTTCCTTTTAGGTATTTGTCTGATACCTCCCCTTTAGTGGTGTAAATCAGCTCCTTGTTGCTAGCCCCTCCATTTCATCAGATGAAATTCTTTTCTAAAAAAAAATAAAAATAAATAAATAAAAGAAATTCTTTTATATAGAAATATAAGTGGTACTTCTGTAAAAGAGAACTTTGTATATAATAGAATTATATAATTTAATATATAGGTAATTATATAATTATCTAGCTTAGGCTAGATTTCTGTTACACGTGTGTGGATGGTTGTGCATTTAAAAACTGTAGGAAATAAATTTAATATAAGTGATTTAATCAAGTATTTTACAACGAATGCGTATTCCTCTTAAAATGAGGAATACTGTTCCTGATGTAAATGGTTCTTCTTGGCATTGCAGTGATCATAGTTGTGATCATAAGCAGAGGTGCTTGGCTATGGTAAAAGATCTATGCTAGAACATAACTGAAAATGAAGGCAGATAAATTTATCGTTAGTCACATTGATTTGAGCCTTTTTCCCTGTGTTGAGTTCAAGGACTCAAAGTAGCTTTCCCAGATTTGTACATTATATGTCATTTTAAGCTTAATATATGTCAAAAACCTTAACACTCAAAAAGGGATCAGAGCATTGTTATGAATGATAATGGTTATAGGAAATGTTTATTTCTTTTTTGTTTGTTTATAGTAAATCTGATATGTCTCGCTTGCGATTAGCTGCTGGTAGTGCCATAATGAAGCTTGCTCAGGAACCTTGTTACCATGAAATTATAACCCCAGAACAGTTTCAGCTCTGTGCACTTGTTATTAATGTAAGTAGTCCTCTTATTTTTGTCAATTACTTGGCCCTCAAAGTTAAATACATACACTTTTTGTGGATACAGATCCATTTACTCTGTACACAAAAGGAATTGCTATTATAACTATTCTACCTAAATATCTTCTAAGTATTGTTATTTATTCCCTGATATCATTGATCACTTTTTTTTAAAATGAAGACTTTTGGAACAAGCTGCTCTTTAGTAAATGTTTTCCAGTTTTTTTCTTAACTAGGTTATTTTATCATGGTTTTAAAAGTACTAACATTTTTATTTAAGTATTTTTGGTTTTATGCTGCTGTAGGATGAGTGCTACCAAGTAAGGCAGATATTTGCTCAGAAGTTGCATAAGGCTCTTGTGAAGTTACTGCTCCCATTGGAGTATATGGCGATCTTTGCCTTGTGTGC
The DNA here is from genome assembly GCA_028646535.1 of Procyon lotor. Taxonomy (NCBI): domain Eukaryota; kingdom Metazoa; phylum Chordata; class Mammalia; order Carnivora; family Procyonidae; genus Procyon; species Procyon lotor. The sequence continues at coordinate 26,569,030 of CM053604.1, read as the reverse complement.
CAAAGATCCTGTGAAGGAGAGAAGAGCACATGCACGACAGTGTTTACTGAAAAATATCAGTATACGCAGAGAGTACATTAAACAGAACCCCATGGCTACTGGTAAGTAATTTTGAAAGCTCCAAGTGTGCTAGTGTATCTTGCGAGTGTATTGATTTGTAGGGGGATTTATTTCGTATCTTTCCATTGTAGTATATTTATAATAACACTGCAGTTTTTATAGAATGTTGTTGTTATATAGTTGTGATATACTTAATATCTGAAATCCTGGTTTCTGAGTCCCATTTATGATGTATAAAACTGTTTGGAGGAATTTTTCTTATGGGATCAGCAGTGTGGCTTGATTTAAACACATTGCTCAGATGTCAGAGAGAAAAGAATTATTTTCCCAGCTTTACGAAAGACTCACTGTATAATCTGTATAATCTCAAGTTATCCTTTGGCCTTAATAGCTTTCAACACTGAAATGTATTTCATTATCATCTAGATAGCGTGTTGCCTGTAATTTTAAAATAACTGAGGAAAAAAATGGAAACTGAAGTGGTTCGAACACAAAACTAGAGAGGCATTTTGTAAAAGCTGTTATTACTATTGTTAATAATAATGTTTTCACTTTAGAGAAATTATTATCACTGTTGCCTGAATATGTAGTTCCATACATGATTCACCTGCTAGCCCATGATCCAGATTTTACAAGATCACAAGATGTTGATCAGCTCCGTGATATTAAAGAGTAAGTCATGTTGACTTTCAAGAATTTTTAAAACTTTTTACTTATTGAAAAGATGATAAATTTTTCCGTGTTACTGTTGCCATTAGGATAAAAACTTCTTTATGGTTTTGTTTACTATAAATTTCATCTTAGTAAATTTTCCCCATCTGTCGGGTTCTTTTTGATACTTTTGTTTCCTGTTTGCAACTAACTGAATCTTCTAAATAAGTTGGTTTGATTATTTTAGTTTTTATATTATTTTTACTATTTGTGTTAAGATGGGTTTCAGTTAGGTCAGCTCAATAACTTTGAAAGCCATGTCATAAAAATTTCTCTCCTTGAAACTATACTTTCATACTCAAAAGATGCTTTAAAAATATGCATGTACGTGTGAAATATTCTGTGGCAGGATTATGGTAGTACAAAATTAGGCTTGTTACACCAGTCAGGGAGAGATTTATACCTAGTGGAAAGACAGGCAAGTAAACAATGAAAAAACACTTGTTGAGTAAGTGGTACTTCTGTAAAAGATAACTTTGTATATAATAGAAGGTGAGAGAGCGAGAGGCAGCTTAAGTTCACCTGAATACAGATGACCTCCAAGAAACTTTTCTTTTTTTTAATGGGGAAACAAGAATTGACTTATTTTGCTTTTAAATTCCACACCACAACATTTTACTGAAAATGAAGTGATTTTTAATCTATAGATAAAAGACTTTTTCTAAATGATACTCAGGATGTTTTTTACAAGTTTGGTTTTAAAATAGATTTGAATTTATAGTAGGTCTTACACACAGTGATTTCAATAAATCAGGCCCTCCAGAACACAATCTGGAGGTGTAACAATTATGTGATGACTTCTTAATAGTCCAAGGGTACAAAGACCTTTGAAAGAAATTAATCTTTCTACAGTATTAACCCCTAAGAGCAGTTTTCCAATATAGATGACAACAGTATTGTCAGTTCCATTTACTTTTACTTTATAAAAGAACTCCCAGAGGAAGAAATTTCTGGAGGTTTTCCCAGATATATACAGCTATATTTTCTGTTGTGCTCACAACATCTGCAAAGTATGGCACATCCAGATCCAGATTTTTATGATCAAGGGCCTACATAACTGCCTCCTCCATGTGCTCTTTGAGGTCGGTCAAATTCATAACCATTCCTGCAACAGGATCAGTCTTTATAATTGTGCCCATAGTCATTTGGATTGTTGCATTTCCCAAACAGTTTCAGATTTTCTTCCTTACTAAGAGTTTTGACATAGAGCCGACGGGTTGTGCTGTGGGAGACGAGGTGGGATAGTTATGGCCAGTGGCCAATGGCGACCACATTGATTGCCTTGCCTCCAACCTCCAAGAAACTTTAAAGCGGTATTTACTTTCTTTCCTCTTATTAGGATTTTGCTTTGCACTCTTAAATTGGTACCTTCGGCTTGTATTTAAAAGTATTATAGGGGTGCCTGGGTGGTTAAGTTGGTTAAGTGTCTGCCTTCAGCTTGGGTCGTGATCCTGGAGTCCTGGGATCAAGCCCCACATCAGACTCCTTGCTCAGTGGGGAGTCTGCTTCTCTTTCTCACTCTCCCTTTGTGCTCTCTCTCTCTCACACACACAAATAAATAAATAAAATCTTTTTTTTTTTTTAAATAAATAAATAAATAGATAGATAGATAGATAGATAAATAAATAAATAAATAAATGTATTACGGTTTTTGGATGTGTGGCATTAAACCTTAATCCTGATCTCATTTAAGTTTGTAATCAACATTTGTCTCTACCTCCTACAGCTTTTGTCACTGAAAATGTGTCAATATCTTAATTCAAAGAGAAGTTATATCTTGTCCAACATTACTGTGAATCATTGGGCTATGAGCACCTTACATTTTGAGGGCTTGTCATTTCACTGTTGTTCCAATACATCATTCCAGTAATATTGTCTTTCTATTTCAAATGCTTGAAAATAAGTCTGCATTTAAAAAAAAAATTTTTTTAGGGCTTTTAGTTGATCTGTATTTTAAGAATCGACATAATTAGGTTCTAGTGCCAGCTGTGTAATTAAAAACTTTACTTCTCTGGCCCTCAATTGCCTTATCCGTAACATGCAGGAGATAAAATAATTAACTCCCAAAATGTCTTCTAATTCTTATTTTTGTTTATCTTATAAATGTTTACATTGTATTTACAATTTTTTTTCTTTAAAAACTTTTAGTTTGGCATTTTCCAGAAAACACTTCCATAAAATGAAAATGTGATGTATGTTTGCTCAGAACACAAGGACTATGTTAGAGGACGTTTTAGTAATTTCAGTTGCAAAGCAGTTGTGTGGAAGAAGGATTAGACTTAGAGAGAGAACTATGATGTGGGAACTAGAGTACTGACGTACTAGGAGTAATTGGAGTTAGAACTGAAATCACTGGTACATGTTTTTTTGTTCTGTCTAGCATGCAACATTTTTTAGGATCCTTAAACAATTAATTAGCATGTAATTTGAAGTGTTATATAATATGTTTTTCAAACTGGTTTTTAACTTTGTGGAAAGTATTAACTTATTGTGTCTTGCTTTGGCTATTCAGAGTCCTTTATGGTTTCATGTAAGTTTCAGAATTATTCTAATTCTGTGAAAAATGCCATTTGTAAGGATTGCATTGAATCTGTAGGTTGCTTTGAAATAGTATGGACATTTTAACAATATTCTTCCAGTCCGTGAACATGGACTATCTTTCCATTTATTTCTGTGTATCTTTCATTAATGTCTTATAGTTTTCGATATCTAAATCCTTAACTTCTTGGCTAAGTATATTCCTAGGTGTCATTCTTTTTGATGCACTTATAAATGGGAATATTTTCTTAATTTCTCTTTCTGATAATAGTGTAAAAAATACAACAGATTTTTGTGTATTGATTTTGTATTCTGCAACTTTATTGGATTTGTTTATTCTAACGGTTTTTGATGGAGTCTTTAGGATTTTTTGTGTATAATATCTCATCTGCAACTAGTGACAGTTTTACTTCTTCCTTTCCAATTTAGATGCCTTTATTTCTTTTTCTTGCCTAATTGTTCTGGCTAGGACTTGCAGGACTTCGTTGAATAAAAGTGGTTTAGAGTGGATATCCTTGTCTTGTTCCTGATCTTAGAGGAAAAGCTTTCAGCTTTCACCATTGAGTATGATGTTATACATGGTCTTTATTATGTTGAAGTATGTTCCCTCTATACCCACTTTGTTGAGAGTTTGTTTGTTTTTAAGATTTTATTTATTTATTTGACGGAGAGCACAAGTAGGCAGAGAGGCAGGCAGAGAGATGGGGGGAAGCAGGCTCCCTGATGAACAGAGAGCCCGATGTGGGGCTCGATCCCAGGACCCCGAGATCATAACCTGAGCCGAAGGCAGAGGCTTTAACCCACTGAGCCACCCAGGCACCCCGAGAGTTTTTTTAATCATAAATGGATGTTGAATTTTGTCATTTTTTTCTATATCTGTTGAGATGATCATATGATTTTTATCTTTCATTTTGTTAATGTGATATACCACATTGATTCATTTGCGGATGCTAAACCATGCTTCCATCCCTGGAATAAAGCCCACTCAGTCATGGTGTATGATCCTTTCATTAATGTATTGTTGATCTCAATTCACTAATATTTTGTTGAGGATTTTTGTATCTTAAGTTCATCAGAGATATTGGCCTGTAGTTTTTCTATTTTCTGGCATCTCTGTCTTGTTTTGGTATCAGGGTACTGCTAGCCTTGTAAAATTATTTTGGAAGAGTCTCCTCCTCTTCTCTTTCCTGGATGAATTTGAGAAGAATTGATATTAAGTCTTCATTGAATATTGGTAAAATTCACCAGGGAAGCCATATGGTCCTAGACTTTTGTTTGTTGGGCGGTTTTCTTTCTTTCTTTCTTTCTTTTCTTTCTTTTCTTTCTTTTCTTTCTTTTCTTTCTTTTCTTTCTTTTCTTTCTTTTCTTTCTTTTCTTTCTTTCTTTCTTTCTTTCTTTCTTTCTTTCTTTCTTTTTGTTGGGCGGTTTTCAATTACTAATTCAATCTCCTTACTAGTTATTGGTCTTTCAGATTTTCTGTTCTCTCTGATCCAGTCTTGGTAAGTTGTATATTTCTAGGAGCTTATCCATTTCTTCTAGGATGTTCAGTTTGTTAGCATGTATTTTTCATAGCATTCGGTTATGGTCCTTTGTATTTCTGTGGTATATTCTATCATAACTTCTCTTTCATTTCTGATTTTTGAGTCCTCTTGGTCAGTCTAGCTAAAGATTTATCAATTTTATCTTCTCAAACAAACAGCTCTTAGTCTCATCAATTTTTTTTCCTGTTGTCATTTTAGTCTATTTCACTTATTTCCACTCTGAATTTTGTTATTTCCTTACTACTTCTACTAACTTTGAGCTTTATTTGTTCTACTTTTCTCCTGGTTCCTGCAGGTGTAAAATTAGTTTCTTTGTGGAGTTAAGCATTTAGCATTAGAACTTCCCTTGTTAGATGCCTTTGCTGCATCCCATAAATTTTGGTATGTTACATTTCCATTTCTGTTTGCCTCAAGGTATATCCTTTATTTCCCTTTTGATTTTTCCTTTAACCCAGTGATTTAGTAGCATGTTGTTGAATCTCTACCTATTTGTGAATTTTCATTGGTCTTCGTGTAATTAATTTCTCATTTCATACCATTATAGTCAGAAAAGATGGTTGATATTATTTCAATCTCAAATTCACTAAGACTTGTTTTGTGGCCTAATACATGATCTGTTTTGGAAAATGTTCCATGTGCACTTAAGAAAAATGTGTATTTGTCGCATTTGTATGGAATGTTCTATAAATATCTGTTAAGTGCATGTGGTCTAACATTTAAGACCATTTTTTTTTTTCTTGGTTTTTCTGTCTAGTGATTTGTTTGTTTAACTAATTGGGGCATTAGAGTCCCCATATATCAAAAATTATAATAATTATATAAATACTATTGTATTTCTTCTTTTAGGTCTATTAATATTTGCTTTCTATATTTAGGTGCTTCTATGTTGGGTGCATAAATATTTGCAAAGGTTATATCTACTTCTTTGTTGACCCCTTTCTCATTATGTAACACTCGTTTTTGTGTATTACTGCAGTCGTTGTTTTAAAGTATATTTTGTCGGGACGCCTGGGTGGCTCAGTGGGTTGAAGCCTCTGCCTTTGGCTTGGGTGTGATCTCAGGGTCCTGGGATCGAGCCCCACATCGGGCTCTCTGCTCAGCGGGGAGCCTGCTTTCCCCTGTGATCTCCTTCTCTCTGTCAAATAAATAAATAAAATCTTAAATAAAGTGTATTTAGTCTGATACAAATATAGATATTAAAGCTTTATTTTGATTTCCATTTGCATGTAATATCTTTTTCCTATGAAGACTATCTCCTCACTTTCACTGGGTGTGTCTCTTGTAGGCAGCATATAGATGAGTCTTGTTTTTTTTTAATCTATCCAGCCATTCTATGTTTTTTGATTAGAGAATTTAATCCATTTACATTTGAGGTAATTATAGATAGGTATGTGCTTATTGTCATTTTGTGAATTGTTTTGTGGCTGTTTTGTAGTTCTTCCCTATTCCTTTCTTCTTCTTTTGCTTACTTTCTGTGTGGTTTAATAACTTTCTTTAGTGGTATACTTATATTCCTTACTCTATCTTTTGTGTATTTACTATAGGTTTCTATTTCTTGGTTACTATGGTGCTTACATACAACAACTTATAATGGTCTAAGTTGATAACAACTTAAAATTGATCCTATTCTAAATCTCAACATTTTTTTTTTATTTCATGGGGTGCTATTTTTATTTATTTTTTAAATATTTTATTTATTTGAGAGAGAGAAGGAACAGGGTAGGGGGAGAGAGAAGCAGACTCCCCACCGAGCAGGGAGCCTAGTATGGGGCTCCATCCAGGGTCTTGGGGATCATGACCTGAACCAAAGACAGACACTTAACTGACTGAGCTACCCAGGTGCCCTTAAATCTCAACATTTTAACTCTTCTTCTCACATTTTATGTTTTTGAGGTTACATTTTACATCTTTTTATCTTGTGTATCCTTTAACTAATTATTGAGTCATAATTACTTTTACTACTTTTGTCTTTTAACCTTCATACTAGCTTTATAAGTAATTCACTACCTTTACTATACTATATAGTTACATTTCCAATGGTGTTGTTGTCACTAAATAGGACCTTTCTTTACTGCCTTTTTTTTTCTTTTCTGCTAAAAGAAGTCCCTTTGATATCTACAATGTTTGTGCTGAACAATCTGTTAGATAGTCTTATAGGGATTCCCTTATATGTAACCATTTTTTTTTCTCTTGTTGCTTATAATATTTTCTTCCTGTCTTTAACTCTTTTGACATTTTAATTGTGTCTTGGTATAGGTCTCTTTGGGTTCGTATGTTTTGGAACTCTCTGGGCTTCCTGGATCTGGTGTCTGTTTCTATCCCTATGTTCAGGAAGTTTTCTGCTATATTTCTTCAAATAAGATTTCTTCCTCTTTCTTCCTCTTCTGGAAGCTCTACAATTCAAATATTAGTCCATTTGATATCCTTAATTTCCTGATGCTATTTTTGCTTTTTATTTCACTTGTTTTTATTTTTGCTGCTTTGATTGAATAAGTTCCACTGCTTTTCTTTTAGGTTGACTGATCCTTACTTTCTGTTTCATATCTAGTCTGCTGTTGAACCCCTTTATTGTATTTTTCAGTTCCATTATTCTTCAGATCTGTGAATGGTTCTTTTTTTTTTTCTTTAAAGATTTTATTTATTTATTTGACAGAGAGAGAGGGAACACAAGTAGGGGGAGTGGTAGAGGGAGAGAACCCGATGCGGGGCTTGATCCCAGGACCCTGGGATCATGACCTGAGCCGAAGGCAGACACTTAATGACTGAGCCCCCCAGGCGCCTGGCAGCTCTGTGATTTCTGTTTGGTATTTTGTTAAATTTCATCCCTATTCAAGTCCTCACTCTTTTCATCCATTCTCCTCCCCAGTTTGGTGAACATTTTATGACCATTACTTTGAACTCTTAATAAATTTACTTATCTCCCTTTCATTAAGGCTTTTTTATGAGATTTTATCTTATTCTTTCATTTGGAACATATTTCTGTTTCTTCATTTTGCTTGACCCCTGAATTGGTTTCTGTACAGTAGATGAAACAACCATCTGTTCTAGTCTTGAAGGAATGACCTTATGGAAGAATTGAGCCTTTTTTTTCAGTTCTACCCCAGCTCTTGGTCATCTCTCAAATCTTTTGAGTTTATCCAAGCAGCCTGTTATATTTTTAATAGCTCTCAGTAGTTAAGGATGTGCCAAGAGCTGTCAGTGTCTCATAATGGAGGATCTCTGCACATAGATTCAGATTGACTGGAGGCCAGACCTTCAGGCAACTGCATTTAAAAATATGCAGATGTATTACAATCCTGAGGACCCAGGAACAGAAACCTCACTGACTACCAGAGTCAGGCAATCCTGAGGTGTGTCCCCTAGGTGGCACTCACAAAAACTGGGGTTCCAAATGAGTATATGAGCTCCTTTCCAGGAGATACCAATAAGCTGGAAAGACTGAGAGCACCAAGGTGGAATTTACAGCCTTTGTTCCTTGAGGAAGCACCATAGGCCATTAAATATGTGGCAGATCTAAGTCCTGCCCTTTGTCCAAAGCTCCAGAACAGAGTGGCCTTTTGACAGAAAAAACTGAGGGTCATAACCTGCCACCATTGGTCCCTCTGGTTACTACAGTCTTTCGGGACCCTGGAATGCAAGCCCCTCCAGCCACTGCAGCCAGGCGATTATGGGGTGCCCCCTGAGCATCAGGCACCAGACTCCAGGCTCCCTTCCAGGAGACACTGGCACTCTGAAGCGTGGCAGAGGGTGAGTGTGAGGATAGCACCTGCCCTCTAAGGTCTCTGAAAGGATTTCAGTCAGCCTCTAGGTGATTGTTTTAATCAGAAGCCTACTCCTCAGGTCACAGTTATGATGATTGGCTAATAGGCCTACTTCACAGAAGAACCAGGCTGCTGGGTCAATGCCTCTTGCTGTGCCCAAGAGGAGTGGTAGCTGGTAGCTCTTTAGGCACTCTTTGTACATTGGTTACAGTTCTTTGGGACCCAGGAACATAAGTCCCACTGACCCCCAGTGTCAGGTGATGCAGAAGTGTCCCTTGGCAGCTGTCCCAAAAATTGGGGCACCAGGGAGGGCTCTGAATTCCAAAGGTGATTATTGCATTCCCACGTGACCAGAAGCACAAGCTCCTCTGTTCTCTAGAGCCAGGTGTTCAAGAGATGTCCCCTGGGCAGCACCCACAAAAATCAGGGCACCAGACGTGTAAAGGTTCCCTTCTGGGAGCTACTCGTCCTCTGGAGCACAACAGAGGGAGAATGCAAAGATGGTGCTCCCCAGTCTCCATACCTGGAGAGTGTTCCGGCAGGCTCCTAGATGTGTGAGTTGAATTAGACGCCTGCCCCTCAGGTGGAGGTTGTAAGCAGGTTAACGTTCTTCACTTTAAGCTGCTTCTGAGCTGGGCCCTGGAGTGGGTCAGTTCCAGCACACAAACCCTTTAAGTGGCATTTCTCAGATTGCTACAGGCTTGTGGGTCCCACTGTGGGACATTTTAGGGACTCGTCTCTAAAATTCCTATCTTAGACGTTCGGGTGACCAGTGTCGGGTTTGAACCTTTCACCCCTCAGGAAGAAGCTCCAGGTATTTGAATTCCCTCCCAGATGTGGGTCCCAGCACCAGGGGTGGGATTCATGGTGAGATTGTGTCACAGGCTCTCCTACCCATTTTGATGTGGTTTTTTTCTTGTTACCTAATGTGTAGTTCTCACCCAGCCACCTTTAGGTTTTTTAAAAGGAAATTGTTTCCATATGTAACTGTGGACTCAGTATGTTCCTGAGAGGAGGTGAGTTTGGGGTCTTACTACATCACCATTTTGAATCAAACCAGGTTCTCTGTTTCTTACTGATCTTCTGTCTGGCTTTTCTGTCCATTATTGAAAATAAGGTATTGAAGGGGTACCTGGGTGGCTCAATTCATTAAGCATCCAACTCTTGGTTTCAGCCCGGGTCATGATCTCGGGGTTGTGGGATCCATCCCTGCATCGGGCTCCACACTCAGCAGAGTCTGCTTGAAGATTCTCTTCCTCTGCCTCTCCCCCCATTCTTGCTCACTCTCTAGCTTTCTCTCTCTGAAATAAATACATACATCTTTCAAAAAAAAGAAACTAAGGTATTAAAGTTTCTGATTATTACAGCAGAATCATCTATTTCTCTTCAATTCTGTCAATTTTTGCTTCATGTAATTTTGGGACTCTGTTAAGTTTGTATGTAATAGTAATACCTTCTTGCTGAATTGAACCTTTTATCACTGTGGTACTTCTGGGTCTCTTAGAATCTTTTTTTAGCTTAAATCTATTTTCTCTGATCATAAAATAGCTACCAGCCCTCTTTTGGTTATTATTTGCATGAAATATATATATAATTTTTATCCTTTCAGTTTCAAATGCTTTGTGGTTTTACATCTAAAGTGAATCTCTTGTAGACAGATATAGTGGATCTTTTTTTCCCCCTCCCTTCTTTTTCCATTCTGCTTATCTCTGCCTTTTAACTGGGGGCTTTAATCTATTTTCATTTGAAGTGATTACTGGTAAATAGCTATTTGTTTTCTGTCTTATATATGTTGTTACTTAATTTTCTTCATTACAGCTTCCCTTTTTTGTATCTACTTCTTTGTAGTGAGCCTTTTGATTCCCTTTTCTGCGAATTTTTAGTTATTTTCCTTGAGATTCCAAATAATATTTGTAACAACCTAGATTGAATAATAGCAGGTTAGTTTCAATAGTACACACACACTTTGTCCTACACATTTCTATCCCTCTCCCTTTAGTATTGATATTGTGATAGAAATTATATCTTTTTACATTATTTCTGTTCACAGATGTAATTATGCATTTGCCTTTAAAGTCTTTATGTAAACATCGTTAAAATTGAAAGTACAGTGATGCTGGCTTTTATATATACTTAGGTGATTACCTTTAGTATTTGCTAGTATTCTTTATTTCTTCTTATGGTTTTAAGTTACACTCTACTGCCCTTTTATTTCAGACTGAAGGACTCACTTTAATAGTTCTCTTAAAACAGGTCTACTAAAAATGAACTCCATTAACCTAGTGCTATATTTCCCCCTTACAGTAGTCTCTCAAAAACATTTACGTAGAATATAGGCAAAGAAGTATGCGTACATTATCATCAAATGATTTCTCCTCTATTGATGTAGTAAAGAAGTAAGTTCCTTGGTTGCCTTGAGAATCATTTTGGGAACTTATTACAAACAGGCCTTACCCTGGATTTGTTGATTTAGGTTCCCCAAGGATTCTGATGTTCATCCTGATTTGGGATTCACTTTTACTTAGAAATTCAGGTGTTCCCTTCAGATACTTTATGTATTAAATGGGTATACAGTAATAAGTGGAAAAGCAAAAATAGTTAAATAGTCTTAAGATATGACTGCTTAGCTGAATGACTGGTTATTGTGCACATGTGATTTGGAGCCATGTCACAACAGAATTCCGATAAATCCTTGACCTGCATAGTTTGCAAATAGTCAAAATGGAAAGACTTTGCTGCCTGCTGGTTTCCTCATCATTGCTGGGCAGTGATACATGTCAGATCATCTAAATGTCTATTGAATCCCTACAGAATGAATCTTTACATGCCTTGTGAAACTGCCAGACTTTCTTATATTAAGCTATGTTTTCATTTTTAATATTTTATGGTTTAGCTTATATTTTACTCTTACTTTGTTATATCCGGACAACAGACCTTCCCAATAAGATGTTTTAATCCATTAAGCAAAACACCTACATTTAGTCTGTTAATAGGCAAATATGTTCATCATTTAGGTGCCTATGGTTCATGCTTGAAGTTTTAATGACAAAGAATGAAAACAATAGCCATGCCTTTATGAAGAAGATGGCAGAGAACATCAAGTTAACAAAAGATGCCCAGTCTCCAGATGAATCCAAGACAAATGAAGTAAGATATGTGTTAGGCCAGTGTGTATTAAGATAATTACAGGAAAAAAATATTACAGTCCATGTCCCACTTGTTTTTTTCTATTACATAACAAATTAGATGACAGAATGTTCATAAAAATACATATTTATGGTCAGCTTTATTGTATTTTATTATAATTGAATTTCACTATTTGAGGAATGTTTACTACCTGAAAAGGACATTAAAACTTCTACAGAGCAAGGGGATAAGAACTAATACAATTTACTATTTTATAGCTGTCTTAAAATTTTTAGTAAGATATTCCTTTTTGTATATTTCCCTTGGGTTTAGTTTGATTTGGTTTGTTTTTAATGCATATTCGGCACTCAGGTTAATTAGGTAAAGGGTTTTTTTATTTGTTTTTTGTTTTTTGTTTTTACCAGGAAGCTACATAAGAAATGCAAATACAAATGTGAAATGTTCAAGGAATAAATAATACTGCATATCCCTCTTTTGATTTCATTTTATACATCGAGTAGAATTGGTACTTGGTGGTTCTTTTGTGCTACTGAAAATTATATGTGATCTTTCTTTCTTTCCTCCCTAGAAACTTTATACTGTATGCGATGTGGCTCTCTGTGTTATAAATAGTAAAAGTGCTTTGTGCAATGCAGACTCACCAAAGGATCCAGTCCTTCCAATGAAATTTTTTACACAACCTGAAAAGGTAGATTTTTTCTCTTCATTGTTCTGCCACACTAAACTGATTTAAATTTCAGTTACCATCAACCCTAGTGGGAAATAGTGGATTGTCTTCACTACAAAGTAAGAAATACCTCTTTGTATTTATATCAAGGAATGGGAGATTGTCATCCAAACCCCAAACAAATATCGTTCTCACCTTACAGAGTACGAGAATGCAAATCAAGCTTTATGGTGGTATTCTTACATGAGCTGTTCCTTCTGGATGTTTCTAGTATGTAAGAGGAGTTTTCAGATTCCTTAAAATATTTTAATCTCATTTTATTAAAACACTGTATTTTATTAGGCAAGAAATAAAATGGTACAGTGTAAATATAAATATTATATAAATATATATATATATAACATGTATAAGTATAAATATTATATATATATGAAATGTTAAAGTTAACAGAATTGGTCTCAACAAATGATAAACCAGTATTCTAATGAGCTCTTCTAACTTCAGGGACTTCAGACAGGTTAACTCTTCTAAGCCTCAATTTCTGTTTCTCTAATATTCAGGTGATAATACCTATGAACAATTATTAATATTATGTCTATAATTTTGTTTATAAGAGTTCGTCACTATTCAGGAGATGGTAGTAATAATACATCATTTGTTCTGCTATCAGTAAATTAAGTCTTCCATGTAAGTAAATTTTCCAGCTAACTAAAGCTCTTTGTTTTTATTTCCTGCTTTAAGGAAGTATTTGGAAGTTTAACCTTCCCGTGCTTTGTTTAAAAAACATAAACCTATTTTTTTTATTTTTTTAATTAAGTAGGCTTCACACCCAACGTGGGGCCTGAACTCAGGACCCTGAGATCAGGAGTCACATGCTCTACCAACTGAGCCAGCCAGGCACCCTCAGAGTCCTAAAAATTTTTTATACATTTTTCAAATCTTAAGATATGCTTCAGGGTAATACCCTCCCTTAGAGTATTTTACAGAAGAACATACCCAGGAAATGGAGCTTCCTACTTTTAATGCCATACTTTGACAAAAATTTTAAACAGATTTTCTTTAATTTAGTATTCAGCACTTACTTTGCCTGATTTTTGATAGGAATAATAAAGATTACAAAGTTATTTGCCCTCTAATTAAATATGTAGTGATCTTTATAAGTAGTTCTGCCTGAGCTCTTAAATTTAAATTTACTTTTTTATTGACCTAGGGTTATTGTGACCAGAATAGTACCCAAATAGAACCTTCATATAAGGAGCGCCTAGGTGGCTCAGTTGGTTAGCGTCTGCCTTCAGCTCAGGTCATGATTCCAGGGTCCTGGGATCAAGCTCCACATCAGGATCCTTGCTCAGCAGGGAGCCTGCTTCTCCCTCTCCATGTACCTGCTACACCACCAGCTTGTATGCATGCACTCTCTCTCTCTGTCAAACAAATTTTTTTAAAAAAGAATCTTCATAAAATAGTGATCCCATCATCAAGAATTAAATTGCTGGGACACCTGGGTGGCTCATTGGGTTGGGTATCTGCCTTTGGCTCAGGTCATGATCCCAGGATCCTAGGATCGAGCCCCACATTAGGCACTCTGCTCAGCAGGGAGTCTACATCTCCCTCTCACTCTCCCTCTGTCCTCTCCTCTCTCTCTCAAATCAATCAGTCAATCAATCTTTTAAAAAAAATAATAAAGGGGAATTAAATGGGGCACCTGGCTGGCTCAGTCAGTAGAACATGCAACGCTCATTCTTGGGACTTAACGTCAGGGTCAAGAGCTCAAGCCCCATGTTGGGTGTGAAGCCTACTTTTAAAAAGAAAACAAAGAATTAAATTGCTATTTGTAAGTACACCAAAGTTGAGTTGGGTTTTTTTTGATATCTGAATCTTAGTGTTTTTAAGCCTTCTTAAGAACTAGGTGGTGGTAGTGGTGGTGGTTGTGGTTGTGATTGTTTTGTTTTGTTTTGTTTTTAACATATAAGGTATTATTTGCTTCAGGGGTGCAGGGCTGTGAATCGTCAGTCTTACACAATTCACAGCACTCACCATAGCACATACCCTCCCCAGTGTCCATCTCCCAGCCACCCCATTCCTCTCCCCAACCCCCCAGCAACCCTCAGTTTGTTTCCTGAGATTAAGAATCTCTTATAGTCTGTCTCCCTCCCTAGTCCCATCTTTTTTCATTTTTTCCCTCCCTTCTCCCCATGACCCCCTGCCCTGCCTCTCAAATTCCTCATATCAGAGAGATCGCATGATAACTGTCTTTCCCTGATTGACTTATTTCGCCTAGCATAATACCCTCTAGTTCCATCCACGTTGTTGCAAGTGGCAAGATTTCAGGGGTTTTGATGGCTGCATAGTATTCCACTGTGTGTGTGTGTGTGTGTGTGTGTGTGTGTGTGTGTGTGTGTGTGTGCGCGTGCGCGTGTGTGTGTGTGTACATACCACATCTTCTTTATCCATTCATCTGTTGATTCACATCTAGGTTCTTTCCATAGTTTGGCTATTGTGGCCATTGCTGCTTTATAGCATTCGGGTGCACGTGCCCCTTTGGATCACTACACTTGTATCTTTGGGGTAAATGCCCAGTAGTGTGATAGCTGGGTCGTAGGGTAGCTCTGTTTTCAACTTTTTGAGGAACCTCTATACTGAAGAAATAGGGTTTTTTTGTTTTCAATGAACACCTTTCCTCATTTCCTTTTCTGACATGTTGCTTTTAATGTGATATAAATTCAAACACTAGGAAACTAAGCATATTGAGATAATGAGCCTAGTGAGCCTATAGTATGTCTTGATGAATAAAGTGAATGAACGTTGGTGCCTAGGCTTTGTAACATTTATTTAAGCTGCACAAAAGCCTTTGTGCAAAAAAAAAAAAAAAAAAAAGAAGAAAGATATAGCTGTGCCTGGAACACATACCAAAACTGATTTCTTTCTAGGCACACATAAACCATCTGTTCTTCCCCTGTGACACCAGTGTGAGAGTAAACTTAATAAAAGAAAAGAAAGATAATTTTTAAGTGAGATCACTTAAAAAATTAATAAACTTCTTGGTCATAGTGAATCACTTTACTTATATGACACCATTGCGGTTTATATGTGTGCTGTTCCCAAGATATTTAACAGAAGCATCAAAGGATTCTTAGGTTTCATATAGATAAAACTTTCAAGACATCAGTGTCCACATGAGGTTTAATTAATTCACTTACTAGTAAACATCACTACCACCAAAGAAAATTATAATTCACTTAATTATATTTTGGCAGTGTATTTACCTACATGATTTGGACAGTCTTATGGTTCTAAGAAACATAATATTTTTAATTAAAGTGACAAGTTTTTTTTCAATAAGGATAATTTTCTTGAGATTCAGTTATTTCAGTGAATCTTAAGTGCATAATATATGCACTGTACCATTTTGAATACTTTGGGAATAAAGTAGATTTTACAATGAGAGTAGAGAAAGTAGGTTGGTGCATAACCTGGAGACTGTTTGCCCTGAACTATATGAAAAAATAGGAATGTTTTATTTAAAATGTGATTTAAGTAATTGAACTCTGATATTTGCCAAGTCTTATGTGCCACTGACTTAATGACATGGTTCGTTAAATATGCTTTATTTGAGGAATTAATATGTATGCTGGCCCAAATGTATTTGTTATTGTAAGGCACGGTGCCTGAAAAATCTTGTTTGGACAGTGAAAATACATATGTTCACTTGATTTTTTTTTTTTTTTTTTTTTTTTTGGTAGGATTTCTGTAATGACAAGAGTTATATATCAGAAGAGACCAGAGTACTTCTGTTAACAGGAAAGGTATTATGTACTAGATAATTTGGAAATCTTTGTCTCGTGTATATATTACTTCTGCTGTTGTTAGAAATAACTGTTAAATGTCCCATGGATTTTATAGTTCCTTATTCTTAAGGATTATATTGTGGATTATAGCATCTTCTTGTCTCAGGGTTTTTTCTTCCATAAGTGACTCTTGAATTAACAACCATGTGTTCTCACATGGTCTTCAAGTCTTCACAGGCTTCAAGTTACTCAGAATCCACGAAGCAGATTTTCTTGGAAAATGGTATAATAAATTTAGATATGTAAGATTTAAATAATTTTAAAGTATTAATGCATTAGATAATTTATATTCTATAAAAGTAATATGAATCTAAAAGAGCAAAAGAAATTTAATTTTTGATAAAAAATAAGTATGTCTAAACTATTATTACATACTTCTAATAGTTTATTTGTAAGACATTATATCTTATGTATTCTGCTGTGTGTGTCAGGGGTACTTTTTATTTTGATTGAACAATAGGAAATAATTAAATACTGCCTAGTTATTTTTAAGTAGAAGTAATACTTGTGACTTGTAATTGTATTCAGACAAACCCAATTTTACAAAATTATCATTTATAGTAAATTGAGAATTTAACTTTCCAAAGTAACAGTTCCTTGGCTTAGGCTAAACAGTATATTTTACATGTGTCTAAATTTATGTGAATTTTCTACAGTAAGGTATAAAATAACATGCATATGTGTAATTTTTAGCCAAAACCTGCTGGCGTACTAGGTACAGTAAACAAGCCTTTATCAGCAACGGGAAGGAAACCATATGTTAGAAGCACTGGAGCTGAGACTGGAAGCAATATTAATGTAAATTCAGAGCTGAACCCTTCAACCGGAAATCGATCAAGGCAATTTTTTTCTTCCACTTGTTTCTATTACTATCACTCTCTATTTGGTTCATATTTTATTTTTACCTAAAGCACTAGATCACAAAAACAGACTTTAGGAAACAGTTTGGCATAAAATAATAGTGCTGAGTTTTAGTATAATTAAAGATGGAAATTCAGAGTGCACAATTACATTTTGAATGCCTGTAACATTCCAAGTGTGTAAAAAAGTAAATGGAACAAATTTTTAAGATTTTATTTATTTGAGAGAGAGTGTGTGAGAATGAGAGAGAGATCATGGGAGAAGGGGAGAGGGAGCAGCAGACTCTGCACTGAGTAGGGAGCCCGATGTGGGGCTCGATCCCAGGACCCTGGGATCATGACCTGAGCCGAAGGCAGAGGCTTAACCAACTGAGCCACCCAGGCGCCCCAAATGTAAGAATATCTAATATATGTTACAACTAATTTACATAGAAATGCCTATGTAGGAAAATTGGACACTTAGGAAAACTATGAACATAAAACTTTTAAATAAATTGAAATTTATGCATCTTAATTTTAACTCATTCAAATTAGTATAGCATGAGTTAAGATAACATTGTTATAACGTTTCTATTTACAAGAATATTCCATGTTTGTTTTTTTTAACATGTCAGGTCTTTACCATGTTAGCCACTGCGTAAAAATTTCCACCTGGCCCTACTCTTATCAACACTAAAAATTGAAGCTTTTAAAGATTTTATTCTTACTCATGAAATTTTAAGTATAAACTCAATTGCTATTGTTTTGGACACATTCTTAACAGTAGAACCCCAAAATAGAAAATAAATTAACATGGAATATCTGTGGTTTACAGAAATGGTGGATCTCGGACTCCTCTCCCGCGACCCCTTCTTCCAGTCCTCTCCCTTCCAGAGCATTAACAACACAGACTGGAGGGGTGCCTGGCTGGCTCAGTCGGTGGTGCATGCGACCCTTGATCTTGGAGTTTGGAGTTCAAGCCCCACGTTGGGCATAAGGATTACTTAAAAGTAAAATCTTAAATAAAAAATACACACACTAGAGACAACTCTACTGTACACTATCTATAATATATCCATCACTGTATTTTTACTTTGTTGAAGGGTTTTCTACCCTCAAGAGAAATTCTTAGAACAGTTGTATGATTTTGTTTCTAGACAGCTCTCTGGTGGTTTTAGGCAGTCATTTGTGTCTTATATTCGTAAGGTTAAAGAGAATCAATAACGTGATATGATACAGCCGTGGTCTATAACCATAGAAGATCAGAGTCTTTAGAAGCTGGGCT
>CM053604.1:26532538-26550536 GCA_028646535.1 Procyon lotor | reverse complement strand
AAAAAAAAAAAAAAAGAAGCTGGGCTTCTAAACCGCCTATGCTTCTATTTCTTCATTGGTCAGTGAAAGGGTAGGCTATCCATCCATGTGAAATAAAGCAGCTTTGGTTTATTTTTCTTCAACAGGGAACAGACTTCAGAGGCAGTAGAAACTGGAGTTAGTGAAAATGAAGAGAATCCTGTGAGAATTATTTCTGTCACACCTGTAAAGAATATTGACCCGGTAAAAAATAAGGTAAAATTTTAAAATTTAACAAATGGATTTCTCAGAGATTATTAGTTTCATGGTAGATGTTAAGAAACCCCCACGTTACAAGTTAGTATGTACTACATATTCTACATTTGTGTAGACCACCTCTTGGTATATTTTTACTGTGCTTCCAGTATCCTTCTCCCACACTACTGCTCCCAAAACTTGAAAGACTAGGAATTCAGAGTTTTTGAGATTTTACTTTCAAAGTTTATTGACTCCTATAAGGGATGTATATACTGTTTTTATTTCTCTTCTGTTTTTTAAAAGTTAAATTTATGAGTTAATCTTTTAAAATGTATTTGAGTTTTTGTTTAATGGCTACATTCTTTATTGTTGACCTTATAATTATGGCACCCAATTTTCTTAATTTTGTGGCAAGAAAGAAACATTGGTAAGAATCAGACCTGAGTCTCAGTCCTGGCTCTGCCACTCATTGGCTGTGTTTACTTAGGGAGATTGCTTGACTTCTCTAAGCTTCTATTTAACTCTAGAATGAAACCAGTAAGTAACTTACCTCCAGTAGCAATGGCATGGAAATACTATTACTTCTTTTCCTACAGAATCATATTTTCAATATATTTAACTTTTTATTGCCTACCATATATTTATAGTATCCATCAAATGTTTTAGGAATCACCCTCAGGTACATAAAACACAAGACTGCACAATTATTCCACAATAGCTGAAAGATGCATAGTCATTATCTAAATTCAAACTGAATAGATGAGGCTACATTTTTATTTTTTAAGATTTTTATTTATTTGACAGAGAGAGAGAGAGAGATCACAAACAGGCAGAGAGGCAGGCAGAGGGGGGGAAGCAGGCTCCCCGCTGAGCAGAGAGCCCGATGCGGGGCTCGATCCCAGGACCCTGAGACCATGACCTGAGCTGAAGGCAGAGGCCTCAACCCACTGAGCCACCCAGGCGCCCCAAGGCTACATTTTTAGATCAGTCTTGCACTATTCAACCTCTTGCTTTGTGTTATCTGAAGTTCTTTGTGTCAGTAGATTCAGATAACAGGGAACCTCTCACTGTCAAAACTCTGAATATTGTGGGATTTTTGTATAGAATTCAAAGTCTTGATGTAAACAGACTTAGATGCAATAATGCATATTGCCACAGACATGCATTTAAACATACTTAACGTGTGTAGAAAGAGGTGGTACGGGGGATAAAAGTGTTTATCTGGCACAAAGAACTATCTATAACTTTTCTAGCCTGTGATATAAAATTCTATGTAAGATAAATTGATGTTATACATCAATTATATTTAAATTCTAATTTTTGAGAAGTCAAAATGTTACTTCATGATTAATCTATAATATTGTTCCAAACCCTTATTTTAATTTTTTCACACTTCCAAAGAATTTTTTTGAATTTTGTTTTTGTTTTTTTCAAGATTCCATTAATTTATTAGAGAGAAAGCACGCACAAGCAGGGTGACGGGTGCAGGGAGCCTGATGTTGGGCTCATTCCCAGGACCCTGGGATCATGACCTCAGCTGAAGGCAGACACTTAAATAACTGAGCCACCCAGGCGCCCCCCCAAAGAATGTTTTTAACAAATTCGATAAAGCCTTGAACACATAGGGGTTGTATTTTGACAAAACTTAATCATCTCCCAGTCAAGTCTCCCATTAACTTGATGTTGTCATTTCTTTCCAAAGTCTGAGTCCTCAGTTTTCTAGGCTCAAAAAACTGTCTTGTTGGTATATTAAAAGAAGGTAACGATTTAAGAGAGTGTTTCTTACTAATTTTTCAAAGAGATTAATGTGTAAACCAATTTATTATGTGTATAAAAATAATCCAGCAAACTATATATGGGTGTTTGCAGATCAGGACATACTTGGGGCGTGTGGGTGTCTGTCAGTTAAGCGTCCGACTCTTGATTTTGGCTCAGGTGAAGATCTCGGGGTTGTGATGTCAAGCCCCACATTGGGATCTGCACTGGATGTGGAACCTGCTTAAGATCCTCCCCCATTTCCTGCTGCCCCCACCCCATCTCTAAAGAAAAAAAAGAAAATCAGGACATTCTCTCCTGTTATTTACTCCACGAGGGAGATCAGATTGTAATACAGAGGCTGACGAAGGGAGGTGGTTAAAAGAAGCAAGACCTGTCCCATGGATTCAGGCCACCAGTGCTGCCAGTGTTGTCTGTAGGGAACCTTCTTTTTCTCCATACCTGTGACTGACCAATGGGCTTCCTTTTGCATTTGCCTTTTGATGAGTTCTTTAAACATATGCACATGTAGGGGCGCCTGGGTGGCTCAGTGGGTTAAAGCCTCTGCCTTCAGCTCAGGTCATGATCTCAGGGTCCTAGGATCGAGCCCCACATCCGGCTCTTTGCTCGGCAGGGAGCCTGCTTCCCCCTCTTTCTCTGCCTGCCTCTCTGCCTACTTGTGATCTCTCTCTCTCTCTCTCTAATAAATAAAATCTTCAAAAAAAAATGCACATGTACATAATATGCATAAATGTGTAAATACAGTCATGTGCATGATTTGTAATGCAGTCTTTGTTCCTTTTTAAAAGTAATGTTGGGGCACCTGGGTGGCTCAGTTGTTAAGCGTCTGCCTTCGGCTCAGGTCATGATTCCAGAGTCCTGGGATCGAGCCCCGCATCCGGCTCCCTGCTCAGCAGGAAGCCTGCTTCTCCCGCTACCATTCCCTCTGCTTGTGTTCCCTCTCTCGCTGTGTTTCTATCAAATAAATAAAATCTTTAAAAAAAAAAAAAAAAGTAATGTTAATTTTTTTCTTGTCTTACCATTTTCATGTGTGTATACACATAAATATTTCCTTTCCCTTTTTTTGCTACTATAAACAATGTCGGATTAAAAATTAAATGTGTATCAAACATTTACTGGTGATTTTTATTTCTGTGGGCTTACTTCCCAGTAGTAGGATTGCTAAGTCAGGGTAAAATGTATTGCAGATTGTAGATATTTCCATATTGCTTCCTTGAAAAAGTGGAACACTTGACATTGCTACCCAGCAAGGTGTAGCACTGATTTGTGAATTTTTTCACTTAAGTGACTATTTTCATGAGTTTTCATTTAAGTAAATTTTCTTGAATCATGAAAGATTTATAAATATTTTTTACCCAGTCATCCTGAAAAGATTTTCTGGGGGTAATGAAAATTAGTTAATTGAAAAGATTAAATGATTTTTTGGATGACGATGGTGCTCCTTTGTCTACTTCCTTTAATCAATTAAAATTTTATGTTAAAATTAGGATTCCTAAATATCCTTTGTATAAAGGTCACTTTCGATTCTAAAAACCATTAAAGTCCATTATATCTGTTATATTAAAACAGGATTTTATTACTTTGAATATTTTACATGACTTAACATATATATTTGGTAAACTAAAAGGAGAAAAAAATAGAAGGTTAATGATTGCAGCAAAAAGTGACAAAAATCAGAATGTATGAGTGGAATGAGAAATTGGAAGAACTTCATGTCATAGAATTACAGAAATTATTATAGTCAAATGGGTGTCATAGATAAAGAATATATTCGATCATGCAAATATGCTCCCCTTTTTTCAAAAGTGATAAATTTAGAGCATACCATCAATTAAAAGGACCTTTTCATTTAGAATGAGTGTGAAGGAAAAACTGAGGAGATTTTCTGTATGTATACCACCTGTGCATTTGAGTAAGCATTTATGGCATAGATTGTATGTGCCAGGCCCCGTGGTAGGCAGTGCTCTCAGGTCCTACCCTTAAGGAGTTCATTAGAAGCCCCAGAATTCCAGCTCCTCAAGAATACTTTCAAAATAATTCATTCCAATTCAGATCATTGATATTTAAGGAATTTATGTTTATAGAATTGTTTTGTGCTCTTTTAGGAGATCATTTCTGATCAGACTACCCAGGGCAACATCAGCAGTGACCGAGGAAAGAAAAGAAATGTAGCAGCAGCTGGTGCAGAGAACATCCAACAAAAAACAGATGAGAAAGTAGATGAATCAGGAGTACCTGCCCCTTCAAAACCCAGGAGAGGACGCCGACCCAAGTCTGAATCTCAGGGCAATGCAACCAAAAATGATGATATAAACAAACCTCTTGGCAAGGGAAGAAAGAGAGCCGCGGCCAGTCAGGAAAGCCCTGGGGGTCTGGAAGCAGGTAATGCCAAAGCACCCAAACTGCAAGATGGAGCCAAAAAGGCAGCACCAGCAGAGAGACAGATTGACTTACAAAGGTAACGGATGCCTTTCTGGGCTATGAATTGAGACATTCTGTTTTATTTTTAGTGTGTGCCAGTCACCCCCACACCTAGGTGGTTGGGACTGCAAACTGCCCTTGGTTTTCCTGAGTAAGTTGTAATGGCATTTGTTTTGATCTCATAACCTCCAGGATGCCAGTTTGAAGAGAGATCTTGTTTCTTTCAGTTGATTTTTAATTAGGATATCCTGTTTTGTATTTCTGCTTACTAGCAAGGACAATACTAAATTTTGCTCAGTATTCTTCACATAGTTACATGGGCTTTACTTAATTTAAAGGGCTATCTTTGGGTAAAAAGATTTCAGGATGGGGCACCGGGGTGGCTTAGTTAAGTGTCTGCCTTTGGCTCAGGTCACGATCCTGGGGTTCTGGGATCAAGCCCGAGTCAGGCTCCCTGCTCAACGGGGAGCCTGCTTCTCCCTCTCCCTCTGCTGCTCCCCCTCCTTCTGCACTCTTGTTCTTTGTCAGATAAAATCTTTTTTAAAAAGGGGGTCTCAGAATGGAGAAGACAAAAGTCATGGCCCACAAACAGGTATATCCTGCTCTTGAATTCTGCTTGTTAGAGTTAATTTTAATACAAATCAACAACTTAGCTCTTTCCCTCACTCTCCAGTGAAACCACCTCACAGCTGCTCATCATCTTTGATCGTTCTTGGGCTGGGACTTCAGTTTCTCTGTCCTGTAATGGTGGTATTCCAGCTGCAGATCTAGAAGTTGGCTTCTTCCAGACTTGGCCTACAGTTAGAACTTAGCCCTACCCCCTTCTTTTTTCTTTGTATATCTGTACCGAACTCATCTCCCCTTGAATGGGATTGTAAGCATCTGAATTCCTTGTAGGAAAGAGAAAATTTTGATCATCTTAGGATGATCCTACCAACTACCATAGTGTTGCCTGAAGCATATGTATTAACAATACATTTTTGAAATTACTACTCATGTTAAATTTTCTTATATTTTAAGTGTCTCAAGCTACCTTTTACAGCATCTCACGGGAGCAAATCCATGTCCAAACCTGATCTAAATAATGAATGTTTCTCTTACTCACTTCTAGTTTTATGGACTAAAGATCTAAATCTTTGACCTAGAACATCATATTTAACCTCAGCCTCCTCTTTGTCATCAGTAAGACAGTATAGTAATAATCAGGGCGCTTGGGTGGCTCAGTTGATTAAGAGTCTGCCTTCGGCTCAGGTCGTGATCCCAGGGTCCTGGGATCAAGCCTCACATCGGGCTCCCTGCTTATCCCTCTCCCCCTGCCTGCGTTGCCTCTCTCGCTGTGTTTCTGTCAAATAAACAAAAATTTTAAAAATCTTAAAAAAAAAAGTATAATAAATAATACCTTCTTCAAAGGACTGTCCTAAGAATTAAATGGATCAATGAATACGAAGCACTTAGCCAAGTGCCTTTCACAGAGTAAGTGCTCAGTCACTGTTGTAAACTTTGTTTAGAATTCTAGTTTCTCTACCCATTAATAACGCTTTTCAGTTACACAAAAGTTGAACAGTTTCCTTCAAGATGGCCAGAGTTTTCTGAAGGGTTTCTAACATTCTGTTCTAGCCTTTCCGTTAGTACTGATCATCACACACAGGCCACTGGAGCCACCTGACCTGACCTCTCATTCACTGTGCTTTGCCTTCTAACCAGAATATCCAAGGTACTTACTTACTTGGTCCCTGAAAGTGTTTTCAGTAACTGCAGACCTTGTCTGATTAGCGCCTGGTCAAGCCCCCTGCTCTGCTTTTGCTGCACAATGTGCCCCAACAGCATCAAACCAACAAAAACAGTTTCCATGCCAGAGACTGCTTAAAAATAGCACTGAGCCTTCTTGAAAATCTAAAAATGTCTTGAGTGAAAAACACCTTTGAATTTTCAAGCATGCTGGCTAGTAAGTCATGGGGCAGGGGTGGGGGGCAGTGTGCTAGCCAAAACAAGAGTTCTGTGATGGTTTGATATTCTGAGTGTAGCGAGGTGGTTAAATTAGATGTTCTTGACAACACTGTATGGGGTTAACTCAGTAGAATAGTTCAAGTATTTTGCACACATATTTCAGAAACTTGTGATGGAACTATCCATTACTAGTTTAACAAAACATAGAAGTACATTCTGAAACTTTCTCCCAAGCTTCTTTTTATCTTTTCCTAAACCTCATATACAGCTCTGCTCTTACATTCTAGCATTATGACTTAGGCTTGGAATCCTGGTGAACTGTTGAGTGGAAGTTCACTTACTCCACAAACTATACCACTCATTATCTCCTTTCTTAGAGAATTGAATGCCTTATAGGCACGTCAGTAGTGCTCCTGGTACTTGTCATTCATTCTTTTTTTTTTTTTTTTTAAGATTTTATTTATTTGACAGAAACACAAGGAGAGGGAATGGTATCGGGAGAAGCAGGCTTCCTGCCGAGCAGGGAGCCCGATGCGGGGCTCGATCTCAGGACCCTGGGATCATGACCTGGGCCAAACGCAGACGCTTAACGACTGAGCCACCCAGGCGCCCTGTCATTCATTCTTTTAACAAATACTCAACTGATAAGAGTGCTAGGCATCACGCTGGGTGTTGGCAATACAAATGTATCCAAAGTGGAAAGGTTCTTACCCTCAGAGAGGTTATTTCCCTAGCATGTCAACTCCAGAAGAGACCGGAAAACGTTTGCATTGGGTCTGCTGAAGGAAACAGTAAAAGTATGGGATCTTTTTTTTAAAGATATATTTATTTGACAGAGAGAGGAACCACTGGCAGAGGAAGCAGCAGAGGGAGAGAGAGAAGCAGGCTTCCCGCTGAGCAGGGAGAAGCCCTACTCGGGTTTTGATCCCAAGGCACTGGGATCATGACCCAAGCCGAAGGCAGACACTCAACCAACCGAGCCACCCAGACATTCTTAGGATTTTTTTTTAATTACTACATAAAACAGAATGAAATTCCAACACATGCTATAACATGGATGAACTTTAAGTGCATTATGCTAAGTGAAATGAGCCATACACCAAAGGAAAAATACCGTTTGATTCACCTTATGTGAGGTACCTAGAGCCGTCGCATTCGTGTAGACAGGAAGTGTAGTGGTGGTTGCCAGGGTGAAGAGGGAGTAGTAGGCTTTGGTGTTCAGTGGGTGTACAGAGTTTTTTTCATTTAGGGAAGATGAAAACATTCTAGAAATGAATGGCCTTGATTGTACGACATTGTGAATGTACTTAATGCCACTGAACCGTGTACTTAAAAATGGTTAAAATGGTAAATGTTAAGTCATAAATTTTACGACAACAAAAAAATTGCTACATAAGAATAATGATCTCTAACACTCATATGGTACTGATGATGAGCCAGGCACAATCGTAAGCTCTTTGTTAATCTATTAAATCTTTAAAACACCTCTTTGTGGTAAGTTCTACCATTATTCCCAGGTTACAAAGTGTAGGAAACCCAGGCATAGGGGCCCACGTAGCTTTTGGTGGGGCCAGGATTAAATCCTCCAGAGTTTGTAACTGCCATGCTAAATTGTATTTTAAGATAAAATTAAGTCTTGATATTAAGGCACTGCACATGCGCACAAAACTGGTATAAAAGAGTGCTTTGAAAATATTTCTAGGGGTGCCTGGGTGGCTCAGTCAGTTAAGCGTCTGCCTTAAGCTCAGGTCATGAGCCCAGTGCCCTGGGATCAGGACCCTCGTGGGGCTCCCTGCTCAGTGGGAAGCCTGCTTCTCCCTCTCCCTCTCCCCTGGCTTGTGTTCCCTCTCTCTCTCATGGTCTCTCTCTCTGTCAAATAAATAAAATCTTAAAAAAAAAAAGAAAGAAAGAAAATACTTCTGTATTTTATTTTCTTGTTTATCTTAAATAGCTAATTAGTTCATATGTGTAATAGTTACCAAAGTGGAGTCCAATTGCATTGTTAATTTTTATAACTCTTATGTAAAAAGCTAGTTTAGTTAGTCATTTTTAAGTTTATTTAAGTAACCCCTTTACCCATCATGGGGCTCAAACTCAAGACCCTGAGATCAAGAGTCACATGCTTTTCCAACTGAGCCGGCCAGGAACCCCTAAAGCTGTTTTATTTAAAATAACCACAGGTTAAGCCAAACCGACCAACTCTCTTCATCTTTTTAACCTTTCAGAGTACATGCAAACAAAAGCCCCTGCATGTTAGCATCAGAGAGGGATAAACCAAGCAGTAGATCAGAGCTTCTTAAAAGTGGCCCACTTAAAGAAAACAAAGCACCTCATGCTAAGAACATGGTCAGACTGATGAAAATGAGGTAGAATAATGTGCAGAAGATATTTGGGGTGGTGCCTGGCATATTTATCAATAGAAATAATAGTAATAATAGGAAAAGGTTGTTAAACATACATTTGCCTTGTCAACAGTCAATATGAAGCAAGTACAAGCCTATGTTAGAGGTAAGAAGGCCTGAACAGACAGTGTCTGGGCACCTGGCTGGTGCCATGCAAAGCAAGACTTGGAATCCAGGAAAATCCCTTAGTTAAGCACCTCAGTGTGGTGGTGCCTCCTGTAATTTATGCAGTATTTTGAAACATTTTTAAACTGTGAACACTCAGAACTCTCTTTTTCCTCTTAAGATACTGTGTAATGATGTAAAAGATAATGTGTAGTTACCACCAAAAAATGGAATAGGCACACCAAAACAAAAGTTCCTTATTTGTGATTCAGCTGATATTTTAACTATCGCAAAGAAAGAAAAATGTTAAATGGTCAAATTCCTGAAGGTACTGGCTTTATTTTTATTTCATGGTGGGACTGTAGCTTCCATCTTCCTACAAGATTCTAAACCTACTTCTCACTGGGGCATCTGGCTGGCTCAGTCAGTAGAGCAGGCCACTCTTGATCTCGGGGTCATGAGTTCAAGCCCCACGTTGGGCATAGAGTTTACTTAAAAATTAATAAAGAAAAATAAACATACTTCTCATTACCTACAAGTATTACTTGTGATTGACTTGGCATCCCACCTGTATTTTCCTGAAACCTGGTGAGGATCACATACAGATTTAAAGCCACATGATTACAGTTCTCAAAAGAGAGCTAGTCCAACACCTTCAGTCATCCTGTTAGGTTGTTATTAAAATTTCAACCAGCTAATTACTAAGAGAAGAAATAGAGTTGCCAAACATGAGAGCCAGCAAACACTAAAGGGCGATAGCTTGCTTATTGCCCTGGAGACTCAAAGCCTCACTCTTCGTGGAGTGAGGTCTGAATTGCTACACTAAAGTCACTCGCCCCCAGACTTGAAACTTGAAATGCAAGACTTTGATAAGTAAGGCCCAGTACCCTAGTGCTTCCCTATGGCCCTGCTCTCTAACTTCAGATGCCACTTAGGTCTCTTCCTTAACTTTGCATTATTCTTCACACCTTTCACTTGCTTAATGTGTTACTTGCCAGCTGGTCTGTTCCTGCTCTGGTCACAGGTTTCCACAGTACAATCCACAGTAACATCCAAAAAGACCATCTCCTCTTGACATTACCCTAATCTTTACTCCCTGGATTCCGTTGTCCTTCTGAGTATGCAATCTCCTCAAGGTAGCCGATCTACACCTTATGCTAGTACCACCTCTCGAAAACTCGCCCAGCCTTTTTGCTTGATATTTGTATTATCACTGTGTGACATTATTATTAATGAAAACCATTTTGGGGGCCCCAGTATATGCCAACCAGTCCAGATACTTCGTATATGCTACCTTGTTAATTCACTATTAGGTAGGATTGATAAATGGTAGCCTCTGGAGCTATTCTAATACCACAGCCAGCACTTCTAATGTGTAGCAGGTGCTAATCCTTTAGAATTCCTCTTACTAGGTCCTCTTACTGAGAGCAGTAGGTAAATAATAATTACTTTTCGTATGATTCCAACTTGTATAATTTTATTTACTAATTCAAGGATGGATACTTTATCCAAAATATGGATAGTATATATAAAAATTTACTGGCATAGATTTTACTTCTTAATCTGGGAGTTGATGCTGAGCATTTTTAACTTGTAAACTTAACTATAGAATTCTTAGATACCCTTGGATTTTTGCAGTAAATATATTATTCCCTCAGCTCTTGCGTGTGTGTACACGCACATGTGCATGCACGTTCCAGTAAATGTGCTTATCTGTATTTTGGGCTATATTTGGATTGTTATTTCTTTTGAGAAAATTCCTGGAATTTACCCTATACATTTATAATAATTAGCCATTTGTGTATTTATGGTCAGGAAACAGTATCTGACAACTGGACGATTAATGTTGGCTTTCCGAGTTTTGGGTGAAGGGTAGATCATCATTTCAGCTACTAAGTTTACTTGTTTTTCCTTTGTGTTTTGGAGCTGTCATCCAGATGGCAAACAATTCCAAACATTTTGCACTGAAAATGTATTTTTATAGGTCTGTTGATTGTTCAGTATGTTTTGCTTACACTTAAGGCTAAATTCTTCCACAAGGAAGAAACTATCAGAAGACACGAGTGGAGAAACAGTCCTTAAATTTGGGATTTGGGAAACTAAATATAAATTATCTATAGGAAAATAGACTGTAGTTTTCCCATCTTTGGATGAATATGTTTTGCTTAGCATGCTTAGTGTGGAAGTGTTCAAGAATCTTGGAATTTTTTTTTTAAGCAAAGAATTTCCTACTTCCTGTGCTCGTTTGTGTATTGAGAAAATTTCCTGTCATTACCTGGGTTCATATCTTAAAATCATAGTAACCCCTAAGTATGTATCCTCATGTGTTACACAACCATGTATTACTTTGGTATGAATACTTTTTCTAGGGGCGCCTGGGTGGCTCAGTCGTTAAGCGTCTGCCTTCGGCTCAGGTCATGATCCCAGGGTCCTGGGATTGAGCCCCGCATCGGGCTCCCTGCTCGGCAGGAAGCCTGCTTCTCCCGCTACCGTTCCCTCTGCTTGTGTTCCCTCTCTCGCTGTGTTTCTCTCTATCAAATAAATAAAATCTTTAAAAAAAAAAAAAAAAAAACTTTTTCTGTACCAGGTGAATTTTTATCAAAATAGTATGACATTTCTTAGAAGCCAGGTGCTTGGATGTGATGAGAGTTCACTTGGGATATAGAATCAAGTCCATGAAATTCTTCCAGTGATCTGTGAGAGCAGCCAGGAAGGTATTGAGGACTCAGAGCTGGTAAAGGGAAGCTTCCTGAAGGTGCAGTTGGCAGCTTCTAGAGGATTCTTTGATATCACATTAAATCTGTTTAATATATTCTAACAAATTAAGTCTCCTTAAGAATCTTAATCACTTAGCTTGTTTTTTTAAGCATTGTCACCTTAGTAAGATGTATATGTAGTGGAATACAAGTAAACAACTTCCTTACCTTTCTCCCAAGTTTGGAATTGTTGCGAAGGAGACCCAGTTTTAATACTGATATGGCTGATGAAAAATGTGGAAATGACAGGCCAGGTGGCTACTAATGCCTTGCCTCTAAATTGAACAACCACAGACAGACCTGAATGCCCCTTTTGGAGGCAAAAGAAAACAAATCTAGGAGAGGACAAGCCCAGCATAGCATGCTTAGTTTCTCATACCCCTTGCCCCTCAACTATCAGATGGGTTCTTTCTCCCCCCAAAGAGGTGAGAGAACATATCCCCCATGCTCATGCTTCCAGAAATCAGACTGTCTCTCCTTACTGGGGAAATGGGACCAGCGGGGATTTGAGTCCTCTAAATTTTCCTCTTTGTTTGTTTGAGTATACTGGAAATATATGTGTTGGGGGCCCCTGGGTGGCTCAGTTTGTTGAGTGTCTGACTTTGGCTCAGGTCTTGATCTCAGGGTCCTGGGATCCAGCCCCACATCAGGCTCCATGCTCAGTGGGGAGTCTGATTCTCCCTCTGCCCCTTCCCCTCCCTCTGCTTGGGCTCGCTCGCTCTCAAGTAAGATCTTTTTAAAAAATAAATAAGATGGATGTGTTTACCCAATTCGGAAGTCAGAACTTCTTTTGCTGCTTATAAATAAGTGCCCAGTAATTTTTTTTCTGTAATACCATGTTGAAATAATACTAATGACAAATTATAGTTATTTCAAATAAATAGATTTTATTGTTTTATTATTGTAAGTAAATCTGCCCTGGGGTAGCAGCACCTAATGGCTGAAAATAACTTCTTCGTTGGTATTTTGTGTTTATATAGTTTAGAGAAAGATTCCTTAAAACAAGGTCTCAGGTGAAAATGGGAAAATAATTTTGAGATTTTTAGATAATAACTATAGAAATGAAGTAATTCTGGTTTGGTATGTTTCCCTGTTTACGTCTTTTCTAACTTTTCTTTCTTCTACTCCCCTCCCCAAGGTAAAAAGAAACTCATTTGCAAAGGGAGAAAATGAAAGCCAAACAGAAGCAGCCTCCAGCTTCTGCAAAAACTTGGATTCAAAATGTCCCTGAACAGAAAATGAAGTTAACTTCAGAACACACATTCTGCCTTGAAAACTGAAAGAAACTATTACTTCCTTTTCACATGACCACAAGTCCTTTGAATGGAAATGTACAGCAGAAACTCTTGAGAGAGAGGCTAAAAGCAACTCTATTCTACCCTCCCCCTAGACTTTTCTTATGAAAAGTCAATAATTAAGCAAATTGCTTAACACTTGGTTCCAGTTCCTGCATATCTGGAGTTTAAAGGCATAATACACCATTAATTTCCATGCTGCAGTTTTTATTTTAAAGAGAGTAACAGGATGTCCTTACACTGACACTGAAAATTCATCAATTTTAGAGCCAGGAATTCCCGTGTTACACAGAAAAAAAAAAATAGAAGTCTACTGAATTAATTTTTTAGAAGAAAAGAGATCAGATTAAATATTTCTTTGTTTTTCCTTTTGGAAACTTTTATGTATAATTCTTTCTGCCTGCCTACTTTTCTGCAAAAATGAGATGTACAGATTTCAGTTCCCTGCTATGAAAAGTGATGTGGTGGCAATTTTATAAATGTTGCTTTCTGATTTTTATCAGAGTGAGAAAATAATTAAAATTATTATTGATTTCATATCACTTCATATTTTGATTTCCCCTCCATTTTAGTTTAATATAATTTGCAATAAATGTACATATTGTTGTTTGTTTCATAAAACATATCACTTTAAAATGGTTTTTACTCCTGTGATTATGTTGGAATATTTGGAATTTTAAAGGAGTAAAGACTGCCCAGCATTTGGTTTTATAATGTTTGTCACCAGATTTTTATTATTGATGTAAAGAAAAAGTCAATTTTTTAAAATAGTTGGACTTTGGCAGCTTTGTAAGGAAAGTTGGAGGTGTTTAGGATTGCTATCAATCTTCAGCATTGTGCTGATGGGAAATAAGTATTTTGCTTTTGTCTGCCGGTCTGGGCTCAGTTTTTATGTTTATTTTAGAAGACAACTGTTGCATCAATATATTGTTTCTTGGCATTGTTCAGCATAGGTAACGTGTGCACTTTTTGTGTACACGTACTCATATTTAAGTTTTTTGCATAAAATAAATGCTTCTAGATGTCATATGGTAGTCTTTTTTAATCTCTATCATATTATGTTT
Source organism: Procyon lotor (assembly GCA_028646535.1). Classification (NCBI taxonomy): domain Eukaryota; kingdom Metazoa; phylum Chordata; class Mammalia; order Carnivora; family Procyonidae; genus Procyon; species Procyon lotor. The sequence goes on along the minus strand of CM053604.1, from coordinate 26,536,554 downwards.
TCTTGCGAGTTTTTATGTAAAGGGCTAAAGTCATAAATAACATGATTACGGTCAACTCTCCATTATCTATATAAAATAGTGACTATGCCTTGGGTTTCAAGTTTTGCAGTCATAATTGAAATCACAAACTTAAGGAAACCAAGTATATTGCAAGAGCTAGTTCAGGAGGAACTTAAAATTTGTCCTTCTTCATGCTCAGAGTTGTAGTTGCCCCCCCATTCTGTATTTGAGGCTCTTTCCCAAAGCCCTAACTGAATGTGCTCATTCAGTTGCCTTGCACATTCCTAGTGAGGGTCAGAAGACATAAATGACACTTGCATTAGAACTTGGTCTTAAGAGGCTGTAGGCTACAAGGGATGTAAAACAGCAAATGTGAGCTATGTCAGAAAATTATTATGTTATATGTGAAATTTGCTAGTAGTAAATGTCACATAGATAATCAAGAGTTGGCTGTATATTGACTCAGTGAAATATGGGTAATTCTTTCAAATATGCATGTACACACATTTAGGTATCGGATGATGGTTAGGGAACAGTGAATACAAGTGATAGAAAACAATAACTTTTAAAAGGGCAAGAAAAGCCCTCACTCTTCTTGTTGCCTCTTCATAACCCTTTAGAAGGAAAGTATAAAATATTGCCTCCCAATATGCTGAAAAAGAATATCTATGCATAAGCATCAGAGAAGTCCCTCAAGCAAACAGTGGACATGTATATTTAGAGAGATTTTAAAGTGCTCTTAGCATCAGACATGTTGATTTTTAAGGCCACTGATCTGTCACCAATAAAAAGCACACTGGTAGGGACCTTTTCAACTCCTCTTGATTTCTCAGAGTCACAGCTGACTACCTAGTGTTGAGTCATATTTATAATATAATGTAGCAGAACCATTTGCATCTGTTTGTGACTGCTTCGATTTTTTTGCAGGAGAGGAGTTTAGCTAAAAGGATCTGGTCCACAGGTGTATGTAAATGGCCCCCCTGGTTTCATAATATGATGCAAGCGTCTGGCACTAAGGGAAGGGAGAGTAGGAGGATAAAAAGATTGAGATGATGGGGAGGGACTTAAGGGACATTTGTCAGTTTTCCTTTGAAAAAAGGGAAAAGTTAAATCCCTTAGGAATTTGATATTCACATCTCAGAGAAACACAACACAAAGTGCAGACTTATATTTGAGAATTAATGTTAACCCTTTGTGTCTAGTTTGAAGCTTCTTGTATTTGTCTAAAACTACAAGCCAGAATTTTGTATCTCCTTTGATAAAAAGTGTGTATAATGTAAAGTAGTTTTGCATATTCTTGTGCTGCACATGGGCTGAATTTTTAAAAATTTTTTTAAAGACTTGAAGCAGAACCTTGTAATTTGTGTAAATGATGAGTGTAAAATCCTACCATAAAATGCTAAAAATATGCATTGTTTCAAATAAAACCAAGAAATGCAGCATTATATAGTAGTGTGGAACCCTGAATATTCATGTATCCCCTGGTATGGCACAAGCTGATAAAATATCTGCATATCCTTACAAGAAATCAAATGTAATCATAAAACAAAAATGAGACCTTCAAACTTACTGGCAACATATTCTGATCTGAACTACAGTGACAGAACATAATAATAAATTCTGACAGACATTTGGGAAACTTTAGAAGTTGCTTTGTCACGCAAGAACTTAAAAGTGGCCTTTCACTTATACTGATACATCTCTTTATTGCAAATTTTGGACATGCACATTTAAAAACTGATAGAGACCAAGCAAATTGCATGTATCCGGAATAAGAAATGAACAGAATGAGAAATAAAGCTAGCTCTCCTACCTGGTTCTGTATTTTACCCTCAATAGGATTATCATTCTACACCTTGATATTTGTATTATCAAGACTTTTCTGCCTTCACTATTGACATGGATAAACTGTTCATAGAAACCACTGGAGACCAGCAAGTTCCTAACAGTATGACAAGCTTTGCAGCCTGCCTCAATAATAGTGATGGCATTGCTCACAAGAAGTAAAAGGTGGCCATAAGCCAGCAACAGTGTAGAACAATGGAAATGAATGTGCATATCACATACCTCCTCAGCCTGTAAATCAGAGCTCTAAATTTTCACTTCCGTAAGAGTAATAAACTTTACTATCTTCATCTTGTGTCTTATTTGAAAGGCCAACGGGGATGCCTGGGTGGCTGAGTCAAGCATCTGACTTCAGCTCAGGTCATGATTTTGGGGTCGTGGGACTGAGCCCCACATCGGGCTCCCTGCTCAGCAAGGCCCAGCTTCTCCCTCTCCCTCTCCCCCTGCTTGTGCACACTTGTTCTTTCTCTTTCTCAAATAAAAAGACAAAAGGCCAACAGGAACATGTAGGTCCCATTTCTAAGGAATCAGCCAGGATGGTGGTCAGGATTTCAATTTGGGGGTAATTCTTACATGCCATTTATCGATACTGCCAACTAAAGGCACTGTCCTCCCCCTCGTTCTCCAGTTACTCCTGTTCTCTAGCAAAGACCATGTCTGAATAAAATCCATTCCTTTTAGGAAATAGCCCTGCATCAAATTCTGTGAGAAACTTGGAAAGCAGTCAATTGGAGGTCACTTAAACACGTAAGGAGGAAGGTCTAAGTCTACAGAAGCCAGTAAAAACTGAAGGATAAAGGGAAGGGTACCGATTATTGAAGGGTAAAAGCGATTTTCCTCATTACAGGTATTTATTTAATCTGTACAGACTAGACACAGTGCCAGGGGCTTTCACTGAAAACACTAGTGTGGGCCTTAGAAGAACTAGCAACATAAAGCAAAATGGCACACAAACAGATAGGACTTTTTGAGGTGATACATTGTCTGGACTTCAGAGCCCTGACAGATGCTGTAGAAACAAAACCTACCTTTTCTATATAGAGAAATGGAACTGAGAGCCGTTAGAGGAGATGTAGGTTCTGAAAAAAAGATTGGGCTGAGCAAGCCTCTGCCTCACAATGAGCTGGATCTGATGCAGGAGGTGGCTCTTCAGGTTGAGGACCCCCATGACCATAAGGAAAGGCAAACCGCGGCCAGGGAAGGACCAGGAAGAAGCCTGCTCGTTGAGCAGTGCAAACACTTGAGTACTTGCCATGCGTGAAGCATTACTCCCTCCATAACCTGGAAGACCTGGTCCCAGCCCCCCAAACCTCACTCAGCTATTGTCCTGAGTACACTCCGCTCCCAAGCACAAGTTTGGGTGTGCTAACAACTTGGGCTTCTTTGGACAAACTTTGTGTAATCGTAGGGCCTTACTATGCTTCTCCAAGAAGCAAATTCTGGTGGCAACCCAGGCAGTGTCCCCTTGAAGCACCTCTTTTAGTTTTGTTCTCAGCCTTTTTAGAAGAGACTCACCCTGATGAGGCCATACACCCTCATCCCAAAAAAGTGCCTGAGACCATTTTCCTCTAAAGGGTTTGGCAGCTTAGCCATCTGGTTTCACCCAGTTTACAATGGAGTGTACCCTTCAAGAGATAGGCCAGCTTCAGAACGCAAGAGGAACCTGCCCCTTCGCAACCTACCTCAGGCTAAGAACTGAAAGGCAGAAGGCGGTGCTCCTAAAGCCACCTAACTTGTAGCATTTACAGAGGGTCTTTAAATGTCCTACGTGGAACAGGCCCAGCTTCGTCTGCCCATGGAATCTTAGAATTATGAACAGAAGGGCCTGCCTCCTTTTAGAAATCAGAGCTCACTGGGATCAAAACTAGACAGCCCTGGGGCGCCTGGGTGGCTCAGTCGTTAAGCGTCTGCCTTCAGCTCAGGTCATGATCCCAGAGTCCTGGGATCGAGCCCCGCATCGGGCTCCCTGCTCGGCAGGAAGCCTGCTTCTCCCGCTACCATTCCCTCTGCTTGTGTTCCCTCTCTCGCTGTGTTTCTCTCTGTCAAATAAATAAAATCTTTAAAAAAAAAAAAAAAAAAAAAAGGTTTAAAAACTAGACAGCCCCTACTGCTTTTCTCTCTCTCCACACACACACAACTAGGATCTTCTAGTGATCACAAGGCATCCACCG
>CM053604.1:26452765-26532038 GCA_028646535.1 Procyon lotor | reverse complement strand
TTGAAGAAATAAGTAATAGCTGAAAACTTCCCAAATTAAGAAAACAGAAATATGGATCCAGAAGACACAGAAAGCCCCCAACAAAATCAACCCAAGGAGGTCCACACCAAGATACATAGGAACTGAAATGACAAAAAGCAGTGATAGAGAATTTTAAAAGCATCAAGAAAAACAAACAAAAAACTTACATACAAAGGAAATTCCATGAGGCTATCAGCTAATTTTTCAGCATAAACTTTGCAGGTCAGAGAGTAGTGGCATGATATCTTTGAGGTGCCAAAAGAAAAAAACCTGCAACCAAGAATACTCAATCCAGCAAAGGTATCATTCAGAATAAAAGGAGACATAAAGAGTTTCTCAGACAGAGGCGCCTGGCTAGCTAAATTGGTAGCATGTGACTCTTGATCTTAGGGTCGTAAGTACAAGCCCCATGTTGGGCATGGAGATTATGTAAAAATTAAAAAAAAAAATCTCTAAAAAGAGTTCCACACAAACAAAAATTAAAGGTATTCATCACCACTAACCCAGTCCTACAAGAAACATTAAAGGGGACTCTTTGAGCGGAAAGAAAAGATCATAAGCAGGAGCAAGAAAGTACAAAGCACAAAAGCAGTAAAATTAACTATCTCTATAAAAATCAGTCAAGATGTTAAAAAAATAATAGGATATACAGCATGACAATTTATACCTAAAACATGGTGGAAGGAAGAGGAGTACAAATTTAGTGCTTTTATTATTTATTTTTTAATTTTTTAGAAGATTTAGAAGAATCCAACTATATCATTAAAGCCAGCAAGCCATGAGAGAGCAAGAGAATGGTACAGACAAAAACTATAAAAACAACCACAAAACAAGTAACAAAATGGCAATAAATACATACCTATAATTACTCTGAATGTAAATGGATTAAATGCTATAATCAAAAGACATAGGGCGATGGAATGGAGAGCCTGGGTGGTTTAGTCCATTGAGTGTGACTCATCTCAGATCTAAAGACAAATGCAGACTGAAAATGCAGGGATTGAAAAGCATTTATCATACAAATGGAAGTGAAAAGAAAGCTAGGGTGGCAATACTTATATCAGACAAAATAGACTTTAAAACAGACTGTAACAGGAGACAAGGAAGGACACTATATAGTCATAATAAGAATACAACAAGAAGCTACAGCAATTGTAAGTATAAATGAAGCTAATAACAAACATAAAAGAAGTTATCAGTAGTAATACAATAATAGTAGGGGGTTTTAACACCCCACTTACATCAATGGATATATCATCCAAATATATAATCAACAAGGATACGGTGGCTTTGAAAGACACAATGTAACAGATGGATCTAACATATTCAGAGTAGTCCATCCTAAAGCAGCATTATACACATTCTTTTCAAGTATACATGAAACATTCTCCAGAACAGATCACATGTGGGGCCACAAAAGAAGTCTCAAAAATTAAAAAAGACTAAAGTCATACCATGCATCTTTTTTATCCATAATGGCATAAAACAAAATCACAAGAAAAAAAATCAGGAAAAAACACGGACATGGAGGTTAAATTACATGCTACTAAGCAATGAATGGGTCAATCAAGAAATCAAAGAGGAGATTTAAAACTACATGGAGACAAATGAAACAGTCCAAAATCTTTGGGATGCAGCAAGATATATATCTCAGAGATATATATCACCTCCCCTTCTAAGAGGGAAGGAAGTTTATAGCATTACAGGCCTACTGTACTCCCACCTCAAGAAGCAAAAAAACTCAAAAAGCAAAAAACAAAAAACCTTAAATTAGCAACCTAATCTTACAACCTAAAGGAGCTAGAAAAGAACAAACAAAACCCAAAAGCAGTAGAAAGTATGCCTCTCTCCCTCTTCCTCCACCTCTCCCCCCACTTCACACTCTCTAGAATAAATATTTTTTTAAAAAAGATTTTATTTATTTATTTGACAGAGAGAGAAAGAGAGAGAGCGCACAAGCAGAGAAGGGGTAGAGAGAAGGGAGAAGCAGGCTCCCAGCTGAGCAGCAAGTCCAATTCAGGGCTCGATCCCAGGACCTGGCATCATGACCTGAGTTGAAAGCAGTCACTTAACTGACTTAGCCACCCAGGTGCACCTAAATAAATAAATCTTTTTTTTTTTTTAAGGAATTTTAAGATTTTTTATTTTACTTATTTCTTCGACAGAGAGAGAACACAAGTAGGCAGAGAAGCAGGCAGAGAGGAGGAAGCAGGCTCCCCGCTGAGCAGAGAGCCCGACATGGGGCTCCATCCTAGGACCCTGAGATCATGACCTGAGTCAAAGGCAGAGGCTTTAACCCACTGAGCCACCCAGGTGCCCCAATAAATAAATCTTTAAAAAAATAAATCAACGAAAGTGATTAACCCTCAGCCAGACTCATCAAAACAGAAACACACAACAATAACAACAAGAGAGAGGACTAAAACAAAATCAGAAATGAAAGAGGAAAAATAACCAACTCCACAGAAATACAAATGATTATAAAAGAATATTGTTCTTTTTAAGATTTTATTTATTTGAGGAAGAGCACAAGCAGAGGGGAAGGGCACAGGAGGAGGAGAAGTAGATTCTTCACTGAGCAGGGAGTCTGACATGGGCTCAATCCCAGGACCCTCGGATAATGACCTGAGCCAAAAGCAGGTGCTCAACTGACTGAGCCACCCAGGCACCCATGAGATTATTATAAAAAGTATGTCAATAAACTGGACAACCTAGAAGCAATGAATAAATTCCTAGAAACACATAACCTACCAAAACTTAATCAGGAAGAAGTAGAAAATTTGATCAGACTAATTACCAGCAATGAAATTGAATCAGTAATCAAAAACTTCCAAACAAAAGTCTAGGACCAGAAAGCTTCACAGGTGAAACCTATCAAACATTTAAAGAAGAATTAATACTTATTCTTCTCAAACTATTCAAAAATAGAAGAGGAAGGAAAGCTCAAAAATTCATTCTATGAGGCCAGCATTACCCTGATACCAAAACCATATAAAGACACAACAAAAAAAAGAGAACTCTGGCCAGTATCAAAGAAAAATAGATTTAAAATCCTCAACAAAATATTAGCAAACTAAATCATTACAAAAATGATTCCACACAATCTCATAGGATTTATTTCTGGGATCTAAATGTGGTTCAACACTTGCAAACCAATCAACATGATATATCACATTAAGAGAAAGGATAAAAACCATATGATCAACCCAATAGATGCAGAACAAGCCTCTGACAAGGTACAACATCCACTTATTAAACAAAAGCTTCAATAAAATAGGTTTAGAGAGAACATACCTCGACACAATAAAAATAAAAAACATAAAAACCGACAGCTAACATGAAACAAAATAGTGAAAAAAAGTTTTTGTCCTAATATCAGGAACAAGACAAGGATGTCCACTCTCACCACTTTTATTCAACATAGTCCTGGAAGTCCTAGCCATAGCGGTCCAGAAAAGAGAAAGGAAAAAAAGGTATCCAAATTGGTAAGGAAGAAGCAAAATTTTTACTATTTGCAGATGACATGATACTATATGTATAAAAACCTAGGGAGTGCCTGGGTGGCTCAGTTGGTTGGGTAGCTGAATTCAGCTTGGGTCATGATCTCAGGGTCCTGGGATTGAGCCCTGCACTGGGCCTGCACTCAGTGGGGAATCTGCTTTCATCTTCCTCTTCCATCTGCCTCTGCCCCTCCCCCTGCTAATGCACTCTTGGTCTCTCTCTCAAATAAAAAATTAAAATAAAACAAAATAAAGTAAAGTAAAATAAAATAAAATAAAGTAAAGTAAAATAAAATTTAAAAGTAAAATAAAAGAAAAAGAAAGAAAGAAAGAAAAAGAAAAACCTAAAGACTCCACCAAGAAACTATTACAACTAATAAATGAATTCAGTAAGCTCACAGGACACGAAATATATAGAAATCCACTAATTTCTACGCATGAATGATGAAGTGGCAGGAAAGAGAAATTTAGAAAACAGTTCCATTTTTAACTGCATCAAAAATAACAAAATACCTAGGAATAAACTTAACCAAGGAGGTGAAAGACCTGTACTCTGAAAACTACAGAACATTGATGAAAGAAACTAGGATGACACAAACAAATGGAAAGACATACCATGTCCATGGATTGGAAGAATAAATATCAAAATGTCCATACTAACCAAAGCAATCTACAAAATGTCTTAAAATACTTATTTCAGAGATAGAGAGAGGAGAGAGAGAGAGCATGAAAGCATGAGCAGGGGGAAGGGGCAAAAGAGAACAGACTCCCCAGGTGAGCAGGGAGCTGAATGTGAAGCTCAATCCCAGGAACCCCAATCCCTCAATCCCATGACCCTGGGATCATGACCTGAGCTGAAGGCAGACATTTAACTGACTGAGTCACCCAGGCACCCCACAATCTACAGATGTAATACAAGCTATACCAAATATCAACATGATTTTTCACAGAACTAGAACAAAGACTCCTAAAATGTAAATGGAACCATAAAAGACCCCAAATAGCCAAAGCAATCTTGTGAGGGGGAAGAAAACTGGAGGTAACAAAATCCCAGATTTCAAGATATATTACAAAGCTCTATTAATCAAAATAGTATGATACTGGCATAAAAACAGACACATAAATCAAAAGAACACAACAGAGAGCTCAGAAATAAGCCCACCATTATATGGTCAATTAATCTTCGACAAAGGCAACAAAAACATGCAATGGGAAAAAGATGGTTTGTTTAACAAATGGTCTGTTGGGAGGGGCGCCTGGGTGGCTCAGTTGGTTAAGCATCTGTGTTTGGCTCAGGTCATGATCTCCAAGTATTGGGATAGCGCCCCACATCAGACTTCTTGCTCAACAGAGTGTCTGCTTCTTATCTCTCTCTCTCCCCTCTCCTCTGCCCCTCCCCACCGCTCATTTTCTCTCTCAAATAAAATCTTCTAAAAAAACAAAAAACAAATGGTGTTGGGAAAACTGGACAGCTGCGTGCAAAAGAATGAAACTGGGCCACTTTATTATACCATACATAAACTCAAAATGAATCAAAGACCTAAATTTGAGACCTGAACCATAAAAATCCTAGAAGACAGCACAAGTAGTAATTTCTCTTACATTGGCTGTAGTAACATTTTTCTTAGATAGGTCTCCTGAGGCAAGGGAGACAAAAGCAAAAATAAACTATCAGAACTACATTAAGGGCGCCTGGGTGGCTCAGATGGTTAAGGGAGTGCCTTTTTTGGCTCAGGTCATGATGCCAGATTCCTGGGATTGAGTCCTGAATCAGGCTCCAGCACAGTGGGGAGCCTGCTTCTCCCTCACCTTCTGCCCATCCCCCTGCTTGTGCTCTCTCTCTGTCAAATAAATAAAATCTTTTTTTTTTTTTTTTTTAAGATTTTATTTGTCAGAGAGAGAGGAGAGAACACAAGCAGCCAGAGTGGCAGGCAGAGGCAGAGGGAGAAGCAGGCTCCCTGTCGAGCAAGGAGCCCGATGCAGGACTCGATCTCAGGACACTGGGATCATGACCTGAGCTGAAGGCAGCTGCTTAACCGAGCCACCCAGGTGTCCCAAATAAATAAAATCTTAAAAAAAAAAAAAAAAAAAATACTTTAAAATAAAAATTTTCTGCATAGCAAAGGAAACAATCAACAAATCTAAAGGACAACCTACTGAATGGGAGAAGATATTTGCAAATGACATACCTGGTAAAGGGTTAGTATCCAAAATATATCAAGAGCTTATACAACTCAACACCAAATAACAAATAATCCAATTTAAAAATGGGCAGAAGAGGGACACATGGGTGGCTCAGTCAGCTAATGTTCAGCTCTTGATTTCAGCTTGGGTCAGACTGAGCCCTGTGTTGAGCTCCGTACTGAGCAGAGTCTGCTTGAGATTCTTTCTCCCTCTCCCTCTACCCCCCTCCCCATTCTCTCTATATATTTATAAAGAAATAACATCATAAAAAATAAAATAAAAATGGGCAGAAGGCATGAACAGGTATTTCTCCAAAGATGACATATGGATGGCCAAGAGACACATGAAAAAATGCTCAACATCACTAATCATCAGGGAAATGCAAATCAAAACCACAGCGAGTTATCACCTCACACCTGTCAAAATGGCTAGAATCAAAAACACAAGAAACATGGGCGCCTGGGTGGCTCAGTCGTTAAGCGACTGCCTTCGGCCCAGGTCAGATCCCAGGGGCCTGGGATCGAGCCCTGCATCGGGCTCTCTGCTCTGCAGGAAGCCTGCTTCTCCCACTACCATTCCCTCTGCTTGTGTTCCCTCTCTTGCTGTGTTTCTCTCTGTCAAATAAATAAAATCTTTAAAAAAAAAAACAAAACAAAACACAAGAAACAACAAAGATTGATGGGGATATGGACAAAAAGGAACCTTCATGCAGTTAGTGGAAATACAAACTGGTACAGTCACTGTGGAAAACAGTATGAAGTTTCCTCAAAAAATTAAAAATAGAATTACCATGATCTATTAATTCCACTATTGGGTATTTACCCAATGAATACAAAATTATTATTTGAAAACATACATGCACCTGTGTCCATTGATAAATGTTCAAAGCGTCCACTGATAGACGAATAAATGATATGGCATATCTTATTTATATGTATATATACTTATATGTGTATATATATAACTACTGAGACATGAAAAAGAATGAAATCTTGCTATTTGCAAAAACACAGATGAATCTAGAGTGTATAATGCAAAATGAAATAAGTCAGAGAAGGATTCATATGTGGAATGTGACAACCAAAACAAAGAAAAAAAAGACAAATCAAAAAACAGACACTTTATAGAGAACTGGGGTACCTGCATAGCTCAGTCAGTTGTACCTCCAACTCTTGTTTTCACTGCAAGTCATTATCATATGACATGAGATGGGGCTTCACAAGGGGCTCTGCGCTAAGCAGGGAGTCTTGAGATTCTTTCCCCTCCCTCTCCCTGTGTCCCTTTCCCTGCTCATGTGGTGTGCTCTCTCTCACAAGTAAATAAATCTTTAAAAATAAATAGGGGCACCTGGGTGACTCAGTGTGTTAAAGCCTCTGCCTTTGGCTCAGGTCATGATCTCAGGGTCCTGGGATGGAGCCCGCAACAGGCTCTCTGCTCAGCAGGGTGCCTGCTTCCCTCTCTCTCTGCCTGCCTCTCTGCCTACTTATGATCTCTATGTCAAATAAATAAGTAGAATCTTTAATAAGCAAACAAATAGAGAACAAATTAATGATTATCAGAAGGGAGATGGGTGGAGGGTAAGGGTGAAATAGGTGAAGGGGATTAAGAGGACCCTTATCAGGATGAATACTAAGTAACATACAGAATTGTTGAATCACTGAATTGCACACTTGAAATCAATAAACACTGCATGTTAATTACACTGGAATTAAAATTTTAAAAATAAAAAAAATTGCAAAATAAATAGATGGGAAGTCAGACAAAAAACAGAAATAGCAGGGCAACTTCATGGCACAGTCGGTTAAGTGCCCCAACTCTTGATTTTTGACTCAGGCCGTGAGTCATGGGATGGAGCCACAAGTCGGCTCTGCACTCAGTGCAGAGTCTGCATGGGATTCTCTCTCCCTCTCCCTCTGCCCTTCCTGCTCAAGCTCACCCTCTCTCTCTCTCTAAAATAAATAAATCCTGGGGCACCTGGGTGACTCAGTCGTTAAGCGTCTGCCTTTGGCCCAGGTCATGATCCCAGAGTCCTGGGATCGAGCCCTGCATCGGGCTCTCTGCTCAGCAGGGAGCCTGCTTCTCCCACTACCACTCCCTCTGCTTGTGTTCCCTCTCACTGTGTTTCTCTCTGTCAAATAAATAAAATCTTAAAAATAAATAAATCCTTAAAACAAAAATAGAAATTGTAACATTATTCACTGTGCAAGACTTATTTCTCCTCTTCTCAAAAAATATATTAATGTAATCTAAAATTATTAGTCTACTTTTCCTCTTTTATACTGCAAAATTTTATAACATTATATATAAATGTTCAATAAAAGAAAATGTTCAGTTTGCATTTATTACATGATTACTGACAATAATTTTGTGGCATAAAAGGTGTTAAAAAGTTATTCACTCCAGGGTGCGTGGGTGGCTCAGTTGTTAAGCGTCTGCCTTTGGCTTAGGTCATGATCCCAGGGTCCTGGGATCGAGCCTCACACTGGGCTCCCCACTTGGCAGGAAGCCTGCTTTTTCCTCTCCCACTCTGCCAGCTTGTGTTCTTGGTGTGTCTCTGTCAAATAAAATCTTAAAAAAAAAAATTATTCACTCCAGGTGTTAAATACACTGGGTATGTCACCAATAGAAAATGTTACAGGATTGGGGTAAATGATCTATATTACCAAATAGGGAAATATGTTACTGTTCCACAATAGTGGCAGAAAGGGATTTGAGGGAATCTAGGGAAACTAGTGTTCTATTAAAAGCTGCCTAATCTATTGAGGAGTTAGCTAATGGAAGGTGAATTTGTAATAAAGGGAAATCATAAAGGTGACACTTGTCAGCTACTGTGTCATTGACCAGTTGCAGATATAAGAAGCAGCAATGAACTATGGTTTTTTTGCTTTATGATTTGAGTAACATTTACCTATTTCAGTAATTTATGTAAAGTTTATATTATATATATTTATATATTTTATTTTTAAGACTTTATTTGAAAGAGAGAGAGTGAAAGAGGGAATACAAGCAGGGAGAGCGGGAAAGGGAGAAGCAAGCCTCCTGCTGAGCAGGGAGCCCGACTTAGGGCTCCATCCCAGGACCCTAGGGGATTATGACCTGAGCTGAAGGCAGACACTTAATAACTGAGCCACCGGGGCCCATATATTTACCTGTTTGTTTGTTTGTTTAAATATTTTATTTATTTGACACTGGGAGAGAGATCACAAGTAGGCAGAGAGGCAGCCAGAGAGAGGGGGGTGGGAAGCAGACTCCACTGAGCAGAGTCTGACGTGGGGTTTGATCCCAGGACCCTGGGATCATGACCTGAGCCAAAGGCAGAGGTTTTAACCCACTGAGCCACCTAGGCACCCCTATTTATCTGTTGTAAGCTATTTTCCACTTCTCTGTACTATTTTACAGAGAGTATGTTTTTCAATTAAGTTTTCAAGTTAGTCCACAGACTACATAGTATCTAGACAGGATCAGATTAAGAAAAGAAACAGACATTACCCAGAGATACTAGACATAGGCCGAGACACAGTACTAATGATATTTGATTTGGTCCCTTTAAGAGGACATAAGCACTTAGGATGTATAACAATTTCATGCTTGCATAGGCTTCTTGTCCTTGGACCTAATACAATTATTTTGTCTTAAAACTTGCCTCAAATCCTTTTTAATACTTGTAAAGGTACAAATACGACATATGGGAAGAAAGAAAAGTAGGAACAGACCCTTGAAAGAAAAATAAAATATACAACCCTTATAAACAGAGCTTTGTTACACTCAATTTCACTTCTTTCTTTCCAGCTCATTTCTGAGAATAGCCCTTTGCTTGCCTTTCACAAGGCAATTTTAGAGGCTAAAATTCTGATCACTAGAATTATCCAAGTCCTTGGGGGCTTAAGACACCTCATATTTCTGTTGGGCTATTTAGATGCGCTATGTTTCCAAAATTTTGTCCACAACGGTAAATTGTCTGGATATCTTTGGCATAGCTTATAAATAGCACCCGTGAGACAATTTCCACAGATCAAAATGATTCATAACAAGAATTCCAATCTGAAGACATGGTTGAGCACTAGATCTCTGCCAGTCTTTGTGCTAGGGATAAAAGTAAAGATGACATGCTTCCAAACCTTAAAGAGGAAATGACTGACATGAAAAGAAATTGTGTTAATGCAGTGTGATATGTGCTGTAATAAAAGTTTACACCCACAAAAATAAGAGTCTAGAAAAAACTTACTGTACCTAAGAGGAAGTTTAAAGAAACTTAAAAAGTTTGCAGAAACTGACATTTAGGAGTGCCTGGGTGGCTCAGCAGATTAAAGCCTCTGCCTTCGGCTTAGGTCATGATCTCAGGTCCTGGGATCGAGCCCCGCATGGGGCTTTCTGCTCAGTGGTGAGCCTCCTTCCCCCTCTCTCTCTGTCTGCCTCTCTGCCTACTTGTGATATCTGTCAAATAAATAAAATCTTAAAAAAAAAAAAAAGATAACTGACATTTAAATAGGATTTCATCAGGAGGTAGACAGATATTTTAAACTGAGTAGGGAAATAGGGAGAATATAGATTTGGAAACAGTACAAATCCCAGCTACATGATTCATTAACAATGTGTAAATGACCTTAGGCAAATCACAATTCAGCCTGAATTTCTCACCAGCAAAATGAGATCTGCCTCAAAGATCTCTATGGTTGCTCCTACTGACAGGGTACATTTGCAGCCATCTATACTTTAGAGAGTAATTCCTTCAAAATAATTACATCAAAAAGCATTTCATATTAATTTATATGTATAATTTAATATTATATATATATATATATTTTTAAAGATTTAATTGATTTTAAAAGATTTTTGAGAGAACCAGAGTGCACAAGCACAGGGAGCAGCGAAGGGAGAGGGAGAAGCAGCCTCCCCTCCAATGTAAGGCTTGATCCCAGGATCCTAGGATAATGACCTGAGCCGAAGGTAGATGCTTAACCAACTGAGCCATCCAGATGCCCCTAAAGGTTTTTTTTAAAAGATTTTATTTCTTTATTTATTTGACAAAGAGGAGAAAAATCACAAGTAGGCAGAGAGGCAGGCAGAGAGAGGGAGGGAGACTCCCTGTTGAGCAGAGAGCCTGATGTGGGGCCTGATGCCAGGACCCTGAGATTCTGACCTGAGCTGAAGGCAGAGGCTTTATCCTACCGAGCCACCCAGGTGCCCCTGAAGATTTTATTTTTAAATAATCTCTATACCCAATGAGGGGCTCAAACTCACAATCCTGAGATGAAGAGTCACATGCTCTACAAACTGGGCCAGTCAGGTGCCCCTTTATATATTTCTTGATTATAGAATCCATACTTGTTCTGTATCCCACTTTTCTCACCAAGAGATTATTTTCCATCTCCCAGCATCTTTCTCTCTCCCTAGTGACTTTTCTCCTTTTGTCACAAAATGTGCCCATGCACAAGCTTTTCTTACCTTAGAAAGCAAACCTTCACCTGACAATACTTGGTAATTATTTTAGTATCCTTTTTAATAGCCACACTTCTCTATTACAGCTCACCATTCTCTTCTAAGTTGATTTTAATTCCATCAGTTTGTCAAAACTGCTCAGATACTAGAAGAAAACTAACAAAATGCTGAAACTATTGCCAATATGCAATGACTAGCTCTCATCTGCTCCATCATTCTGATGCCATTAATGTTGCTGATAGGGCCCTTCTTAGTCCCATTTCCTCAGCTTTCGATATTTCTTCAGTGCATATTTGACATTTATAAGCACCAAGATTGTGTTTAAGGAGTTTAAATCAACCAGGGAAAATAATCGGCAAGAATATAAGGTAGAATGTATATATGTAGTGGAACTTATAAAGTTCCTGTAAGAGATTTGGGAAGGTTGGGGCACCTGGGTGGCTCAGAGTGGGTTAAGTCTCTGCCTTCGGCTCAGGTCGTGATCTCAGGGTCCTGGGATTGAGCCCGTGTTGGGCTCTCTGCTCATTGGGAAGCCTGCTTCCCCCTTTCTCTCTGCCTGCCTCTGCCTACTTGTAATCTCTGTCAAATAAATAAATAAATAAATAAATAATTAAAAAAAAAAAACACAACAAAAAAAAGAGATTTGGGAAGGTTCATGGAGGTGGCAGCATTTGAGGGTAGATTTGAAGGATAAGATTTCAATTTATAAAAATGGAAAAGAATCATATGGAAAAGAAGCAACAGCAATTTTACACAAAAAGAGGCAGGAAGCACAATGTATACTGAAGAGAAACACTACAATAGGGAGAAAATGAAAGACCTTCTAATATAAACTTTTATTTTTGGGACACCTGGGTGGCTCAGTCGGTTAAGTGTCTGCCTTCAGCTCAGGTGATGGATCAAGTCCCGCTTCGGGGCTTCCTGCTCAGCAGGGTGCATGCCGCTCACTCTGCTTGTGCTCTCTCTGAAAATAAATAATAAAAATCTTAAAACAAAACTTTTATTCTTGGGCGCCTGGGTGGCTGTGGGTTAAAGCCTTTGCCTTTGGCTCAGGTCATGATCCCAGGGTCCTGGGATCAAGCCCCACATTGGGCTCTCTGCTCAGCAGGGGGCCTGCTTCCTCCTCTCTCTCTGCCTGCCTCTCTGCCTACTTGTGATATCTGTCAAATAAATAAAATAAAACCTTTAAAAAAAACCTTTTATTCTTATGCAAAGAATAAAGTGGTAGTTAAAGAAAAAATGGGCTTATAATGAAAATTTCTCTTCTTGCCCAGCCTATTCCAGTCTCTGGCCTACTCTTGAGAGACAAGCTTTCTTAACCGTTTCTTCACAGAGTTGCCATATTTTTACTTTATATTTATTTATTTGAGAAACAGTGCTTGCATGCATGGGTGGGGGAGGGGCAGAGGGAGAGAGAAGATCTTAAGCAGGCTCCACGCCCAGCACACAGCCCAACTTGGGGCTTGATCTCAGAACCCTAAGAATATGACCTGAGCCGAAATCAAAAGTCAGACACTTACCTGACTGAGCCACCCAGGGATCCCAGGGATCCCAGGAGTTGTCATATTTTTAAATAATATACTTTGAATACTATTTCTTACTATATAAATTCTGCATATGTCTACAATGTGCTCTAAAAGATGAAAATCTGGCATTTTTAGAGCTCCCCCCAACTTGCAATACAGAACTATCGCTACATTTGGTTAAACTGATTATCAAGTATTGTTTTGCAAACGTTTTGCTCATAAAGAACTAAGTTGTACATTTAAATAATATTTTTTCTCTTGAGAGGACCTCCAGAATATTAGTACCAGCTCTGCAGCCATACTGGAGTTCAAACCCTGGACATAGCACTTTCTAGCTGTGTTAACTTTGAGAAATTTATTTAATCTTTCTGCCCATTTCCTCATCTGTAAAATAAGGACAGGATGTACACTATTATAAAATCAAATGAGTTATTGCTTGTAAAAGTATTCACAATTATTAGCGCTTAGTATACAGTATAAAAAAAAGGGGGGCGCCTGGGTGGCTCAGTCGTTAAGCGTCTGCCTTCGGCCCGGGTCAGATCCCAGGGACCTGGGATCGAGCCCCGCATCGGGCTCTCTGCTCTGCAGGAAGCCTGCTACCATCTCCCGCTACCATTCCCTCTGCTTGTGTTCCCTCTCTCGCTGTGTTTCTGTCAAATAAATAAAATCTTTAAAAAAAAAAAAAATGTTAGCTATTCCTATTATTATATAGGGTCTTGTTCTAAAGTTTACAATGGTCTTTCTCTTTCTTGTGCATTTCCAGTTGCTTCATCCATGGAGGACATGAATTGTACAACGGCAAGGGCCCAACTCACATGGTTAGAATGAGGTTATGCAAAAAGACAATCTATTTCTATATCAAGCAATTTTCTCAAATCCTCTTTTCTAAGAGTCCTTCCACCCAAAGCCCCCTGTCCTGCTCTAATATAGCTGTGGGCTTTGTGTTTGTTAATGGGTTCTTCCTATATTGCCCTTCTGGATTAGATACGGTTTCTTTGACTCTAAGTATCTTTATTTCTTGATATCCTCCACTTTCCTACAGTAGAGTATCTACAAGCAATTTCTTACAATGGTGTGTATAAGTAGTATTACTGAATCTTTTCGTGTAAAAAAAAAAAAGAACTGATAAAAATTTAAATGGAAAACATTTTTTATCAGCATTTAAATACTGTTACACTGTCCTCCAGAATACAGTGAGGTTTTTTTTTTTTAAAGCTCTTATTTATTTATTTGACAGAGAGAGAGAGAAAGATCACAAGTAGGCAGAGAGGCAGGCAGAGAAAGAGGGGGAAGCAGGCTCCCCACTGTACAGAAAGCCCGATGCAGGACTCGATCCCAGGACCCTGAGACCATGACCTGAGCCAAAGGCAGAGGCTTTAACCCACTGAGCCACCCAGGTGCCCCAGAATACAGTGAATTTTTAAGAAATCTAATGCTATTGATTCTTGCTCTTTTCTTTCAAGGGACATTTAGGATCCCTGCTTCTGCCCAGTGCTCTAAAATTTGACAAAGATCCTTGTCTTTTTTTCATTGATAGCACTGAGCTGGTGAATCTTTCAATCCAGAAATTTATGTCCTTTACAAATTTGAGATGTACTTGTACTATTTATTTAGTAATATAATCCCACATTTTAAAAATTTTCTTTTGATAAGAGTTTGTTCTCTTACTGGAATCAGTTGCTGAGCCTTCTGAGTTGATCCAATACATTCCTCATACTCTTGCTTCTTTTTTTTTTTTTTTTTTAAAGATTTTATTTATTTGACAGAGAGAAACACAGTGAGAGAGGAAACACAAGCAGAGGGAATGGTAGCGGGAGAAGCAGGCTCCCTGCTGCGCAGAGAGCCCGATGCGGGGCTCGATCCCAGGCCCCTGGGATCTGACCCGGGCCGAAGGCAGACACTTAACGACTGAGCCACCCAGGTGCCCCCTCATACTCTTGCTTCTATTTTCTGCCTTTTTTAGCCCCACTGAGACATCTTCTACTTTATTAATTACCCTTCTATTCATTCATTTGCTCAACAAATATTTACTGATGACTGACCCACTATATTTTTCTATGTTCCAGGCAATGTTCCGGGCACTGCAGATAAAAGTAGTGAGTAAGACAAATCTCAATCCTCATATTGGACAAAATTTTAAGAAGTAGGTTAATAATAAGTGCCATAAAAAAATTAACAATTAGAGGGACAGGTGAACAGAGGCAGAAGATTTTAGTTAGGATAGTCAGGAAAGGTCTGACATTTGAACAATAACATGAATGAAATAACTTGAGCATGATATGTGAGGATCCAGGAGAAGAGCATTCCAGGCAGATAGAACAGGCTATTCAAAGGACCTGAGGTTTTAAGAAGCCTGGTGTATTTGACAAATACCATGAGGCTAGTATGTCTAATGGAGGGTGAGCAGGCAGAGAAGAAAGGGATAAAGCTGGAAGAATAGTTAGGAGTAGAACAGGTAGTAAGATAACATAAAGTATTGTGGCCATGGTAAGGAACATGGATTTTATTCTAAATTTAGTTAAAAGTCATTTTGAGTGGGAAGTACCACTTAAAAAAAAAAATTCTTGCTGCTATGTGGCAGATGGACGATAGAAGCTCAAGAGTGGAAGGAGAGAGGATGTTTTTAACAATCAAAGCAAATGTGACAGTAGCTTGCTTAGGGAGGTAGTGATAGCAGTAAGTGGAAATCAGAACCAGAATACAGTTGACCCTTGAACAATGTGAGGGTTGGAGGCACCGAACTCCTGAGCAGTTGAAAATTCACATATATTTGACTTCCTCAACTTCCAATAGCCTACTGCTGACCAGAAGCCTTACAGATGACATAAACAGTTGACTAACACATATTTTGTATATGTATTATAACCTTTTATATGTATTATAAACATATAAACATGTGTATTCTTACAATAAATACAGAAAGAATGTTTAGAAAATCATAATAGAAAATATATTTAGGGGCACCTGGGTGGCTCAGTTGGTTAAGAATCTGCCTTCAGCTCAGGTCATAATAGATCTAGGGTCCTAGAATCAAGCCACACGTCAGGCTCCCTGTTTAGCGGAAAGTCTGCTTCTCCCTCTCCCTCTGCCCCTCCTACCCCCTTCTTGTGCTCTCTCTCAAATAAATAAAATCTTAAATATATATATTTACAGTACTTGTATTCATCAGAAAAAATCCACAGGACACATACAGTTCAAGGCTGTGTTGTTCAAAGTTCAGCTACATACTTAAAGGCTGATGTAGTAAGAGTTGCTAATGAATATGAGCTATAAGACAGAGAAAGGAGTGAAGGCTGATTTGGGGTAGAGGGAGCTGGCTTGAGCAACTGGATAAAATAATGGTACCTTTCAAATGCCTAAGGAAAGACAGAGGAAGCAGCAGATTTGGGTGGAGGTGAAGAGGGAAAAAAGATTTTGTTTTTTTAAACCTAAGTTTGAAATATCCTGCACAGTGGTTAAAAGCATGCAGATGGTCTGCATGAGTTCAAATCCTGGACCAGATGGGGTATGCAGTCTATAAAGCTTTCCTTGTTCTCTTTAAGATGGAGATATTATGAGTTTCCAGGTTGAAGTAAAAAAGAGAGAAATTAACTGCATAAGAGAAAAGGAAGCAAGGAAAATCCCAAAACAGAGGAGATGGAAGACAGAGTACATAACAATAGATGCAGGTAGGCAGATACATTTGATGATTAAAAGATGCAGTGCTCCTTGCCTCTACCTCCTAGCAATATAAGAAATAAAGGGCGCCTGGGGGGCTCAGTTGTTAAGTGCCTGCCTTCAGCTCAGGTCATGATCTCAGGGTCCTGGGACTGAGTCTGACATTGGGCTCCCTGCTCAGCAGGGAGTCTTCTCTTTCTATCCCTCCCCATCCACTCTCTCTCAGATAAACTCTCTCAGATAAAATCTTTTAAAAAATATGTAAGAAACTAGTTTATTGACTGTGAAGAATTAGAAGTAGCTGATGGAGACTGGAGGCAAGTAAGTTGCACAACAGTTTTGATGCAGGTAGGCATCAAAACAACAAAACAGTATGTTTTGCTCCAGTTAATTCTGCTATGAAGGGATAGGAATTGAGTAGGCAAACACAGTGAGATTTTGCAAGGAAGATCAGGAAGCAAGGGACAAGGGATAATTATGATGGCCCATGGGAACGAAGATGGGTGAAGAGGAAGGTAAATAACAAGTATACATGTCTCACTTTCAGAAATTTGGGTTTGAAATTAAAAAGAGCTGAGAATTTTAAATCAACACATAAATGATTACTTTAGATGTAAATGGCCTAAATACACAAATTAAAAGACAGAGATTGTAAATGAAATCTTTTTTTTTTTTTTAAGATTTTTTTTTTTTAATTTATTTGACAGTGAGAAACACAGCGAGAGAGGGAACACAAGCAGAGGGAATGGTAGCAGGAGAAGCAGGCCTCCTGCCGAGCAAGGAGCCTGATGCGGGGCTCGATCCCAGGACCCTGGGATCATGACCTGAGCCGAAGGCAGACACCCAACAACTGAGCCACCCAGGTGCCCCATGAAATCTTTTTTTTTTTTTTTTTAAAGATTTTATTTATTTATTTGACAGAGAGAGAGAGATCACAAGTAGGCAGAGAGGCAGGCAGAGAGAGAGGGGGAAGCAGGCTCCCCACTGAGCAGAGACCCTAATGCGGGGCTCGATCCCAGGACCCTGAGATCATGACCTGAGCTGAAGGCAGAGGCTTTAACCCACTGAGCCACCCAGGTACCTTGTAAATGAAATCTTTAAAAAGTGATAAGAGGGATGGCAGCGCCTGGCTGGATCAGTCAGTGGAGCATGTGACTGTTGATCTCGGAGTTGTGGGTTCAAGTGTCACAGTGAGTTGAGAGGTTACTTTAAAAATAAAATCTTTAAAAAGTTAAAAAATAAAGAGACTGTTAGAGTGGATTAAAAAGTAAGATCCAACTCTACATATGCTAATTATAAGAAACCCACTTTAAATATAAAGACATAGACATGTTAAAAGTAAAAGGGTAGAAAGATATATCATGCAAGCACTAGCCAAGAGAGAGGTGGAAAATGTAATTAATTTCAGATAAACAGACTTAAAAACTAGGAATACTATCATAGACAAAGAGGGATAGTAGAAAATGACAGATGTCAATTCTCCACAAAGGACAATCCTAAATGTACATGCACTTAAAATAACAGAACTTCAATATATATAAGGCAAAAATAGATATGAAAATAAAAATATATAAATCCATAAGTATAACTGGAGATTTTAACATTATGCTCTCAGTAACTGACAAATAGGCAGAAAATTGGTAAGGATAGAGATGACCTGAGCAACACCACTAACCAACCTGACCTGACATTCAGAATATTCTACCCAAAAACGTCATTATTATATATTCTTTCCAACTACACATGGATTCCCTACCAACACGGACCATGTTCTGGGCCATATGGCAAATCTTAACAAATGAAAGCAACAAAAATCTGAAAATGTATGTTCTCAGACTGTAACAGAACTAAATTAGAAATCAACAGAAATATTTAGAAAATCCCCAAATATTTGGAACTTAACAATAAACTAGTTCTTAGATCAAAGAGGAAGTCTCAAAAGAATTTAAAGAACAATTTAGTCTGAAAGGAAATGAAAATACAACACAGTAAAATCTGTCAGATACAGCTAAAGCAGTGCTTAGAGGAAAACTTACAGCACTTACAGAATTAAATGTTTATATTAAGAAAAAAAGAAAGATCTAAAATCAGTAACTTAAGCCTTCACCTTAAGAAAAATAAGCAAATTAAAACCAAAGCAAACAGAAGTAATAAGATTAAAGAAAAATTAATGAAAGTGATAAAAAATTTTTTTTAGTTTTATTTATCTTTCTGACAGGGAGAGAGAGATCACAAGTAGGCAGAGAGGCAGGCAGAGAGAGAGGGAGAAGCAGGCTCCCTGCTGAGTAGAGAGGCCGATGTGGGGCTCAATCCCAGGACCCTGAGATCATGACCTGAGCCAAAGGCAGAGGCTTTAACCCACTGAGCCACCCAGGCACCCAGAAAGTGAAAATTAAAAAAGCAAAAAAATAAATGGAGCCAAAAGCTGGTTTCATAAAGCAATAAGACTGATAAAGCTCTAGCCAGAATGACTAAGGAAAAAATGGAAAAGATATAAATTACCAATATCAGGAACAAAACAGGAAATACCACTAGAATTCCCAGACATTAAAAGAATAAGGAAATACTACAGAAATCTCTACATCCATAAATTCAACACTGTAGATGAAATGGACCACTTCCTTCCTTGAAATCAACACACTCAAGAAGAGATCATCTGAATAGTTCTATACCCATTAAAAACACCAAATTTGTATTTATAAACCTTCCAAAAAAGAAAACCCTAGGTCCAGATGGTGGCTGGTTGGCTCAATCAATAGAGCACACAAACTCTTTTTTTTTTTTTTTTAAGCACTCAACTCTTGATCTAGGGTGGTGAGTTCAACCTACTCACCTAGTTAAAGAAATAAAAAATAAAAAAATAAATACTATGACCACCAATTGAGGAGACTCCAGGGAAAACAGTGCTCTCAGGAAGTAAACAATAATCAGTTTTGCTCCTGAGAATTCTATGAATTAGGGCATGGTGAAAGGAGGTGGAGAGGGCCAGTTAGTAAGATTGGGTCAGATCAGGAAATAGCTTTATAGGGTTAAAAGTCTAGGTATCAGGTGCCTGGGTGGCTCAGTGGGTTAAAGCTTCTGACTTTAGCTCAGGTCATGGTCTCAGGGTCCTGGGATCCAGCCCCGATCGGGCTCTCTGCTCAGCAGGGAGCCTGCTTACCTCTCTCTCTGCCTGCCTCTCTGCCTGCTTGTGATCTATCAAATAAGTAAGTAAAATCTTAAAAAAAAAAAAAAAAAAAAAAGTCTAGTGTCATCAAATAACTTTAAGAGTCTTGAACTGGGGATACCTTGGTGGCTCAGTTGGTTAAGTGCCTGCCTTTGGCTCGGGCCATGATCTCAGGGTTCTGGGATCAAGTACCAAAGCAGGCTCCTTGCTCGGTGGAGGCCTGCTTCTCCCTCTGCCTGCCCTCGTTCTCTGATAAAAATCTTTTAAGAAAGAGTCTTGAACTGGGTAAATGGGGTAAACCAAGATAAAAAGCATGATGGAATTATGCATTGAAGAGTTTTAGAGGTTGGTTAGTCAGTTATGATTATAGCTTCCTTTTGGAATCAGTTTATTAGGCAGTTTGTTGTGATAAAGTGGGTGACAGATGGTGGTCTTATCAATATTAAAAGGAATGCTTTGGGTATCCTTTAAAAGGGGAGGGAAATCAAATTTACTTTTTTCTTTTTAACTATGTAAGCATTAAAAATTTTTCAGAGCTCTTTGTTATTCTAAATTCCTTTTTCATAGCATCCTGTCCTTTTTGGATGGGTGCAATGAATTCTTAACTAGATTTGTTTTAACTACTCTTCTGTTCCCTACATTGTTTCCTCCAGGTTGATTTTTTTTTTTACATTGGTTTCTCTTTCATGGTGCAGGCTTTTCTCTAATTTTTATCTTAGTTTTCTGCACATGGCTAATCGTGAGGCACTGCAAGATGATTAAGAGTACTGTGACTCTAGTTATGGAGTGTCAGGCTTTTCCTTTTTTTTTTTGAGGAGTTTTGTGGGGTTTTTTGCTTGTTTTTTAAATTTAATTGACAGAGAGAGACACAAGAAGAGAGGGAATGCAAGCAGGGGAGTAGGAGAAGGAGAAAAAGCAGGCTTCCCTCCAAACAGGGAGCCTGATACAGGGCTTGATCCCAGGACCCCGAGATCTGGACCTGAGCCAAAGGCAGATGCTTAACGACTGAGCCACCTAGGCGCCCTGTCAGGCTTTTCCTTTAAGATAATCATTCACGGGGCACCTGGATGGTTCAGTCAGTTGACCATTTGCCTTCACCGCAGGTCATGATCTTGGGGTTCTGGGAATGAGCCCCGTATCAGGCTCTCTGCTCAGTGGCAAGTCTGCTTCTCCCCCTTACTCTTCCCCTGTGCTGTCTCAAATAAATAAAATCTTAAAAAAAAAAAAAAAGAAAGATAATCATTCAGGGTAGGGACGGACACCTGGCTCAGTCAGAAAAGCATGTGACTCAATTTCAAGGTTTTGAGTTCAAGCCCTACATTGGGGGATCAACCCCACATTGGGCTCCCTGCTCAGTGGGGAGCCTACTTCTCCCTCTCCCTCTGCTCTACCCTCCCTGCCCAGCTCATGCTCTCTCAAATAAATAAAATCTTTTTTTTTTTAAGATTTTATTTATTTGAGAGAGAGAGAGATCACAAGTAGGCAGAAAGAGAGGGGGAAGCAGGCTCCCTGCTGAGCACAAAGCCCGATGCAGAACTCGATCCCAGGACCCTGAGATCATGACCTGAGCCGAAGGCAGAGGCCTTAACCCACTGAGCCACCCAGGTGCCCGCAAATAAATAAAATCTTAAAAAAAAAAAAAAAAAAAAAGATGATTGGGATGTCTGGGTGGCTCAGGAGGTTAAGTGTCTCTTTTTGGCTCGGGTCATGATCCCACGGTCCTGGGATCAAGTCCTGATTCCAGCTCCTTGCTCAGCAGGGAGCCTGCTTCTCCCTCTGCCTGACACTCCCCCTTGCTTGTGCTTATACTCTCTCTGACAAATAAATCTTCAAAAAACAAAGAAAAAAATTTTAAAAAGATAATCATGCAGGGTGGGGATTGAGTTATATATCATTTTTATTTAATTCCCACTTTAAGCCTTTATCCAACTTATATCTTCACACAATCCTCGCTCCTTCATCTTTCTCCATAGTTCAAAACTCTCTGCATTCTAGCTAAGCTATGGCTTTTTCCATAGGTAACATTACTTCATACCCATTGGTTCCTACTTTGCAGGATTTTGCTTTATCCACTGTTGAGTCAATCTTATTTTCTTCATTGTTGTCAGTTTATATGTATAATTACCTTCTATGCCTTTATTTTTATTTATTTTTTTAAAAGATTTTATTTATTTGACAGAGAGAAACACAGCGAGAGAGGGAACACAAGCAGAGGGAACAGAAGCGGGAGAAGCAGGCTTCCTGCCGAGCAAGGAGCCCGATGCGGGGCTCGATCCCAGGACTCTGGGATCATGACCTGGGCCGAAGGCAGACGCTTAACGACTGAGCCACCCAGGTGCCCCTATGCCTTTATTTTTTTAAAGATTTTATTTATTTGATAGAGAGGGAGAGAATAGAAGGAAAAGCAGACTCCCTGCTGGGCAGAGAGCCTGATGTGGGGGTTGATCCCACGACCCCAGCATCATGACCTGAGCCAAAGGCATATGCTTAATCAACTGAGCCACCCAGGTACCCTACTTATATTTCCTTAAATGTGGTCGTTTATGAGAAATGAAGGATAAATATGCCAATCCATTTTAGCTCTAATCAGAAGTCAGCACTGAAATGCTAAAAAGAGAAATCAGATATTTAATATAGTTTTGAGAATAACTAAGGTATCTTTTAACAGGATGATAAAATAGGAACATAAGACTGATATCTGATGTGGTTGGGTTACTATCCATTGAGTCCTTGTCAGCTGCTCATCCTGTTGCTTCAATTGTAAAATAAATAGAATTTAAAAACTACTTCATTTGTTTTCAAGTATTCAGTGAGATAATACATATCTAAAATGCTACCTGGGGTCATCTGGGTGGCTCAGACGGTTAAGCCTCTGCCTTTGGTTCAGGTCATGATGCTAGAGGGTCCTGGGATCGAGTCCCACTTTGGGCTCGTTGCTCAGCAGGGAGTCTGCTTTTCCCTCTGCCTGCTGCTCCCCCTGCTTGTGCATTCTCTCTGCCAAATAAATAAATAAAATCTTTAAAATGTAAACAAAATGCCACCTGACATAAAGTAAAACCCCAATATTAACTCCCATTCTGCTCTGAAAAACAATGTTAAGATTATTCTTTTTTTTTTTTTTTTTTAAAGATTTTTATTTATTTGACAGCGAGAAACACAGCGAGAGAGGGAACACAAGCAGAGGGAATGGTAGCGGGAGAAGCAGGCTTCCCGCCAAGCAGGGAGCCCGATGCGGGGCTCGATCCCATGACCCTGGGATCATGACCTGAGCCGAAGGCAGATGCTTAACGACTGAGCCACCCAGGCGCCCCTGTTAAGATTATTCTTAAAGAAGTATTTTAACTTTAAAGAAACAATTAAGATTGCAAAATTCAAGTGAACAAGGGACCTGAACAGAGAGGAATACCAATGCAAACTAACCCTTGAAATGAGCCCAACCACAGTAATCTTAAAAACAAACCCACATTACTTGCATCTTCACAGTATTTTTTTAAGATTTTATTTATTTGGCAGAGAGAGAGGCGGGCAGAGGGAGAGAAAAAAGTAAGCTCCCTGCTGAGCAGAGAGCCTGACAGTATTTTTTTTTTTTAAAGATTTATTTGACAGAGAGAGATCACAAGTAGGCAGAGGCAGGCAGAGAGAGAGGGGGGAAGCAGGCTCCCTGCTGAGTAGAGAGCCCAATGCGGGGCTCAATTCCAGGACCCTGAGACCATGACTTGAGCCGAAGGCAGAGGCTTTAACCCACTGAGCCACCCAGGTGCCCCCTGACAGTATTTTTTTAAATGAATACTTACACTTCATAAAGAGTGGCATGACTTTTTCATGTATGTTAGTGGTAATATTAATTAGTACAACATCAGGGTGCCTGGGTGGCTCAGTTGTTAAGCATTTGCCTTCGGCCCAGGTCCTAGGATCAAGCCCCGAACCAGGCTCCCTGCTCTGTAGGAAGCCTGCTTCTCCCTCTCCCACTCCTCTGCCTGCGTTCCCTCTCTCGTTGTGTCTCTGTCAAATAAATAAAAATCTTCTTAAAAAAATTTAGTACATTATAGGAAAGCATTTTAGCAATAAAGCAACCCCCTGCAGATTGTCCTTTTTAAAATTCACATTTATTTAAAGAGAGAGAGAGCGCGCGTGCACAAGTGAGCACGGGGAAGGAGGGGCAGAGAGTCCCAAGCAGACACTGTGTTGAGCATGGAGTCTGACATGGGGCTCAATCTCATGACCCTGAGATCAGGGCCTGATCTGAAACCAAGAGTCAGATGTTCAACCAACTCTGCCACCCAGGAGTCCCTTTAATTTTATTTTTTAAGTAATCTTTATACCCAATATGGGGATCAAACTCATAACCCCAAAATGAAGAGTCACATGCCCCACCAACTAAGCCAACCAGGTGCTCCTGTAGATTGTCCTTAATTAAGGAAATAATCTGAAATGCATAAAAAGTGATTCCATTGGCATTTTTCATTTTATCAAAGTAATATGTAGATTTTAAGTCAACTATTACTAAAGGATTATTTTTAATAAAAAATACATGACTAGTAAAGGCTGTAGGTTTTTGTTTTGGAGTAATGAAAATGACTAAAATTGAGCTAATGGATGTACAACTCTGTCATTATACTAAAAGCCACTGAACTGTACATTTCCTTTTAGTTTTAAGGTTTTATTTGTTTGACAGAGAGCAAGAGAGCAAGGGGAACAGCAGATGGAGAGGGAGAAGCAGACTCCCAGGACCCCAGCTGGGATCATGGCCGGAGCTGAAGGCAGAAGCTTAACCAATTGAGCCACCGGGCATCCTTGAACCATACATTTAAATGGACAAATGATATGGTATGTGAATTACACCTCAGCAAGTCTGTTAAACACACACACATAGACAACACATCTTGACACACATATCCCATTTCATTCTTTAAAGGCAAATATTTTGAAAATAATATGCTTACACTACTATATTTGTATTCACTGACTTAAAACATACTTTAAAGGTAGACAAGTTCTTAGCTCTCTTCTATCATCCATCCCTCTTCCATTCTTCCTGCTTTATTATTCGGCAAGTCTTGTAAAATAGTTTATATTATGACTATGTGGTTATTGTTGGCTAAATGACCATACTTTGAATGTTTTTTACATCTTTGTTTTCCTACAATTATATCTTTTTTAAAATTATGTTATCTTTTATCTTTCTTATTTATTTTAGAGAGAGAGCATGTGCAAGCAATCAGGGGGAACAGCAGAGGGAGGAGGAGAATTCTGAAGCAGACTGCCCACTGAGCACAGAAACCAACTTGGGGCCCAATCCCAGGACACTGAGATCATGATCTGAGCTGAAATAGAGTTGGCCACTTTACTGAGCCACCAGAGCACCTCATGTTTTTTTGATTAGCTTTCTGTACCTACTATTATCAATTTTTTCCTTGCACTCTAATTAATTGCAGTGTAATTTCACACATGGCAAAATATATTAGAAAATCTATGGGGCGCCTGGGTGGATCAGTGGGTTAAAGTGGCTGCCTTAGGCTCAGGTCATGATAGAGCTCCACATCAGCGGACTCTCTGCTCAGCAGGGAAGGGAGCCTGCTTCCCCCTCTCCCTCTGCCTGCCTCTAAGCCTACTTGTGATCTCTTTATCTCTGTCAAATAAAATCTTAAAAAAAAAAAAAAGAAAGAAAGAAAAAGAAAAAACCTATCAGTTCCTTTCATTTTTTTTGATCTTCTCCAGACTACTTCATCCTTCTGGTGGGTCCTCTATGTATTGGAATGGCTGCTCAAGCCTGCTGCACAATTGGCATTCTGGATTTCTCTTCACTCATTCCAGAAACAACCAGCTCCAATGCTTTATCTTATGTCTTTTTTTTGCATGGCTTATTCCACCATTCTGGTGAGTGTATCATTGAGGTGCTTCCCAAGAAAAAGACAAAAATGTTTTAAGATTTGAATATATGAAACTATCTTTAGCCTACACTGACACCTCAGCTGGGAACAGTATTTAGAAATTTTTCATGAAAAACTTCTCAATCACTGGTTCACTGACCTAGCTTCCCATAGCACCATTGAGAAACTTCAGGACATTCTTATGCCCCAGTCACTTAAGGGGGCTATTTCCCACACTCCCAAATCCATTTTTTCAGCTGTTTCATTTTCCTAATGTTTTGAAACAAAACATGCCTCACTGTTGGGTCTTTTTCCATTGTGTTGGGTGCTCAATAGGCTTCCTCAGAGTAGAGTGTCCTTAAATGTCCTGATTATTTACTACTTTCCCTCATTTCAAGTTCCTATTAGGGGTGTCTGGGTAGCTCAGTCAGTTAAGCAATCAACTCTAGATTTTGGCTTAGGTCATCATCTCAGGGTTGTGAGATTAAGCCCTGAGTTGGGCTCTGTGCGTAGTCTGCTTCAGATTCTCTCTCCCTCTCCCTCTGCCCCTTCCCTAGCTTGTGCTATCTATCTCTAAAATAAATAAAATCTTTGGGAAAAAAAAAAAAGTTCCTGGGGCACCTGAGTGGCTCTGTGGGTTAAGCCTCTGCTTTCGGCTCAAGTCATGATCTCAGGGTCCTGAGATCGAGCCCCACATTGGCGGCTCTCTGCTCGGCAGGGCAAGGAGCCTGCTTCCCCCTCTCCCTCTGCCTGCCTCTCGGCCTACTTGTGATCTCTTCATCTCTATCAAATAAAGAAATAACATCTTTTTAAAAAAGTTCCTATTAGATGTTGGACCTTCTGGAGTGATCCTGTAATTTTGAACATTTTGTATTTTTATATTTTTATTTTACCTACTTTTCTTAAAGCTTTATTAGAGAGAGAGTGGGTGCATGAGAGCCAGAAGACAGGCAGAGGGAAAGGCAGAGAATCTTAAGCAGAGTTCTTGAAGAACTCAGAGCCTGATAAGGGGTTCAATCTCATGACCTTGAGACCATGAGACCTTTAGACCATGAGCTGAAATCAAGAGCTGGATGCTTAACAGACTGAGCCACCCAGGCGCCCCCCCCCTTTATTGTTGTACTTCTTAAACTTCAAATGTTTTGGGGCACCTGGGTGGTTCAGTGGGTTAAGCCTCTGCTTTCAGTTCAGGTCATGATCTCAGGGTCCTGGGATCCAGCCCCACATCAGGGTCTCTGCTCAGCGGGGAGCCTGCTTCCCCCTCTCCGTCTGGCTGCCCCTCTGCCTACTTGTGATCCCTTTCTCTGTCAAATAAATAAATAAAATCTTTAAAAAAAAAAAAGTTTATAAAACTTAAAAGTTTTAACTAAATTTTGTTGTAGTAATTTACAAAATCTTTATTTTTTAATATTTATTTGACACAGAGAATACAAGCAGAGGGAGCAGCAGGCATGGGGAGAGGGAGAAGCAGACTCTCCCACTGAGCAAGGAGCCTTACGTGGGGCTCAATCCCAGGACCCCGTATTATTTTATCTCTCCCTCTCCTACTCTTGTACACTCTCTAAAATACATAAAATCTTTAGGGGCGCCTGGGTGGCTCAGTCATTAAGTGTCTGCCTTCAGCTCAGGTCCTAATCCCAGTGTCCTGGGATCAAGCCCCACATCAGGCTCCTTGCTCAGCAGGAAGCCTGCTTTCTCCATCTGCAGTTCCTTCTGCTTGTGCCCCCTCTCTCGCTTTGTCTCTGTCAAATAAATAAAATCTTTAAAAAAAAAAAAAAATACACAAAATCTTTAAAAAATATCTGGTAGTTCTTTTTTAAGATTCTATTTATTGGGGCGCCTGGGTGGCTCAGTTGTTAAGTGTCTGCCTTTGGCTCAGGTCATGATCCCAGGGTCCTGAGATCAAGCCCCACACATCAGGCTCCCTGCTCGGCAGGAAGCCTGCTTCTCCCACTACCATTCCCTCGCTTGTGTTCCCTCTCTCGCTGTGTTTCTGTCAAATAAATAAAAAAATCTTTAAAAAAAAAAAAAAAGATTCCATTTATTTGACAGCGAGAGAGAGGTCACAAGTAGGCAGAGGCAGGCAGGAGGGGGCTAGGGGGAATGCAGGCTCCCCACTGAGCAGAGCCCAATGCGGGGCTCAATCCCAGGACCCTGAGATCGTGACCTGAGCCGAAGGCAGAGGCTTTAACCCACTGAGCCACCCAGGTGCCCCAAAATTTGGTAATTCTTGAGTTTGTTCATACTTTGAGGTTCACTGTGTAGGGTACTCTACTTTCTCATTAGAAAACCTTCAAATGTCTGAATCCCTTTGAACATCTTTTTTCTGAGATCATGGAGTTTCTATAGGAAAGGATCCTGCCAGGGTACCTGGGTGGCTCAAGTCAGTTTTAAATGTCCAATTCTTGATCTCAGCTCAAGTCTGGATCTCATAGTCACGAATTCAATCCTTGCATTGGACGCCATGCTGGGCGTGGAACATACTTAGGGAAAAAAAGGATGCTTTCTCCTTTTCCCTGAGACTTAACTGTCAGCATTTAGAAACTAGGAATCTATTATCCAAGTATACTGAATTTTAATTGATCTTCATTTTCAATTTATAACTGGTATCTCAGTCTGGAGACTGATTTTAAATTCTCAAGAGTAATTCTCCTTCCATGGTAAGAGTAGAGTAGTTATAGAGTATAGCTAAGTTACTACTACACTACGTTTTTTTTTTTAAAGATTTTACTTATTTGACAGCCACAGGCATGGGAGCCGTTGGCAGAAGCAGCAGCAAACTACCCACTGGGCAAGGAGTCAGATGTGGGGCTCAATCCCAGGACCCTGGGATCATGACCTGAGCTGAAGGCAGATGCTCAGCCAACTGAGCCACCCAGGCACCCCTATTGATTTCTGTTTTTAAAAATATGTCATCTCAGTTGAGTTTTAGGAGGAAGCTGGTATTAAAGCATTTGTGGTACTCATTATATTTAATTAGAAGCCCCTGCAGCATAATATGTATTTGAAAACAATCTACACATCTAATAGAGCAAAATATATGTAAAATATATTTGGTAACTGTACTCAATGGCCTATCTTTAAGGATTCAAAAATATTTACTTAAGTCTTTTTTCTTTTCCTTTTTTTTTTTTTTTAAAAGATTTTATTTATTTATTTGACAGAGAGCAAGAGATCACAAGTAGGCAGAGAGGCAGGCAGAGAGAGGGGGAAGCAGGCTCCTTGCCGAGCAGAGAGCCTGATGTGGGGCTTGATCCCAGGACCCTGAGATCATGACCTGAGCCGAAGGCAGAGGCTTTAGCCCACTGAACCACCGAGGCACCCCTACATAAAAGTCTTTTAAAGAGCTATGATTATCAGTTTTACAAAGCTGAATATTGATAATTATATAGGATTAGCTTAGTTACATAAAAACAGTACATTAAAGAAGAGAATACTCCAGAATATTAAATAAAGTCTAGGAGGTAGTAGGATTAGGGCTTTTTTTTTTTTAGGACTTTTTTTTTTTTTAAGATTTTATTTATTTGAGAGAGAGAGTGAGAGAGATCATGAGAGGGGAGTGTCAGAGGGAGAAGCAGACTCCCTGTGCTGGGAGCCTGATGCGGGACTCGATCCCAGGACTCCAGGATCATGACCTGAGCTGAAGGCAGTCGCTTAACCAACTGAGCCACCCAGGTGACCTTATTAGGACTTTTTAAAGTAAAAGTTTCCTCAATGAGCACATTTTTATTTCTCTCTCTCTCTCACACACACACGCACAAATGGGTTTAAAACTTAAATAAGTATAGTGGATAGAAAACCCAAATTCTGAATCTGACAATTTCAGTCATCATGTTATTTTTGGACAAGTAAAGACCTCATTTTTTTGTTGTCTGTAATTTGAAGGGCTACAGAATTTTCAGACCAATTTTAGCCTTATGATGGAGGCCAAGACCCAAATTGTTGAGAATTAAAGAATAAAGAAAAGGTTAAGGAAGCAAACTATTCAGGAAGCAGCATTTTGTTAACTGTGATAGTACACGAAAGAGCAGAAAATAAAAGCACGAGCAGTTTAATGGAAAAAGGCATTGGAAAAAACTGTTAGATGACAAAAAAATCATCTAAGACCCATGGAAAGTAATAAAGAATATAATGAAGTATGTCTGGGAGAAGCTCCTCAAAGGTCCTGTGAATGAAGTATTAACTTATTCAATTAAGTTGAGAGAGTTAGGGACAGAAGGTTGGACCAGCAACTTGGAGCACATTAAAAGGCTTATTACCATTTAGGGCCCAGGTTTTTGGTTGCACTCCCTACAAGGGTGTCTTCCAACATAGCACTCCTTTCCCTTCCCATCTTACCCTCCCCTCAGGTTTACAGCCTTGATCTTTCACTACATTTTGACTTTTTCTTCCTTTCACAGTCTCTCCCTTTTATCTTCTTCTAATTATTACCCCAATCTAGATATCATAATTTCCTTGTTTCAGTTTACTTATTCCTCATCTCTATTTCAGTTCCAAAGCAATTTCTGCTCCAATGAGCAGGTGCCACTTACCTATATATATATCCTGCCCCTAAAGTAACCCTACTTTCTCAATGCTTTTATGCATGTAACAACCTTTCCTCAACCTAAATTCCATTATGGATCTTCTTCAACTTATAAGAGAGTTACGTACCTATAAAACAATAGCAAGCTGAAAATATCATAAATTGAAAATGTACTTAATATACCTAGTATCACAGCTTAGTTTAGCCTATTTTATTTTTTAATTTTTTTAAGACTTTATTTGAGGGGTGCTCAGTGGGTTAAAGCCTCTGCCTTCGGCTCAGGTCATGATTTCAGGGTCCTGGGATTGAGCCCCGCATTGGGGTCTCTGCTCAGCAGGTAGCCTGCTTCCCCCTCTCTCCGTGCGTGCCTCTCTGCCTACTTGTGATCTCTTTCTGTCAAATAAATAAAAATCTTAAAAAAAAAAAAAAGACTTTATTTGAATGTGAGTGAGAGAGCACAACAAGCAGGGGCAGAGGAAAAGGAAGAAGCTGACTCCCTGCTGAGCCAGGAAGCCAGAGGTAGGGCCCAATCCCAGAACCCCAGGATCACAATCTGAGTGGAAGGCAGACACTTAACCAACTAAGCCACCCTCTCCCAGGCACCCCAGTTTAATAAAGTGCTGAATATGTCATGTAATTTATTGAATACTGTACTGAAAGTAAAAAAATAGGATCACTATATGTGTACAGAATGGTTCTAACTGTATCATTTACCCTTGTATCATGTGACTAACTGGGAGCTGCAGCTCACTCCTACTGCCCAGCATCAGAAGAGTATCATACTGCATACTACTAAGCCAGGAAAAAAGATCATTATACAAAATTTAAAGTGTAGTTTCTAAAGAATACATATTGCTTTTGCACCATCGTAAGATAAAAAAAAAAAAAAAACATTGTAAATTAAACCACCAAAAGTCAGGGACCATCTGTATTAAATGATGGTTAGCGATACAAATAAGAAGTCAAAAGATACTACATATAATCGATGGACTAGAAATGTTATCAACATAGGCGTTACAAACAAAGCCCAGAATTACTTAAAGAGAGATAAGCACACTGCTGAGAGACCAGGTGGTAACCTAAAAAGGAAAACCAGAAACATTTAAAAGCTACCTTCTCAATGGATTAGTACTACAGGTAGGAAGATTATAGATTTCCCATTATGAACTCTTCACTACTTCTGGTTGTTAAAAACGCATGTTTATCATTTGGAAAACGTATTTTTTTTTTTTAAAGGAAAATCAACCATGCTAATAATCACCAAAGCGGACTAATGAATTTTTGTTTCTAAGTAAGCTCTATGTCCAATGTGGGGCTTGAACTCATGACCCTGAGATCAAGAGTCACATACTCTACCTACTGAGCCAGCTAGGTGGCCCACATTTATTCCTTTATAAAAATTTTGCCTTTTGATTTTACCTCTATGTCATGACATCTTAGTAAAGCTAACCTGAAAGGAGCTACACCTCCCTCATATACATAATAATGTAACATTATTCAATTATGAACTGAAATATCTGTAGTGGAATGAAATATTAAGATAAAAATAATAAAACAAAAGGAATAAAATGGTTTTTAGGGCCAATTAGATTTTGTGGTTTAAAAGATCATTTTCTATGGGCTCCATGAACCAAGAACAGTTATTTATTCTATTATTACAAAAACAGAAAATAGGGTCGCCTGGGTGTCTCAGTGGGTTAAAGCCTCTGCCTTTGGCTCAGGTCATGATTCAGGGTCTTGGGATCGAGCCCCGCATCGGGCTCTCTGCTCAGTAGGGAGCTTGCTTCCCTTTCTCTCTGCCTATTTGTGATCTCTTTCTGTCAAATAAATAAATAAAATCTTAAAAAAAAAAAAACCACCACCAGAAAAATTGTATGTATGGTGTATGTAAAGTAACTTCAACAGAAGTCATGGAACCTTAAATACAGTTGAAGCTAGTTTACCAAAATATTCTGTTCAATTCATACCATTGATTTCACTGGCTTGGGTACACTTTCCTTGAAGACCTTACTCCCACCTGAACTGGTTTTCCTTTTCATGCTTGCAAATGATCCCTTCATATTTCCTATTTTTAAGGAAAACAAGAATAGCATTAAAATGTCTTAAAACACTACCTAGTAGGCACATATATATTAATAATACAATGGGGTTTCTACAACAAAAACCCTGTGACATTAGGTATCCAAGTCATTTAATTTTCCATATAAAGAGAGCGAGCCTGGAAGCTCCTTCTCCCTTAAATTTCTACAATAATATAAATATGGTTAGAAGATAACCTCTTGTTCTTCAATATTGCTCAGGACACAAGGTCATTCATCTAACAATATAATACAAATAATAATGTGCAAAAAAGGACCATATATACTTCATATATTAAAAATGAACTGAGGAATAAACACAATAATTAAAGAGCTGTATGTTAGTAGTGTGAGTGAAGAAAAGGCACCACTAGTTGCCCTTAAATTAAGTTAGGCATATTCTGCACATGCAGCAAAACTTTTATGCCATAAATGAGAAACAAAGTATTAGGTATATTAACTCTATAAGAAATAAAATATACTTTGGGTTTCTCAAATGTCAAGTTTTATAGTATTTGTCTTATTTTACCTATGTGTATTTTAAAAAGGCTCTACAAATATTGCACACTATTTAAACAGCTTGGCCTTCTTGACTTTGGTTCTGTATCTTATTAAATGATAATTTACAATAGGGAGATTAAAATAATACAGTTGTGATTTAATGAAATTAAATGGGGTAAAATGAACATTCCAACATGAATACATGGATAGTACATTACTATAGGACATACTCCTAAAAGGCATTAGAGAATTCATGTTATTTTACTGAAAATCTTTAATTCTTTGATGACTAAAACAAAACATATACCAAGTGTTTACTACTCTTTAAATCTGACCATCCTTTGCTAGGGTTTGGTATGAGAGCTCACTTGAATTCCATCTGTTATTCTTGACTTAATAAAGATCCAGCTTGCTCCATGAAAAGAGCACTTCATACTGGTATTCCAGTCAGGAGCAATTCCATCTCCAGGCTACAGAAAAGTCTTAGGTCTGCTGAAAGCTGGTTGTGAATGCCCTAGAGACATAAAGTAACAATCAGTTTTGCCATGTGAAAAAACTAGTACAAATCCTAACTGATTTGCATCTTTTAATTATCAGTATTGGAGGCAGGGAGTATTCCAAGGATAGTAACCTAAGACTTTCTGAAATAATTCAAGAGTCCTTTTCCATGGGAACAGTCACTCTCCTTTCCAGAATGATTTGTGTGCATATACGAAAACAGGATAAACATTACTTTCAGTACCAATTTATTCTAGATTACTCTAAATTCTGGACTAGAACCTAGCCAAATAATGTTCTATTTTCAAATTAATAACTTTACACGGTTTCAGTGGATTTTCATTCAAAGATCCAAAATAATTTATCCTATTTATCAT
Organism: Procyon lotor; assembly: GCA_028646535.1. Taxonomy (NCBI): domain Eukaryota; kingdom Metazoa; phylum Chordata; class Mammalia; order Carnivora; family Procyonidae; genus Procyon; species Procyon lotor. The sequence continues at coordinate 26,498,696 of CM053604.1, read as the reverse complement.
CATATGCTCATTACTATGAACTTTGTCTAGGAGACACATCTACTAGCTTCTTTTTCTTGCTCAAAGTAATATGGAAGTTTAACCACCTACCTAGATGAGTACCCAGAAAGAAGATATAAACGATTTTTGGGGAAAACATGCAGGCATTTATTTTTAAGAATTCCCAGTAAGGGGGGAAAAAAAATTCAACATCTTTAAAAATGTGTTTATTTTTTAAAAAATCAGTTGTGTACAAAAGTGTTTCGTAGTTTTTAATTCTCAAGACAAATACCCAACCCTCCACCCATAGCCCACCCTGCTTCAATGGTCTTTCTGGTAACCCTCCCATTTTCCCCTTACAGGAAGTTAATGGCTCAGAATAGACCCTCCTACAGAATTTATCATCACTAACAGATTGTTTAGAATAGAGATCTAGAGAAGCTAACAAGCAAGGTTCTTTCTCAGTGAGGTTAATGAGAATCCCTATAATGGCAGTAGACTTCCAGCAGACACCACAACAAAGCACCATCAATTGCTGAAAGCTAAAAAATAGATATTATTTTCAATAGTATTTCATTTTCTATTGGAAAAGTCTTTAAATTACATTAAATAAGTCTCTTTCCCCCCAAAGAAATAGTCTAGCTTTTATTATGATGCCTGTAAAAAGTAGGTAACAGCAAGCACACAAGGATCATTTAACAGCACAGTGCAATGATTTGTATTCACTCACCCCCTAGAATCAAACTGATAAACCGTGCCACACCTGATTATATATAGCAGCATGGTTGAAGTAACCAAGCAAAAGGTGACACATTCACAACTTACGTTTAGGTGATGATCACAGGTTTATGAGGGTAGATCAGTCCAATAAAGCAGTTAACAGAATAAACAGGACAAGGGAGAGATTAATATTCCCCTATCCCTATGCCACAAGATTTTTGATCCATATTGCAACAGTGCAAATAGAACATGTGACATTGTATGTTAGACACTGCAGAAAAGTAACATTTGGGGAAAAGGCTATTTATCAGTAAATACTTCAAGTTGCCTTCTTCCCCAGTGATAGCAAACAGCTGATGTTAGGCATTTATTTTAAACTGGTACTAAAGGAATGGAAATGCAAAATTTTTAAACCAATGGTTTGTACCCTGGAATTGAAATTTCTTGAACTAGAAAAAGTGATTAATACATCATTTTGTAAAAGCCTATGAAATAAAGTTAACTGTAAACAGACGGTTTCCTTTATCATATCCAAACATTGTTTCCATCTATGTACAAGAAAGTATACCTGGCTCCAACCATTCCCTGCCCAAACCCATCTTAAATCTTTAAAACAACAAAAATGCTTTATTCCCTGTGTTGCTACAAGTACTGTGGAAGCATTATTATACCCCTACTGCAGAGTTTTAAAAGCTCAAATCAGGCATACACTTATAACCAAGATCTGCTTTTCACATCGATAAACTTACTGATAAGCAGCCTAAACAGTAACACAATATGCTGCATTCTGTAGTGCATAAATAAGCAATATCCATTTTAACTGCCAATTCTTTCTTATATACTTTAAAAAATTATTTTTGCATAGTTTTAAGCGCCACCAACAATCACAAATGTGAAATACTTCCAAAATGAAAAAAAGCCGGTCTTACTTTCATTTCATAGATTACTCTCCTCAAAAGCAAAATACCCAGAATCCAAACACATATACACATGAATGTATTATGTATTTAAGTAAACCAAAGTCACAATTCCAAACATTTTGGGGAGCCAACTCAGAGAATCTAATTTAGTACAATGTTCTCAAATATTGATATTCCACCTATACTTACTTGGGTGACAAACTGCTATTCATGCATTCAGTAATCTGTAGTGAAATACTATACAACCAAGTATTTGTCCTTTTAAAAGTTGGGCACATACCCAAGAATAGACCCAATTATAATAAAAACCTACTGGAATAACAGTGACCTCTAGCAAATCTGCCTGCCCTAATGAGATGTTCATATATATTTCATATATATATATATAATATATGTGTATATTGTATATGTGTGTATACACATATATATGTGTATATATACAAATATATTATATATATATAAAATCTCCATAATTTTTGAGGTCTTTACAACTGCCAAATCACAAAATATTGAGAATTATAAAAATAACTTCCACCAGGGTACCTTTTCTCTAGACCTGCAGTTCTAGTGTCCTTTTCCCAAACCCGTAAGACCAGAGGAAAAAAAAGGAATAGCCTTAGTTTTTATGTTTGGGGAAATACATTTATCTGTAGAGAAGTGAAAAACAAGAAACAGGACAGTGGGAAATGCACCAGAAGGAAAGCGGGATTATCACATTTAATGTAAATGAGGTAAATAAATTTTTGAAATGAAAAACCCATTATGGAGAACCTCTTATATCAAATATTGTACTTTTCAATTTCCTGGGCACTGAGCATATTGAATTGCAGTTGGATGAGATTACCTATGGCATTAATGTGCATAAAAATCAAAGGCAAGGTATAAAGGTATAGCTGCCTCCAAGAGCTAAGTATGTAATGTTTGACCTTAGTAACCTCTGAGTTTATTCTCTCTTTTGTCTAACCACAGGACAATTAAATATACCCTGATAATATAGGCAAATAGTAAATTGGGTAGATGTGTTTGATATTTAAAATAATCCAAATATTACCAAGCCAACCTTCCACTAAAAAAAAATAATAATAAAGAAAATTAATTCTAACCACAGTGGAACAAAACTGTCCACATTTCACACAATCCCAACCTTACTTCAAAATATAAAGAAAAGTACAAAGTTTTAGCTATTTAAAATAAATAAAGAAAAATCTTGTTTCCTTTGGCATCTTAGAAAGTAACTAATCTAGAATAATTAAAAGAGGCGATTGTATAAAGAAATTTATGCTTAAGCAAATATATAGGGGAAAAAAACATAGCAACTTGTGTTTAGTATGCAATATCAACTACAAGAGCTCACTATTAATTAGGAAAGCCTTAAAAGTTTTTGGAAGAACCTTCACATCTTTAACATTACAATATATTTAATAATGGTTCTTTTATTGCTTCTACGATTATTGAAAAGTCAAATGAAATTATGCTGAATTTATGGTTCAAAACTATTTTCCAAACACTTAATGATTATAATTTAGGATAAATAACACTTGAAGAAAGCAAATCTTTTATAATATGACTTTCAATATACAGCCTTTCATTCATTCTCACTCCATTCCATTTTCGTTATTTTGCATTGGTCCTGAAAATTTAATAAGAACTGTGTTTCTATGTATAGAACTGCCTGCATAAATCCATTTCAGCCTTCATAAAATGTTCACATTAGTGTTTGAGCTTGCAAAACTAATAATTTTCAAACTTTTGAACTTAGAATGAAATGTAACTTTAATACGAATAGAAAGTCTGACTATGTACAAGAAAAGGTAAAGTTTTCAATTCTCATATTATCAGAAACATCATAAAGAAAGCTAGATTTATAACACATTTCTATTCCTATGTGTATCTGAAGTATGTACAGTAAAACACCACACAGCTTTCATGTATCAATAGGGGCAAATGCAAGCAAGGGTGACTTGTAAAGTACCTGATAAAGCAATCTCTATATAGCCAAAATTTGTCTAAAAAACTGCCAACAGTTGATTGCGTCCTTGCAAGTTCTCAAAGAAAATTTCATCAGTTTAAAAATAGAAAGATGTCAACTTCACTGAAAAACTAAGTTGGGTTCTTTCATTAAATCTTGGGAATACTGCAACATCAAGTATTTACTGTTTTTGCAAGAGGAACAAAATTGGCAGCTCCATTTTTACATTATTACTCACATAGGAAAGTTAAGACTGAAGAACTATAATAAAACATTCCAAATTTACGACCTAAAAATGGAGCAAAGGATATTGCCCCGAGGCATATTTCTCCACCAAATATAGAGAAATTTACTATTGGAATATTAGCTGTGTGTGGTAAGGGGGGGAAAAATAGATATGGTGTCCCAGTCTTTTGACAAGGACAAAAAGGCTCTGAATAGGTCACCACCTTCAATTCTGAATAAATCTCATATTTAATAATTCTCAAATGCTTAAAATGGTGGTCTTTTCAGCTACCCATTCTAAGAAGTCAAGTACAAGCATGCAAGTAAATTCACAGGCACAGAGGATCCATGTTAAAAACAGTTAAGGTAGCTGTGATGCAACACCAACAATTTGAATGGCCCTGACACACTCAAAATATTATCTTAATTATTCAACGAAATCCTGAAGCAAACTCTTGCTAGTCTTGGTACACTGCTAAACACTAAAGTAGCATGTTTTTTCCATGGTTTTAGCTTAGCTCAAAGAATTTTTACACTATTAAGAAAAAAATTAAAGTATTTCCCCTTTTTAAATTTACACAGACGTTTAATTAGCTTTATTTACAGAGCAGGGATTTTTTTCAGTCTCCAATGTTGCCTAGATAACATCATTAGGCAAGAATGCCAGTTTAAAAGAAATCTATGCAGAATCCTAAAAATAACAGATGTTGATGCTCCTCAAGAAGGGGCAAGCTTGACTATATCAGCAGCTTTCTCTATGCCTCAGTTACTCAGAAGCAATTCTGTTGCAGTCTCTACATCCCATGATTTTGAAGACAAGGCCACTATTACCGCATTCTGTAGAGAAGAAAAGGGGACAAAAAAATCAAATCTCAAAATATTTTTAAAATACTGAATCACACACTATCTTTATATTGAGAAAGCACACCTTGTTTTCTTGTTTTTTTAAATTGCCTTGTATCTGTAGTGCATAAAAAGCTTCTAAACCAATGACTGGAATTAGCAAAAGGAAAAGAAAAAAATCACTGATTTTAATAACAGAATAAAGTTTATCAAAATCAGATTTAGAGTATCTTTGAACCATTTTTATCAGCCAAGGATTTGCAGAAGTAATTTTAAATCAGTCAGTATATCAAAATAAGCAAGCCTTTTGGTACTTACCCTATCAAAGCCCATAGCACATAGGTTTTCTATTTTTTTGGTGTATTCTGGACTAGAAACTGGTGCTCCAGCATACACATGTGCCCAAAGTCGAGCTGTCTGTTTGAACATTTCGGGATTTTGTTTGTACTACAATGAAGAAAAAAATTGAACATAACAATGTAGTCACAATATTCAACACTTAATTACCTAAGAATCCCATTTTTTCTAGGTAAGTAATTTACATTTAAAATGTGATTGATTCAACAACTTTCTGTTGCAAATGAGGTCACTCAGGAAAAGAAGTTTGACCTGAGGCTGTGATTCACAAATGTTGATCTGAAAAAAAAAAAAAAAACCAAAAAAACCAAAAAAACCCAAATATATTTATCAACTTTAATCTCTAATTTCAATACATACAAGTAACAGAAAACTAATACTAAGTAAAGTGAGGTACAGACATGTTTCTAAACACTACAAAGTGTCAAACATTATACAACTAAACTGAATCATTTGCTTCTAAAACTGTATAGACATTAACGAATGTGACCGACTTTTGTATTAACCACAGCTCAGAAAAAAATACTAGACTTTGCTGTTTTGTCAGAACTGTACTAGTATGCAATGATTTAAGAAAATACCATGTGCAAATCCTTTTTTAAAAAAGATTTTATTTTGGGGGCACCTGGCTGGCTCAGCTGGTACAGCATGCATCTCTTGTTCTCGGTGTTGTGAGTTCAGGCCCCATGTTGGGCATGGAGCCTACTTAAAGGAAAAAAAAGATTTTTAAGTAATCTCTACACCTGTCATGGGGCTCAAACTTACAACCTTAAGATTAAGAGTCACATGCTCCACCGACTGAGCCAGCCAGATGTCTTGATATGCAGTCTTAATTTACAGCATGTTATGAGATGTTTATGAACTCACCATACAGTACTTTCAAAAGGTAAGACTTCTCATTCTCATTAGAGATAAATTTATTCTTAAATACTCTGGAACCAACATTACTTAACAAAGTATAAATTTAAAATAACTGTTTAACTCACTTTAATATTTCTTTTAAAAGTATTTTACGTGTATTGAATATTTTAAGACCGATCAGCTTCTATTACATATTAAAATGATAAATCTAGTTTCTACCTTGTTAATTCCTAATGAGGAAGTAAGTCAAATTATTGAACTGTTTTAGTAGCTAGATGAAAGCTTTAAGTCCAACTTAAGCCTTTTTGAGGCTCAGAATTCCACAGGAAATCAAAGCTGAGATTCAAGCCATGCTTGTGACTACCAAAAGCAAATGAACAGCACATACATATAGCATGTAAAACCCTAATTCTAAGCACTCTGAGACAAACAACAGTAGAATGTATTAATGAAGATACACGTAAAATAAGGAGTGAACAGCTTTTCAAGGGAAAGGAATAGGTTTACTAAGAGGAACAGGCAGAGGAAACATGGCAAAATGACCAGCAGAGGGGCGCCTAGGTGGCTCAGTGGGTTAAAGCCTCTGCCTTCGGCTCAGGTCATGATCTCAGGGTCCTGGGATGGAGCCCCACATCGGGCTCTCTGCTCCGCAGGGAGCCTGCTTCCCTCTCTCTCTCTCTCCCTGCCTCTCTGCCTACTTGTCATCTCTCTCTCTCTCTCTCTGTCAAATAAGTAAATAAAATCTTTAAAAAAAAAAAAAAAAGTGACCAGCAGAAATGAAGGCCATCTTGAAAAAGCAGGAGTCCAAGAATTCTAAGAATTTAGGAGATGAAAATAGGTTTTGTAGATAGTTCAAATCATGGAAAGCCTCTGCAAACTAAAGAATCTGGATTTACCAAGTAGGTGACAACAGAGCTTCTAATAGGTTTTAGTAGTAAAGTAAGATTTGTACTTTAAAAAGTTCACTGGTAACAATGTAGAAGATGGGATGAGGAAAGGCCAGGGAAGGGACAGCTATCAAAGCAGTTAAACTGAGAAAAAAAATTTATTTTATTTTATTTACTGATTTGAGAAAGAGAGCGCGAGCGAGCACAGAGGGGGGAGTTGAGAGGGAGAAGGAGACTCCCAACTGAGCAGAAAGCCCATTGTGGGACTTGATCCCAGGACCCTCAGATCATGACCTGATCCAAAAGCACACATTTAAATGACTAGGCCATCCTGGCGCCTGAGAAGATTTTTAAAATGTAAACTAAGGCAAATCAGAGAAGTATGATGACAGAGATACTGGGAATGGAATCACCAAGAGAAAAGGAGGCACAGAGAATTCCAAGTCTGTGGCTTAGATGTTTAATTAAGCTGATGATGGTATCATATAAGGATGGACTAGTTTGCAGGATTTAAGATTCTATGTTCAGTAAGGGAATGCTGTGCTGAGGTAGCCATGAAACATTCATATAGAACTATCCAGTTCTGAATAGGCTCTTGGGCTCAGGGAGAGGTCAAGCCTAAACATTTTCTCAACTGACAGGTGATAATAGCAGTCTGGATATGATCATCCAAGTGACCATATGTAATGGAAAATAAAAGGAACAATGTCTAAACCAAGGAACTATATTTAAAAGGAGAAAGAAGAGAAATAATTGTAGGAACTAAGAAGGAACAACTACAACTACCAAGATGAGAAGAGAGTGGTATCTCAGAAGTTAAAAGAAGAAAAAAATTTTAGGTGGAGGGAGGGAAAAAAGGCTCAGTGAATCCTAATGCCTTAGAATAGGCGTTGGCAAACTTTCTCACAGGACCAGATAATAATTTTCTCAAGCTTTCAGATCATACCGTTTTTGTTGCAACTACTCAACCCTGCCACTTGTGGCTGTAATGTAAACAAATGAATGTGGCTGTGTTCCAATAAAACATTATTTACAAAAATAGCTACTCTAGTTCTAATTTGCTGACCTCTGCTTTGGAGATCAGAACTGAAAAATATTTATTCCGTTTGGCAATTATAAGATCCTTGGTAACTTTTACCATGCCACTTCAGCCATAGCAGGAGCTGGTTAAAATTATCATCAGGTTGGGGAGAGCATGGAGCAAATGTTTTACAACCTGAACCTCAGAACTGTGATCCTCCAAGGAGAGTTCTACTTGAAGAAAAAACGTTGAAAGGCTTCTCAGGGATTTTGTTTTCTGTGCACATAAAAGCCATAGTTCCAATATGGTGTTTTGAGCACTCAGATTTCAGTTCTCTTAAATGTGAAAGAGGGATCGACTGACCGTTCATTATTGTTCTGTAACTAGTGTAAAATATGTATATGTTTATTTTTATAACATGGAAATACATTTAAGTTTATACAATTACAAAAAATTATCACCAGGGAGGGATTATCACTAAAATGGAGGGACAGACAGATGGATACACATGATAAAGCGTGTATAGTAAAATGTCAATCTCAGAATCCAGATGTAGGTAGGAATATGGGTGTGTTCACTGTATAATCTTTTGACATTGTGTGTTTGAAACTTTCCACTAATGTCTTTTTAAAAAGCATCTATCATATATCCAATCAAATTAATATATTAAAAATAAAGTTTTCACTATTACATCTAACAAAATAATCTCACAAAAAAGAAAACCACTTCCAGATTTAGCTTCCATAGAACTATGCACATGTGTTAATACTGCAAACCATTACAGTAGCAGAGACTCATAGGTAAATATAAGGAAGTCTTTCAAAAGCAGCTACCTTACCTGATTTGCTACTACTGCATCTTGTGGATCATCTGGTTCTGCAGCTGCCAATAGGGCTTGCAATGACAATAATACCGTGCGGAGAGTCATCGCTGCTGCCCTAAAAGTCAAAACAGGAAAATATCGCAGTTAAGAACATGCTACATGACAAAAGCCCAGTTTTCTGAATAAAATATAAAAACTAGTGGAGCTAAAAATAATCTAGACTTTATCTTATTCATGTAATTTATAGAAATTTATATATCTGCCTATCATATTTTTTTCTTTACAAGACTGAGTTTTTCTATTTTTTAAGACAAGTCAAACTATCCTGAGCTGGACTTGCTTTTCTTATTGTTGCCAATATCCTTCTAGTCAGCTTTACTTACTGACTTAATTTTTCATCCGTTTCTCCAGACATAAAGGTAGTTTATACTAGATAAACTAGTATATTAAACTTTCTTTCAGTGCCACTCCAAAAACGTAAAATACCATCAAGCAATTATCCCTTACTTTGAAAAAAGCATGAAATCATTCCATAACGTTCTGAACTAGATCAAGTTATTTGCTTAAAATGTATTGCTTAGGGGCGCCTGGGTGGCTCAGTGGGTTAAGCCTCTGACTTCGGCTCGGGTCATGGTCTCAGGGTCCTGCGATTGAGCCCCACATCGGGCTCTCTGCTCAGCACGGAGCCTGCTTCCCCCTCTCTCTGCCTGCCTCTCTGCCTACCTGTGATCTTTCTGTCAAATAAATAAATAAAATTAAAAAAAAAAAATGTATTGCTTAATTCATGCACCTATATAACGCAAATATTTCTCTAAAAGCCTCACATTGGAGTTGACAATGATTTCTTGGATAGGACGTCAAAAGCACAGGCAACAAGAGAAAAAATAGAGAAACTGGTCTAACTATATCAAAGTTAACTGAGTAGAGAGAAAAACCTCCTGTGCAAAGGATAAAATCAATAAAGGGAAAGGCAACCCAAAGAACAGGAGAAAATATTTGCAAATCATGTATCTAATAAAGGGTTAATGTCTGGAGTATATAAAGAAGTCCTATAACTCAACAACAAAAACCCAATTAAAAAATAAGAAAGGACTTAAAAAAAATTTCTCCAGAGAAGACATACAAATATCTAATAAGCTCATGAAAAGATGCTTAATATCACTAATCATTAGAGAAACAAATCAAACAATGAGATACTACCTCACATTCATTAGAATGGCTACTATCAAACAAAACAAAACAGAAAGATAACAGTTGGTAGTGAAGGTGTGGAGTCATTGGAATCCTTATGCACAGTTGGTGGGAATGCAAAATGGAAACACTGTAGAAAACACTATAGCAATTTTTTTTTTTTTAAGATTTTATTTGGGGCGCCTGGGTGGCTCAGTGGGTTAAGCCTCTGCCTTCGGTTGAGGTCAAAATCTCAGGATCCTAGCATGGAGCCCTATGTTGGGCTCTCTGCTCAGCGGGGAGCCTGTTTCCACCCCCCTCTCTGCCTGCCTCTCTGCCTGCCTGTGATCTCTCTCTGTCAAATAAATAAAATCTTAAAAAAAAAAAGATTTTGTTTATTTGACAGAGAGAGAGAGAGGGAGAAAGCAAGAGAGGGAATACAAGCAGGAGGAGTGGAAGGAGGAGAAGCAGGCTTCCCGCTGAGCAGGGAACCCAATGCGGGCTCGCTCCGAGGCATGACCTGAGCTGAAGGCAGACGCTTAACGACTAAGCCACCCAGGCGCCACCAGTATAGCAATTCTTAAAAAAAAAAAATTAAACAGAATTACCATATGAATAATTTCACTTGTACATACATATCCAAAATAACTGAAAGCATGGACGCAGATACTTGTATATCCATGTTCATAACAAGGATTATTCACAATAGCCAGAAGGTAGAATAACTCATTTCCATCAACCCATGAATGAATAAAATGTTGTGAATATATACACATTGGAATAGTATTCAGCCTTAAAAAGAAAGACAAATCAGACACATGCTACAACATGGATGAATCATTTTTTTTTGGTTAAGATTTTATTTATTTGAGAGAGAGACACAGCGAGAGAGGGAACATAAGCAGGGGAGCTGCAGAGGGACAAGGAGAAGCAGGCCTCCCACTCAGCAGGGAGCCCAATGTGGGGCTTGATCCCAGGATCCTGGGATCATGACCTGAGCCAAAGGCAGACGCTTAACGGATGAGCCACCCAGGCACCCCAACATGGATGAATCATGACATTATGTTAAGTGAAGCCAGGAATAAAAGACAAATACTATGATTCATGAGGTACTTAGAAAAGCCAAATTCAGGGGCGCCTGGGTGGCTCAGTGGGTTAAAGCCTCTGCCTTTGGCTCGGGTCATGATCTCAGGGTCCTGGGATCGAGCCCAGGATCAGGCTCTCTGATTGGCGGGGAGCCTGCTTCCCCTTCTCTCTCTGCCTACTTGTGATCTTTCTCTCTCTGTCAAGTAAATAAATAAAATCTTAAAAAAAAAAAAAAAAAAGAAAGAAAGAAAGAAAAGAAAAGCCAAATTCAGACACAGAAAGTACAGTGGTGACTGTCACCGGTTGGAGGGTAAGAGAAATGGGAAGTTATTGTTTAATAGGTATGGTTTCAGTTTTGAAAGATGAAAAAGTGGGAGGGGGCAGGATAGAAGGATGAAGAATAAGGGCACAGAGGACTTTTAGGGGAGTGAAAATACCCTGTATACCACAATGATGGATATGTGTCGTTAGACACTTGTTCAAATGCATAGAATGGACAACACCAAGAGTGAACCATAATATAAACTAAGTACTTTGGGTAACTGGGATACGTGAATGCAGGTTCCTCAGGTGCAATGAATGTATTTTTTTTTTTTTAAGATTTTATTTATTTATTTGACAGAGAGAGATAGATCATAAGTAGGCAGAGAGGCGGGCGGGGGCGGGGGGGGGAGGTTGGGGGGGCGGTAGCAGGCTGCTGAGCAGAGAGCCCAATGCGGGGCTCCATCCCAGGACTCTGAGATCATGACCTGAACCGAACAAAGGCAGAGGCTTAACCCACAGAGCCACTCAGGCGCCCCATACTGTATACTTTCTTACATTGCTAAATTTAGATTTAAAAATTAATGTAGATCAGTCAACATACACATTTTTTTAATTTTTTTTTTTTTTTACGATTTTATTTATTTGAAAGAGGTAGAGGATGAGTGAGTGGAGAAGGGGGGAGAAGGAGGCTCCCTGCTGAACAAGGAGCTTGACTCAGGGTTCCATCCCAGGACCTGAGCTAAAGGCAGCCACTTAACCAAAAGGGCTGAGTGGCTCAGTTGTTAAGCGTCTACCTTTGGCTCAGGTCATGATTCCAGGGTCCTGGGATTGAGCCCCACATCGGGCTCCCCGCTCAATAGGAAGTCTGCTTCTCCCTCTCCCACTCCCCCCATTTGTTTTCTCTCTTGCTGTCTCTCTCTGTCAAACAATAAATAAAATTATAAAAAATATATATATAAATATAAATAAAATAAAAAAACAAAGAACTGATTTAGCTGGTTAAGTGTCTTGATTTTCGCTAAGGTTGTGATCTCAGGGTTATGAGATCCAGTGCCATGTTGGGCTCCGTGCTAGGTGGGGAGTCTGCATAAAATTCTCTCTCTGCACTCCCCCCTTAAAAAAACAAAACAAACAAAAAGAGTGAGTCAAGTAAAAAGGAATGAATGAATGAATGAATGAATGAATATTTTGAAATGCTAGAGGAAAAAAACCAAAACCCTAAATGCAAAGTTTTAAGCTGGACAAAAAATTAATAGTAAACAATTATTGTTTTAATAATTGGTTATAATAAAATTATTATTAAAACTCAGTCTTCTAACTCTAAATACTATAGAAATTATAGTATCTTTGGTAGTGTAAAGAAATGTATACATTTTTGGGGGCACTTGGGAGGCTCAGTTGGTTAAGTGGCTGTCTTCAGCTCAGGTCCTGGGATGGAGCCCTGAGTCAAGCTCCTTGTTCAGCAGGGAGCCTGCTTCTCCCCCCTTCCCCACCCACTCATCCTCTACCTCTCTCTCAAATAAATAAAATCTTAAAAAAAAAAAAGTATAGAGTAAAAATACAATCTTTATTTATTGTTCCTTTTACATCATACTGACTAAATTCATAATGCACTAAGATTTTTTAGGGTTCAGTGTGTAAGGAACAAATCCTAACAGGTAAACAGGAATATGAAATTTCAAAATGTGTCACCTAATTTTAAGTCAGTATATGATGTACCTTATAAATTTATCTTCAGTAAATTAATTTTGCTGAGACCTCAATATGTATTCATGCATACAGACTCAGTAAGTCCTCGAAAACATACAACAGCTATGTGAATTGTCAATATTGTTGACTTTCTGTTAAGGGTCTTCAGAAGACCATCCATATAATTGATGTTTATTCAAACACTGCTACTTAAAGAGTATGGCAACTTTTTTGTTATAATTTTTTATTAAAGTATAACAAGCAGAGTTAAATATTAAACATCTGGATGAATTTTTATATATGTATATATCCATGTAACCATCACATAGGTCAAAATATAGAGTATTTCCAGCACTCAAAAAAACCTCACTCTTGGCAACTCCCTTTCACAAGCCTCACCTACCCCCACCACTGTCCTAATTTCTATCACCATAAATTAGTTTTGGCTCATTTTGAATTTTATGAAAAGAGAGTCATACAGTATGTGCTCTTTGTGTCTGGCTTTGGTCACTCAGCATATCTGTGAGAATTATCCATGTTGTATCAATACGCTTTTTTTAAACTACTATTGTAGTGTTTCACTGTACAATTATTCCATTATATATCCCTTTTCTTACTGACCGATATATGGGTTATTGAATAAACATGCTACAAATACTCTTGGGACAAATCTTTTGATGGACATATGCATTCATTTCTCTTGGATATAGACCTAGGAGTGGAACTGCTGGGCCATATCAAAGGTGTATGTTTAGCTCTGGTAGATAATGCTGGTTGAGTAGGTGAACCACATTCCTACCATCAATGCATGAGAACTCCTTGTAAGTATGTAGTAGTATCTAATTGTAATTTTAATTTGCATCTCTCTAATGACTAATGATGCTGAGCATTGCTTATTAACCATCTAGGTATTCCCTTAATGCCTGTTCATGTCTTTTAGAAGGGCAGTATCACTGAGTGCAATTTTTATGTGTAGTCATTTTCTTCTATTTCCCCAGGTAAACAGACACCTATAGTCATAATAGGTGTCAGTGGAAAAACATCAGAAGATAATTTCCACACATAACACGTTGTGGAGTTAATAAACCATACTAACACAGAGCTATTAAATATTAAAGGTAACTTGCCATATGTATTAACAAAAGACCAAGACAGTTTTCTGGCACACCTATCCCAAATTATTCAATGTTTATTCCATTTATTTTTCTGAGGATTACTATCTTTTAGTTTTCTTTACCAAATTCCAGGTCCGACGCCTAAATAAACATGAATATCCACTGACTGTCAACTATACCTCAATAAATTGAGGAGGGGGTGCCTAGGATATCCGTGTATATTTAATCTCACTTATTTTTAGCTGACATATCTTTGACATTTTTTAAAAAAAATTTTATTTATTTGAGAGAGCATCAGAGAGCATGAGCAGGAGGGAGAGGCAGAGGGAAAAGGAGAAGCAGACAACCCACTGAGCAAGGAGCCAGATGTGGGACTTGATCCCAGGACCCTGTGATCATGACCTGAGTCAAAGGCAGCCACTTAACCGACTGAACCACCCAGGTGCCCCTTTGACATTTTTAAATATTTCAATTATATATGAAGTGAGACTAAATTCAGCTATTTCACATCTGCCTAAGGAAATAGGGATAGCTACAAAAAGTGTTTCAATACAACAGTACCAAAGTTCTCTCTCTACATATACACCATACTCTTTTTTTTAAAAAAGATTTTATTTATTTGACAGAGAGAAACACAACGAGAGAGGAAACACAAGCAGAGGGAATGGTAGGGGGAGAAGCAGGCTTCCCGCCGAGCAGGGAGCCCGATGTGGGGCTCGATCCCAATACCCTGGGATCATGACCTGAGCCGAAGGCAGATGCCCAACGACTGAGCCACCCAGGTGCCCTATACACCATACTCTTTCAACTATCTACAGGAAGAGATAATCAAAAGTGGTAGCACTGCTGGCTTAACTGAACAAAAAGGGGAGTCAGTGGAAAATTTTAGTCTGGAGCTATATATTTGCTTTTGAAAAGGGATGTGGGGAGCGGGGAGTAGGAAGAAGAGTATCACTGTTTGAGAACTGCTGAGTAGGGCAAAGTCAGAAGCAGGGAGGTAGGCTACAGTAATCATCCCGGAAAGAGGTAATGTGACTTGGGCCAGGTAGTACTAATGAAACTGCTGATAAGATTTTGGAAGTTTCACCAATAAAATTTGCAAACAGGGTACAGGGACCAGAGAAACAAGAACCAAGGATTATGATGAGGTTTTGGCCAAAGCAACTGCAACAATGTAGTTGCCAGTAACTTAAATAGAGTGAAGCAGGTTTTGGGTTAGGGGAGTTATCAGTTCAGTTTTCAACATGTTTTAAGTTTGAGATGTCTACTACATACATACTGAAGTATGGATGTTAAGCAGGTAGCAGTGTATGAGTGTGGAGTCCAAGGAAGATAAATTTATGAGTTGCTGGTATTTAAAAAGTGAAGTTCTAAAATTAGATAAGCATACCAGGAAAGTGAGTATAGATGGAAAGTAGCAGAGGTAAAGACTTAGCCCCAAGGTACTCTCATGTGCAAAGCTCCTAGAAACAAAGGAGGAACTAGTTAAGAAATCTGGGAATGGGCACAGGAAAGGGGAGAACAGAGGGAACTAATGCCCCAGAAACCAAGTGAAAGAAGTACAATGTCTGCAAATATTCATTAGGATCACTGAATGATCGAACTATTATAAGGGGCCTTTGACATAACTTTATGGATAAAAACACTGAGGCATACAAATTGTGAAAGGCCACAAATTAAAAGAATGACAGAATAAAATTAGTTCTGTTTTACACTATTCAATGTTTAAGGGTATAGAATACAGATCAAGAAACTAGACCCCAAGAGATGATCTGAGGGAGGAGGCTTTACTCAGATGTGCTATTAGAATGGAAAAGCAAAACCAAACCAACAATTCTTATCTGTTTATCCAATTACTAAATAAACCAAATTACCCAAATACTAAATGTCATTTCTCTTTCACCTTGTTCAGGTTCCATTCTTTCCCTTTCTTAACAAATCAAACACATGGCTTATTACTGTTTTCACCCACTCTGACACCTTTTTTATATAGGTGTATACACCTGTATATAGGTATATACACCTTTTTTATACACCTCTTGTCTTAGTTTTTTCCATTCATATTGCTAGAACATGGCAGGCTGTACTCTAAGAAAATTACATAAAACAATTCATTTAATCCTTTTAACAGCCCCATAAAGTAGGTATTAACCCCATCTTGTGAAATGAGGACAACTAAGGCACAAAGGCTAGGTGATTTGCTCAAGACCACAGCTTAGTAAAGGCAGTCAGGATTTGAACTTTTAAGATTAAACACTGCTGCTAAAATCAAATCAGACAAAACGTATGAAAGCACTATAAAGTACTATGCAAATGAAGATATCACTTATAAAGGTATTCCTTTCTTTGAATCTGAGAACCTTAACTAATTAAGCTCACTTAACACAATTTCTAACATTTTTGTTGCCTACATTCTACCCAAATCAGAACTGATTACTTCAATACTTAATTTTTTTATCTTTCACAAATATCTTCCAGAGACAGCAAGGAACTAAATTTACCAAAATAAATTAAATCAAGACTTTTCAAGATGTAAAGCTAGTATTTGACATAACCTAATAAGTCATTTTTTTAAAAAAGATTTTATTTATTTATTTGAGAGAGTGAAAGCAATCACAGAGGAAGAGGGAGAAACAGACCTGCCACTGAGCAGAAAGCCTCATGCATGCTCGATCCCAGGAGCCTGAGATCATGACCTGAGCAGAAGGCAGACGACACTTAACAGACTGAGCCATCCAGGAGCCCCATAAGTCACTATTTAAATAATGATTGTGATCTCAATTCTAACACACTTAAAAAAAAAATTTATTTATTTTACAGAGGTGGTGGCAGGGGCAAAGGGAGAGGTAGAGAGAATCTCAAGCAGACTCCCCACTTAACACAGAGCTAATGTGGGGCTCAATCAAGCTCATGACCTGAGCTGAAACCAAGAGTCAGACGCTTACCAACTGCGACACCCAGATGCCCCAACACATTTTTGATTATGTGCTTAAGCAACCTCATAAAGTTTTAAAATTACAGCCCAAATAAGAGAAAGTATAATATATGCTCATGTTTTGAGGCAATTACACATTTAACACTCTAAATATAGCCTTGGAATTCATTGAGAGGGAAGAAAGTGAATTCAAAATTTCTTACCATTGATCTTTCAGGATATCCAAACAAATAGCCCCTGTGACGGAACTAATATTAGGATGCCATATTTTAGTGATAAACCGGACCTAGAATATAAAGCACACTTGAGTTTTTAAGTAACAGAAATAAAACTCATATAGTTCAAGTATAACTATAAGAAAATGAAATCCTCAGATTAAAAAAAAGTCCATACTTACATTACCATCATTTTGCCTAGCTGAAGGGAAGGGTGTGGAAGACAAAGCATTCAGTAATCTGAATGTTGTCACTGATATACATTTTTTAAAAAAACTATTTCATAAATGCTCCGTCCCTAAAGAAACCCAGTAATTACCAGGTGTTTACAATTTACCTAGCATAATAGTCCATGCTATGACAACTACAACACCGACTAAAATCTAGGTAGGTAGATAAAGTAACATAAAATCAAAATTAATATAGTTAGTAAATGGCAAATTATTCAGTGTAAAGTAGGATGCAGGACAGCTTTCAAGGACAAAGTAAACAAAATTAGTACATGGAAGCATTTTAGTAGTAAGTGGCTGTAAAATGGCTCCTAAATTTTCTGTAGAAATTGTTTTCTCAGATTTAAAAAAATAATAATTCAACATATATTTGAAAGACATTGGCATTGAGGAGACACTGAGGCTTAGAGTTTAAGAAATTTATCCAAAATCAAGTAGCTAGTTAGCAACAGAACAATATGCAAACTTACACAATCTTATTTCAGATTCTGAGTCTCTCTAATCACCTCATTATTTGTCTTAGCATGGATAAGAAACCAACAAAATGAAAATGGTAACAGATCACCATGAAATGAAATCCAGTTCATCAGCTTTTTTTTTTTAAGACTTTATTTATATATTTGACAGAGAGAAAGACATTGAGGGAACACAAGCCGGGAGAGTGGGAAAGGGAGAAGCAGGCTTCTCGCTGAGCAGAGAGCCCAATGCAGGGCTTGATCCCAGAACCCCGGAATGAGGTCCCAAATCACAGGCAGATGCCTAACAACTGAGCCACCTAGGCGCCCCCAATTCATTAGCTCTTACGAGCTTTTGAAGGACCAAATATTATTATTTGGGGGACCTATTGTTATTATATCTGACCATCTGACACATATAATAATCATCTAAGCCAAAACTCCTTTACACTTATTAATAGATTAAATACTGTAAGTCAAGCAATGGTTCTTTTTTTTTATTTTTTTAAAGTAGGATCCATGCCCAAAGCGGAGCCCAGGTAGGATTGAACTCCCGACCCTGAGATTAAGACCTGAGCAGATATCAAGAGTCAGATGCTCAACCAACTGAGCCACCCAAGTGCCCCAAGCCAAACAATAAGTACTCTACAAAAATTAACTCATTAATATGTGCTCTAAATCTAAGCTATTTATGGAAAGAAGCTAAGCAAATAGCTTCCACTTCTCTCCCTGTGACTAGATTTGTCTATACTACCTGTTATTACTTCCTCACCTAATTACTAACTTATATGCTAAAAAAGAACTTCAAGTTACCAATAACTTCAAAACACCTAAAACTGATAGAATCTTTCCATGCCTTGATCCTTTTTAATTCTTGTTTACAAGAGTAGACATGAAGGTATCTACTTTCAATCCACAGAATCACCAACTCGTTAAACAAGACCATCATCCTACACTTGGGTTACTAAACAGTCTACTGACGTTAATAACTTCATTTTGGTTCCTTTCAATCCATTCGCCACATTGAAATCAAGAGTACCCTTTAAAACAACTGATTCACTACTCAAGGCCCTTAATGACTTCTCATTCCCTTAATATAAGTCTGCACTCTTAAACTGACCCCCCCAGCCCATCTCTCACATCGTTTTAAAAAACAAAACAAAACATTTTTCTCCTTTGGGACTTTCATACCTGTTTCTTCTCTCAGTAACACAGGCTGATGCCTTCTTCTCCTGACTAATTTCTACTTAATTCTTTAAGTCTTAGTTTCCATATCACTTCTTCCTGATCTGTTCTCACAGCACCCTATATGTTCCTATTTCATCATATTGATCACACTTGTATAATCTCTTCCCTTTATGTCTTGGCCTTCCCTAAAAGGCTCAGTATCTATCCTGCTTACCAGAGCATCCCAAGTACCTGAAGTGTCTCACACTGAATGAAAATGTAATTAACATCATGACAAACCTGTTATTAAAGCTAACCAGCATCCCTCTCAAATACAGAGCAGGTCAAAGAACACAGGCATACAAGGCTTATGTACAACAAACATTTCTTCCTAATAGATATAACCATGATATTCTCATCTTCATTTCTATCATTCAATGAGTTTAAAGCATAAAGATATAAAACAACCATATGCCATAATTTCAGTAACTCAAGGACATTACAGAATTTCGTAACTTCAAAACAAAAATCTGTTCAACCTGGGACGCCTGGGTGGCTTAGTCGGTTAAGCGTTTGCCTTTGGCTCAGGTCATGATCCCAGGGACCTGGGATCAAGCCCCTCATCGGGCTCCCTGCTCAGTAGGGAGTCTGCTTCTCCCTCTTCGTCTGTTCCCCCCCCCCATTTGTGTGCTCTTTCTCACAATCTCTCAAATAAATACAATCTTTAAAAAAAAATTGGTTCAATCTTTTCAACATTGGAAAAAGATTTTTATTTTTTAAAAAGATTTTATTTTTAAGAAATCTCTACACTCAACACGGGATTCAAACTCATACCCCGGAGATCAAGAGTCACAAGCTCCACTAACTTAGCCAGCCAGGCGCCCCAAGAGTTTGAAATTACTACTTAAGTCATCTGAAGGTTTACGGTTAGGCAAGTGATCTAAGGTGTCTTTCCTCTTAAAGAGGAGTCTTTAATACATGATCTCTATAGAGTCTATATGAAAATAAATATGCATATATGCAGGATCAAGGAAATTATTAAACTGTTACTTTGTACTAATCTACAGTTTTAGGAATAGATACCTTTGAATTTGCAAATGATGTAATAACGAAATTTTCAAGAGGACACTGCATTACCCACTAGTATGGATATAAGTATCTTAGTAGTTTTTCTGTGGTCTACTACTCTTTATCTTCTATTCCTCTTTTATTATTATTTATCAACTGTCTCATTTCTTAGATTTTTCATATCTTTTTCTTTCTCAAGCCTTAATATCACTAGTGGTATCCACACATGTTCCAGAATTGTGTCCTATTATTCTATACACAATTAATATCTATTGTAATTTGTCACTTTTTCTCATAGTACCAACACCTCTGTTGTACATCAACAAAAATGCAGACTAAAAAAAAAATTGGAAACGATGAAGCGTAAGAGTAAATAACAATACAAGGACATTTACCTACTTCAGTCATATTTGACACTGATTGCAAAACAGGTACGAAATGGTTTATAGTATTAAAAGACTTACTAATCACAATTCAAGCCTCCTTATCTTCACCAATGAAACTAATACCAGCACCATCTGGGTAGCTTCAGAACACTCATTACCTTTGAGGAACACTCAAAAAAACTTTTTTATATAGAAACATAAAACTAAATAAATAAATATTTATGAAATATAAATTTTTATAAAATATTTAAAAATTTTAAAATATTAAACATCTTATACAGAAATATAAATCTTGACACCATGTACATAATGTTACCAGACCAAGATGAAGAAAGAAGACTATTCTTATAATCCATATTGGCACACCATCATCACTAATCTATTTTTTTTCTCATCACTAATCTTATCTCCTCCTGGAGGACAGTATCCCATGCATTCACTCTTTAGTTCAAACATTTCAGCAACTACTTCATGGCAAATGTAAGCTCACGTTTCCACTGAATTTCCAGTTCAAACTTGGAACTCAAGGATGTTATGATTTAACTAACTTATTGTACAAAAAAAAAAAAAAAAGCTATTTAATTTTAAATATGCATGTGCAGATGGGCAGACCCATTAAAAGTTATTAGCAATGATATTTATAATCAATTTCACATATAAAACTACATTTATAATGTCAAGGAAAAACAGAAAAATTTACAACCTAATCTCTTAATACATAACTGGACCAAGCATTGAGCTAGAGGTTTCCTAATTTAATTAATTTTTTCATTAATAATATATTACAACTCACTTTAGAAATAACACTGGTTATATGCATTGAATTAAATTCCTTCTACACTATACTCAGCTGACTCAAAGATATACCTTCTCTATCTAGAAGCAAACCTTCTGCTCTTCAGATTAATAATTTATTGCTGAATAATAAACAAGAAATACTCTGTGACCACTGTTATTAAACATGTAAGTTTTATCCCTGTGCAATTTTAACTGCACAACAGTAAGAGAATATAACCAGCTAGAATATAACCAGCTACTTTTAATACTTTTATCCCATGAGGCTTAAAATTAAACCCAAGCCTACGTATTAAACATATGTAAACAAAATCCAGCAAGAAATTTACAAATACTCCCAATTTTTCCATTATATTCACCAATCAGTAAAAATTCAATATATACATATCCATATCATATTTATAATATGTTCATTTACTACAAAAGCTTAATGCCTTAAATGGAATGAGTACCATATTTAAAAGAATACTAAATTACAACTAAGATTAACTACTTGAAGCCAAAGGGAGACACATTAGAATATTTAAAGGAAGACTTTTCTAAATCTTGAAGCTACCTCAATATGGAATGTCTGGAATTAGGATAGTAGTGGCCTGAAGAACAATAGGAGCTCTATTCTTATGTTATGAGTTTTATTTTTCCTATGAGTTTATTTTCCTAAAAATAGCATATTTAAAATTTCCTAGCATATTCCTATGCTAGGAAAAGGAGGGTGAGAGAGGGACTAATAAAACATTGATTTCAGGGGCGCCTGGGTGGCTCAGTTGGTTAAGCAGCTGCCTTCGGCCCAGGTCATGATCCTGGAGTCCCCGGATCGAGTCCCGGGATCGAGTCCCGCATCGGGCTCCCAGCTCCACGGGGAGTCTGCTTCTCTCTCTGACCTTTGCTCCTCTCATCCTCTCACTTTCTCTCTCTCAAATAAATAAATAAAATCTTTAAAAAAAAAAAACAAAAAAAAAAATTTGATTTCAATGATTAAATATCAAGTGCCTAAAACAGAGCCAGGGCTATGCAATCACTGTGGAGCGTATTACATAAGACTATAGAGGGAAATAATGAAACACTTTCACTGAGATCCCAATTCACCCATTTAAAGCGCATAACTCCATGCCGGTTATACACAGAGCAACCATGTAACCATCAGCAGTCACTCCCCATTCTTTCACACACCCTCAGTCTTAAGCAACCGCTAACCTATTTTTTGTCTCTATGGATTTGCTTCTACCAATGTTTCATATAAATGAAATCATACAATGTGTGGCCTTTTGTGTCTGGCTTCTTTCATGTAGCATGATGTTTTCAAAGTTCATCTATATTAGACCACATTATCAGTACTTGATTTGTTTTTATAACCAAAAAATATTCCATGGTATAAATATGCCACATTTTTATTTATCCATTCAGTTAATGGACATTTATGTCATTTCCACTTTTTGGTTATTATGAATAGTGCTGGTATGAACATTTGTGTACAAGTCATTGTGTGGACATGTTTTCGTTTCTACTGGGTAGATATCTAAAAGTAGAACTGATAGGTCATAAGGTAATTCTATGTTTACCATTTTGACCAAACTATGTACCAAAGCAGCTCTAACATTTTACATTCTCACCAGCAATAAATGAGAATTTCAATTTATATAGGAAATGTGTCAATGCTATAGTTTCAAATGATGCCACAGAAGGAGGCCAATAGGCTACTTCAAAAAGGGCCTTTTATTTTATTTTAAATATCTGAGTGAGAGAGAGAGAGAGAGAGAGAGAGAGAGAGAGAGACAGCGAGAGAGGGAGCACAAACAAGCTGGAGTAATGGGAGAGGGAGAAGCAGGCTTCCCACTGAGCAGGGAGCCCAATGTGGGGCTCAATGACCATTACCTGATCTGAAGGCAGACACTTAACAACTGAGCCACCCAGGCATCCCAAAAAGGGCCTTTTAGAGTCGCAGTCACTGGTTAATGCTAATATTTACATAGTGCTTACTTTGTGTAGCAAGTTATAAGTATTACTATTTCATTAAATCTCAGATAACATGAATTATATAACACATCATTACTTCATGTACTCTGAGAAAGAAAACTCTGCCAATTAAATTATGACATGTCAACCATTGAAAGGTATATCTTGATTTTGGAGATATTAAATATGTGAAAAAGGGGCGCCTAAGGTGGCTCAGCTGGTTAGGCATCTGCCTTCAGCTCCGGTCATGATCCCAGGGTCCTGGGATCAAGCATGGAGTTGGGCTCCCTGCTCCTTGGGGAGTATGCTTCTCCCTTGGCCCCTCCCCCTGCTCATGCTCCCTCTCTCTTTTTTTTATTTGAGAGAGAGAGAGCACAAGTAGTCAGAGTGATAAGCAGAGGGAGAGGGAGAAGCAGGCTCTCTAAAGAGCAGAGAGCCCAATGCAGAGCTCCACCCCAGGACCCTGGGATCATGACCCAAACCAAAGACAGTGGCTTAACCTTTAGCCACCCAGGCGCCCCTCTCTCTCTCACTCTCAAATAAAAAAAAAAAAAACTTTAAAAAATGTGAAAAAATGTTTCATAGAATTATTGCAATAACTTGTACATGGATTAATTCCTTTAATCTTTATAATCAATCCTAAGTGAGGATTTTATAGATGAGGTAACTAGGGCACACAGCTTGCCTAAAATTGTAAGGCCAGGGGTACCTGGTTGGCTCAGTTGGGAGCATGCAATTCTTGATCTTGGGATAGTGAGTGTGAGCCCCATATTGGGCAGAGATTACTGGGGAAAAAAAATTATAAAGTCAGTTAAATGACCAAAGTAGATTTGAACTTTGGTGGATTGCTCTTGTTCTTGGTGGAGTCATATTCACTGATTTAGAGACTATGCCCTCTCCTTCCTCATCAGGATCAAAAAAAGTAGAGCACATTGGGCCTTATGGGATTTGGGTTCTACTTAACCTCTAAGCCTCAGGTCCCTCATTTATTAGAACTGTTAAGTCTGGGGCGCCTGTCCTGCGTCAGGCTCCCTGCTCAACAGGAAGCCTGCTTCTCCCTCTCCCAATCCCTCTGCTTGTGTTCTCTCTCTCTCTGTCAAATAAATAAATAAAATCTTAAAAAAAGAGAACTGTTAAGACTGTTTCACAAGTGACAGCTGCTACTGCCATTATTTAATAGTAAAAAATGTAGTGGCTGAAAGCAGTCTCTTCTGAGGTCTTTTCTTTCTCCCTCCTTATTTCCATTAAAAAACTTTTTTAGGCTAAGAAGGCATCCTTATCTTTAAGCATTTAAAATCTTCTTTTGTTAAATTTATGGTATTCAACAATTAATGTATCCTCAAGTTTGTATTCATTCCAATGGGAACATTAAAATCTAGACTGAATCCAGTGGAGGGTAACCAGGATGAGTATGAAAACTAAGTCACAGATGTAAGATGATAGCTTGATAATAGTATTCTCTCTAAATAGTCATTTTGAAAAATGTTTTCTTTTTTTATAATTTACTATAAAACTTTCTCAAATTTCTACAAAAAGCACAAACTACCTTAAAAAAAAATGTTTATTTATTTTAGAAAGACAGCACGAGCTGGGAGGGGTGGAGGGAGAATCTCAAGCAGGCTCCAGGACCAGCATGAAGCCTGATACAAGGCTTGATCTCACAACTCTGAGATCATGACCTGATCCAAAATCAAGAGTTGGATGCTTAATCAACTGAGCCATCCAGGCGCTGCCAAACTACTTTTATAATAGAGGGGGAAAAAATCAAGAAAAAAAAGAATCAACCAGCTTAAAAGTTAGAAACAACCAAAATGTTCCTTGATGGTTGAATGGATAATGTGGCATATATGAAAAATGGAATACTATTTAACCTTAAAAAGGAATAAAAATTCAGATACATGCTGAATGTATGGATGAACCTTGAAGACATTATGCTAAGTGAAATAAACCAGATACAAAAGGACAAATATTGTGTGATTCCACTTAATTGAGATACCTAATCAAATTCATACAGAGAAAGTAGAACGATGGTTATGGAGCTGGGGGCATAGAGTAAGGGAGAGTTATTGTTTAACAGCTAAGATGAAAAAGTCCTAGAGATGGATAGAGGTGATGGTTGCACAACTTGACTGTATTTAATATCGCTGAATTGCACGCTTAGAAGTGGTTAAAACGGTAAATTTTATGTTATGCCTGTAACAATTTAAAAGAATTAAGTGAGCATATCAGAAAATAGATGTACCTAAGATACAGAACAGACATTCCAAACCAGTAGGTGACCCCAGTGCACCCTAGAACTTCCATTACCATGTCTATTCTTAAATGGGAACCACCAAAAAGGTTGAATGAATTCTAGAACATATTCCAAGTGACTGCTATCATATGCTCAAGGACACTCAAGGAGTCACAGAAAATATAAAGATGTATTAAGACATGGTCTTTCAGGGGCACCTGGGTGGCTCAGTGGGTTAAAGCCTCTGCCTTCAGCTCAGGTCATGATCTCAGGGTCCTGGGATCGAGCCCCGCATCGGGCTCCCTGCTGAGCGGGGAGCCTGCTTGCCCCTCTCTCTCTGCCTGCCTCTCTGCCTACTTGTGATCTCTCTCTCCCTATGTCTGTCAAATAAATAAATAAAATCTTTAAAAAAAAAAAAAAAAAAAAAAAGACATGGTCTTTCATCTCAGGAACATAAAGCTAGTGAAAGATACATACCCCAAATAATACATTAATTGGTACAGTATTTGTGTTGGTACTAGAGCTGACCCTTAAGTGACATGGGTTTGAACTGTACTGGTCAACTTATATAGGATTTTTTCTGATAAACATAGTACAGTACATTAAGTATATCTTCTCTTTATGATTTTAATATTTTTTTCTCTAGCTTTCTTCATTATATGGATACAGTATATAAAATATGTGTTAATTGACTTTGTTATTGGTGAGGTTTCTGGTTGACAGTAGGCTATTAGTAGTTTAAGTTTTGGGGAAGTCAAGAGTTACATACAGATTTTTGACTGCATGAGGAGTCAGTGCACCTCACCCCCACATTGTTCAGAGGATCAACTGTGTATAAATTATATAAAATGTTACTGAAAGAGTAAAGGAACAATTTGATGGATACAGCTTAATGTAAAAGATGATATGCTTTACCCAGACCTCAAAAAACCCTAAAATTTTAAATGATACAGATAATGATTCAAGTGAAAATGACAGAAAAGTATGAAATAATAAGCACCATCTACAAACAGCAAATAATCTAGGGTGGAAAATGAGACCCATGTTGTGGATAAAAGTGGTAGAAAATTAGGATGGAAAAGACAACTGGGGTTAGGCTGTAGGAGGTTTCAAATGCTGCCAAGGAATTTACATGCTTTATTAACAAAGAAAGAAAAGAAACATCAAAACTTCATTTTAGGAAGATTTACAGAACTGCAAAGAATGAATACGAGTGGCGAAAACAGATTAACACAAAACAGGAAATAAAGCTGAATGTCTAAACTAAAGTGATAATAGCAAAAGTAAAGTTAAAGGAAGCTATTTAGTGAAAAATTAAGTTTAGGTTAGTTCCCTTTGTTTTACATGACCTAGGGCATTCCATTTCCTCTTTTAATAGTCAGTTGCAATTATTTGTTTGTACCTTTTTTCCTGCTAGACTGTGAGCTCCTTGAAAGCAAAGACAGTTTAAGTCTTATTTATTGCTACAGTGGCACATAGTACTCAAACTAAATGAATTCAGAATATACTCTTCCCTAAAAAAACAAACAAACATACTTCTTTGAGGCAAGTACAAATCTGTTTAAGGGTTCTTATACCTTATAAGCCCTGTATAAGGGCTCCACATAAGCATTGCAAATTTTTCCAGACCTAGAATTTAAGCCATTGGCAGATGAAAATCCTATTCCTGTCTACAGCCTTACTAGCTACCTCTGAGTAAGCTTGCTTTTCATTTTAATTTCAGAAACAAAGTTTATTTGCCTTTACCTGAAATATTGTCCATACTAAACATACAGACAACTCAAAAAGCTGTAATCTTAATAAGCACTAAAATATAAATTAAATGGGAAAAAAATTTAGAAGTTCATGCACATAAAATAGGCTTACAATACCTTAGGGGGATTAAATGGATATGTTTCTGGTATTTTTATCTCTAGCTGATATCTTCCTCCTAAAAAACGGGGGAAACAGAAGGTTAAGAATGCTGCTCACCTCAAGTATTTGAAGCAAAATATAGTGACATAACTTTTCAAAACATGTACTACTGTATTCAATTACAACAAATTCATTTTAAAGTTGAAACCCAAAAAGGAAAATAATAAAAACACTAGTTAATTTGAAAAGTTATTTAAAACATACAAAATAGCCATTATACAACTATATTAGTTTATCAGTGAATAACAGAGCTTGAGATAGACAAATACATTAAATCCAAAGACAATCCAATGCTTCACTGGGACAGTTAGGTAATATAGGTCCCATCTCCTTTTGTTTCCTCTAGTCCACACTGAGAAGAGCTGCTAAATAACAAAAAATATAGAAAAAAATAAAAAGACAAAAAGAAGGTAAGGAGGTATAAGGGCATAGATAGTACAGAGAAAAAGGACATACGGTTATGTCATAAACTGAAAAAAACCTACTACTAGCTGGTTCTCTCAAATGTAAAAATGCCCCAAACTTTGAACTTGTGCCCTAAATGAAAGGCCAATACTTCTTGCTAAAATTTTAAAAATAGAATTCAACAATAACAGGTAGGCATAAAACCAAAAAACCATCCTCTTCCTCTCATCAGGTATACAAAAGAAAATAACTGACAAAGAGATTTTTCTAACCAGTAATACGTAAAAAAAAAAACCACAACTTTCTGTTTTGAAGTCATCTTGAGCAACTAGCAGCCAAATACATATTTTTAAAATGTTTATCTAGCTTCTCATAACTGGATAATTCAAGGGAAGGTAACTGCCACTCAGGAAACTCTGAAGGGGAAGTCTTCCACTGGATGAGAGAGTGGATTTCAAGGAATCTTCCAACCCTAACATTTTATGATCTATTAACATGGAATACACATTATTCCAAAATGTAATAACAAATAAAACTGTACTACTGAAATACATATGAAACTATGCCTAGAATCTCCTTCAAAATTAATGAAGGGATAGATTAGATCAAAGACTGGCCCTAAACTGATAGTTATTAAAGCCGGATGATAAGTACACCAAAGATTCATTATACCACTTCTCTTCTGTATATAGCTAAAATTTTCCATAATAAAAGTAAAATAAAATAAAAATCATGCACTAGCATTATTAACTTTAAAATTTCATAATTCAATTCTCAGAATCTCCTGGATTCTCTCAAATTCACCTCCCTCCGTTGTTAGGAAGAGATGAATGTGGATCTGAGAGAAAAACAAAAGAGCAATTCACTTGGTAACACTTTCTTCAAGCCCTTTCTGGTTCCAATTCTTCTTTTCTTGCTAACTCTTTTTAATGGTATCCCATAGTGACTTATGCATGAGTTGAACTAGATGCCTGACGCAGAACATACGGCAAGAGTGGAATAAATATAAAGGAAAGTAGTCAAAAGAAAACACGTAAGCTAGATAAGGGTACCTGAGAAAATTCTGTGTTTATAGATAGACCTGTTTTTGTTTAGAGTTATAAATGCCAGCTTCAAATATAAGTATAATAAATGTGGCCTGAGTAAAACATAGGTTCTTTTACCTTCCTAAGAATCTTACTTTTTCTGATAAGTTCTAGATTACTGTCTCTATAATCTTTCATATAAAGTTGTTCCTTCTTGAATGTCCAAAACAATTTCTCAGGAGCAGTGTGAGAGCCCAGAAATAAATACAAATAATGCTGGCCCCTAGAGTCCCCCCAATCCTATTTTTACTCCACATGCTATTAATATGCTCTACTAATATGCTCTGTCTTGCCTTATTATCTGACAACTTTCAATATATAACCACCGTAACATTAACCACAACATTATTTGTTTTATATATTTATACACACACACACACACACACACACACACCAGAGCAACACAACTAAGCAAGCTTTATAATAACTACATCATTCATATTTTTTCACCATAAATCATTTCTTCTTAAAGGATAGCTTTTATTATTAGAAATTTATAATTTTTAGATTTAACTTCACTTAAAAAGAAGATGGGGAAGGGATGAGATTTTTAAAAATATCAACAATTATTCCATAAATTCAAAACAACTCTTGGGAAGAAGGGTTCAAGAACTAAACTGTTCTTTTGCCACTATTATAGCAAAATAAAAAAACAGAGTTAAGTAACACATGCAATATGGTTAATTTTCCCATGGATTCTACTTTTCAATCTGATTACTTTTAAAATAGTTTCCTCGTTAGTTAATTATTATAAACAGTTGAACATTCCACATGGAAACACTTGCCTTAGTTATTGAGATTTAAAAAAAAAACAAAAACAAAAACAAAAAACAAAAACTCTCAAAAACTATCAAGAGCCCTGCAATAAATATTATCAAAATACTTAAAGAAAAAAAAAACAAACACAGAACTTCATGTTCATGTTTCCAAAAAGTATCTTAGTTTACACTCTTGAATAGTGCTTTTCCTAAATAAAATGAACTTCTCTTCAATAGTTTTATGATAAAAAGGACACAATTTATACCCAAAAAGCATATTAAAACTGGTCATCAAAACAAAAACTAGTATTATCAAACATTAATATCTCATTTAGTGGCAGCAGCAGAAACACTTACATGACCAAACTTGTTTCCAATTAATAAAGAAAATAGTATATTTATAACTTAATTATCCTACAAATGAGTATTATCCAATTTCTTAAAAATTCATCTACTTTTATTAAGGATTACTAAGAAGGTAATAAACATTCGTTTGCTGGAATGATAATGCTACTGCCATCTACCTTTTAAAAATACATCTAAACAACCTAAAAAAGATTCAAGAATATTTATAATGCCTGCCTTTAAGAAGAGGTAGTGTATCATTCCATACAATATCTACTATTAAGACAAGAACATGATTTCTATAAGATAACTAAAGATCTTTTTTTCCACCTAATGATTGTCAAAAGGACTAAATGGATGGCATCCATGAAAGCATCCAGACAAGGCCTGGCATATAGGAGGCACTAAATACAAAACTAAATAACGTTAAGAAATGGCTCCTATGAACTATAAAACAAGAAATACAGTTTTATCATTTAAGATTTAGTAGAATATGCTAAAAACATTCTAGGGTCTTTAAAAATTTAAATGAAAACTAGGATATTTAAGAATATTGGATTTTTCTGAAGACTTTGAATTATCTGTTCACGAAGGAATTATAAGACCACCTCATTCAAAGTACACATAACCACCACTTCCAATATTCAATCAATCCTCACTTACTCAAAAGCAGAAAGTAATTAGAAACATTGGCTTGAAGTCAAAGGCTATTAGGCCTCAAATCCCAGCTGTGCTACTTAGATGTGTGACCTTAAACTTAATTTCTCTGAGCTTAAGTTTCTTCAGTCTATGAAACAGTGATAACTACTTACCTCATAAAATTTTTTTAAGGATTAAATGAGAAAATACATGTAAAGGTCTAAAAGTAACTCAATAAATGCTACTATGACTACAAATTTTGTTATAATTTCTACTAAGCATATATTTGAATGCCTATTATATGCAAGAACCTTGGTTATGCTACATAACCCAAATTTACAATAATGATTCATTACTGAAGACGTGCCTAATGAGGAAATAAAAAACTATAAAGCTTCTTTCCTTATCTTACCACCCAATTCCATAGTCTAAAATAGCTACAGATTTAGTTTGTGAACACAAAGTTCAGCAAAGTTGCCTCCTTTCTTTTCTCTGTCTTGCAACGATCATTCAAAGCTTTCCTGAATAAAGAAAATTAAGTATTTGGAATACAGCTTGTGTGAAGACATATGAATGAATAAAATACTTAATGACAAACAGGGGAGAGGAGCTTTATAAAAAAGTATTTCATCAGTCAGAAATTTAAGGCAAGATTTATTACAGAGACCATATGAAGGATAACTGAGCATCTCTAGTCCATATAGTAGAGGCTTAACACGCTAGATGTTTTCTACCGTTAAATTCTAACCTATACAAATTGTAACTTGGTTCTACTAAATTTATGTTGGGAAAGAAAAAAATTAGCTAAAATTCAGTAAGAAAAATCAGTCTATATAAATATCTAAATTTATTATTTAAATGTTGTAATATCCTAAGCCAAATGAAGTTACCTTCCATGTAATTTATAGATGCTTAAGATTATTCTGATTTAATGTTTCCGATAAGTTCTAATACGCACAATATTTTGATACAGAAAAAAGTACTTGCCTTCATATGGTGTGTCTGGAGGTCCTGCTATTTCTCCTCTTAATTCTGTAAAATTCTCATCTACAAGATCTACTTTAATTTGATTTTTGCTCGTCTTAAAAATAAACAGAAAATAAACGTTAGTTATATCAGCAAGAAAAAACCTATTTTAAAGTATTACCTATAAAAAAATTTTGAAACCCCTCTTTAATAAACTTGATTATCTGCTCTAGCAAAAATAATAACCTGTGCTTTTCTAGGATTTAATTAGCCAGTTTTAAGAATATTTAAAACCAAAAAACTAACAAATTTTCACTTCGTTGTTTTTAATGAAATAACACCACTATGAACAACAGTACAATGGCTTGTTAACTTTATTGGAATGTTTAGAGAAAAAAATAGCAGACACCTATTTTATATTTGCCAACTTCATGTATGTTAGGGCCAAAGTGATAAGTCTATTATTCATCTGCAGGTGAGTGCTGCTATACTGTACCCCAGGTTACTTGGGTTCTATTCATATTAAACAGAAAACTCAGGGTCATTAAAAGCCATGCAGGGTATAAACTCTCACTTAAACTAACCACAACTCTAGATGTTTAGGTTAACTAAAATACTATTTCACCCACCCAGATGGTGAAAACTCAAAGCATCTAACTAGTTTCCCTTTCTATGAAAATTCTTGAAGCCTGAAAATGCCTCACTAGAATTATCTAATGCCTTATACAATTTGTTTTAAGTTGCTTAATTTACTTCAGTGGCAACTATCTACTTTTAAAAACAGACTTATTTTAAATTCATCTATATCTATTTATTTTGCCCATTACATTTCTCAAAGCCCTTTCATATCTATATCATCATTTCAATTTCTCAATCTGTTCAGAGTTAATGGTGACCTTAAATAATTCAGAAAACCCTCCAAGGGGATTCATATTAATGTTCAAAAGTAGCTGTCTGCAAACAAACTCTCCACTTATATTTTGTAATCTACACTAATACCTTACTGGTCTAAGTCTAAATTCCTAATACGGCAAACTTTTTTTTTTTTCAATTGTTAAAAATATAAATTCTTAATACACAAGTTATGTTTTCACTTTCTTGGTTATGATTTCATATTTTTACTTAAGTAACACAATATATCCACTCTTACAAAAAAAAAGCCTTGCAGGATTCCAAGAGTAAATTTTTTGCTTTCAAACCTACCTTCTTAAGCTTGTTTACTGGATGAACAATGTTAAGAAATACTGTTTTAAGGTCCATGGCTTCCTCCCCCAACTTCCAACAAGTAGATACCAATTTTACTCTTTTTCTATACTAAGCAGTTTATATTAATACAGAATAAGGTACTGAAAAAATATATAACTTAAAACCCAAATCTTAAAGATTTTATATGACTTCTAATTAATCGTATCTTTTAATAATAACATAAGATTTTAAAACTTTATGCATTTTAAAAACTCTAATAGGGTTATTGTTATATAACCTTTTTCTATTTTTACCTTTGGGATTAATGTATTTCATATTTTTCTGAAGTTAATTTTACCCCCAAATTAAAATGAATTACAAATACACACATGAGAAACTTCTTCCTGTGCCCTAAAAAATCATTATCATCCTTGGTATTTGCGGTGGAGGATGAAATATACAATTTTATCAATGATAAAATCCTTTGTCCAGTATGCACAGGAATGAATAATATTAAAACAAAAAATCAGAGGCACCATACTTCCACTGACCAATTTAGAAGCTGCAAGTAGAACTACAAGGCTTCCAATTCTCCCCTGAGAGTTCTAAGTAAAACAAGTAATCAGATCTTGCAAATCATCAATGCTTTCAAAGTTCTTTATAAGCTTCCCACGATACCCTCTTTCCAAAAAGAAGTAAATAACCCTAAAATGTCAGAATACTAAAGGACATGATTAAAGTTTTGGGGAGGAAAAGAAGAGGTAACATAAATTGGAGAAGCTGTCTTCCAGATTGCCCCCAAATCTCCAGTTAGTAAAATGCTAAATAAACAATTACTAATTTTATTAGTGTTCCTCTGTCCTTATTTCTGTCCTCATTACCCTCAAATTATAATTAAAGGAAAACAGATCTTTTTTTTTCTCTACAGAAAGCACACTATTAATGTGTGAAAAATGTACTAAATTAGCTTAAAAAAAAATACAATCACCATGATGAGTCCATTATAAAGAAGCATCCTACATGATCTAGATAGAGTAGGATCTTTAGCTGCAGATAACCAAAGATAAAAAGAGAAAATGGAAAGTTAAAGACAGATTTTTCACAGCTTAATTTTTCCATCACGTAACAATTATCCTTTATTATCTCCACAGTTTAATGTCCAGTTACTCCACAATCCAGAATTCTGATCCCAGTGCCCCCAACAAACTAACAAGTAAGGAAGATACAGAAAATGGCAAAAGATGACAATATTTTAAAAAGTATGACCTTTGAAGTCAGACAGATGTGAGTTTAATCCAAGTTCTGCCACTCGCTTGGCATTAATTTAGGTAAGGTACTTAACATCTCTCAATTTTATTACTCTAAAATAAAAATATATATCTCAAATTTAAATGAGAATCTTCTAGAAAGAAGCAGCATAGCTACCCTTGCCCAATAATATAAAAACCTTTGATTTCAAAGCACTACTTTATATTCACAGCTGTTTCCAGTCTACGAATGGAAATGTTATTTCTAAAAGTAAATAACAAAACAATGTGTTATTCATTTTAATGACCAAAAATACTAAGGCTTTTGGATGAAACCCTGTACAACTGTGTTACCACTGTACATTTTTTTGTGGTAACATCTGCAAAATTGATTTTCTAATATTTTCTTCTCCCAACTCAACTAAACACACAGTGGGACCTTTGGTAGTTCTGGATTTTTTTAACGTTCCTTTGTGGCTCCAATGGGATTCTAACACATAAAAAGGAAAAGACATGAATAGAAGCTACAGTTCCTAGTAAACGTTTTAAAAATCAACTATTAAAACGTAACATAAAGTATGCAAAATAACATATAATGTTAAATCTTATCTGGATGTCATAAATTAGCATGATTGCTAATAAGCAATAGTGCAGAATTTAAAGCAATTCTAGTAGATTTCCGAGGCCAAGTCTCTTAGTGAACTGATATTATCACAAAATTCGTCTAAATAATTCCTGGAGTCTACTATATGCCAGAAAGAAATCTCAAGTGTTAGTGAACAAAACTATGTCCCTGCTCACTTGGAGCTTACATTCTAGTGAGAAAAACTAAAAACTGAAAGATCAGAAAAGCTCTAAGTACATTGTTATTTAACCTGTTTAAACTTACATGTGACCTCAAGCAAGTTAATTAACCAGTCAACCTCAGTTTCAACCTGTCAACTGGGAATTATAAGAGTACTTACTACATACAGTTCTTGGGGGAATTTAATTAATTAATATATAAAACAATGCCTGCCAAAAAGTAAATGCTGAATGTAGTCACTTAACATTGTAATATGTTGGCTTTTGACAATGAGGTAGGAGCAGAAAACTTCCACCTAAAGCAAATATTGTATATTTATTAAGGAACACTTGTCACATTACTCTCACTTATATTTATTCCAGAAGATTTATGATTTAAGTTTCAATCTAAATTTCAGATAGACAAATATAACTCTAAATTACCCTTGAAGTTATAGATCATTCCCATATGCTATAAAGAAACTATCAGTTTGTTTCCTAGTCAAATCACAACTACCAAAATTTAGGAACCCTGTTTATCAGTATCATGCAAATAAATGTGAAATTCAATTCTTCCTAATTTGTTGGAAATGAGGCTTAAAAGGCTAAGGGTTGACATTATTTTCCCCCTAATTTAATATGAATGACTTATTTTCCCCTACTATTCTAAGGCCCCCCCAAATAAGAAAGATTTCCACTTTCCAAGCAGTTAATAAGTAAAAACTATTCTGAAGCTTGGGGTATGTCACAAACCCAAAGCAGGCTGACATGGAAACTAAGAGACCAGAAGGGAACTGAAGCCATGGGAACATTTATGACCCTTACTAAATACAAGTTCTACATCAGTGCTGTCCAATGGATACATAATAATGTAAGCCACAGGGCACTTTGGTGGCTCAGTCAGTTAAGTGTCAGCTTTCGGCTGGGGTCCTGATCCCAGAACACTGGATCGAGTCCCCCATCAGGTTCTCTGCTCAGCGTCAGGCTCTCTGCTCATCCTAGTCAGCTTCTTCCTCTGCCCCCCCCCCCCCCACCCACATGCTCTCTCTTTTTTTCTGTCTCACAAAAATAAATAATAAAATCTTAAAAAAAAAAAAAAAAAAGTAAGCCACAAATGTACTTTAAAATTTTCTAAGGGCACCTGAGTGGCTCAGATGGCTAGGTGTCTGCCTTTGGCTCGGGTTGTGATCCCAGGGTCCTGGGATCAAGCCCCACATCGAGCAGAGGGCCTGCTTCTCCCTCTCCCATTCCCCCTGCTTATGTTGCCTCTCTCACTGTGTGCGTCTCTGTCAAATAAATAAATAAAAGCCTTAAAAACAGGGGCACCTGGGTGGTTCAGTGGGTTAAAGCCTCTGCCTTCGGCTCAGGTCATGATCTCAGAGTCCTGGGGCTCTCTGCTCAGTAGGGAGCCTGCTTCCCCCTCTCTCTGCCTGCCCCTCTGCCTACTTGTGATCTCTCTCTGTCAAATAAATAAATAAAATCTTAAAAAAAGAAAAAGAAAAAAAGCAAGCCTTAAAAATAAGTGAATAAGATTTTCTAGTAATCACATTAAAAAGAGTGAAATAGAGAAATTAACTTAAATAATATATTTATATATTTGATTTAATTTGAATATATTAAATAAAATAATTTCATTTAATATAATTAAATGTTATGTTATATTTAATAACTTAATATGTTAAATATTTATTATACCTATTATATGACTTATATAAAACATTATTTTAACATGTAATCAAAATAAAAATGAGATATTTTCATTTTTTAAAAAACCAATTTCTTTGAAATCCAGTGTTTAGTTTACAAATCACATGCACATTTCAATTTGGATTGTTCACATTTCAAGTGTTCAAAAGCCACATGTGATAGTCAAATCTACAGATATAGTAAGTAAATTATTGGTTGCTAAGAGAGGAGAGGGAAGGAAGAGATGGGAAGGATCTGCTAATGGGTGCACGGATTATTTTTAAGGAGATGAAATGTTGGGGCACCTGGGTGGCTCAGTGGGTTAAAGCCTCTGCCTTGGCTCAGGTCATGATCTCGGGGGTCCTGGCATCAGGCTCTCTGCTCGGCGGGGAGCCTGCTTCCCCCACCCCCACCCCCTGCCTCTGCCTACTTGTGATCTCTCTGTCAAATAAATAAATAAAATCTTTAAAAAAAAAAAGAAAAAGAGATAAAATGTTTTAGAATTAGTGTAACAGCTGCACAACTTTGTGAATATACTAATAACCACTAATTTGTACATTTTAAAAAGTCAAAAAACGGTTTTTAAAACTTGAAAAAAGTCACATGTGGCTAGTGGCTACAATATTGGACAAGTGCAGCTATCACAGAGAACCAAGAAATAACAAGTCTTTCCAATTACAGCAACAGTCTGTCATTAAAATTTTACTTGCTGGATTTCTGTTGCCATACTTCACACAATATATAATGGAATGGAAAATAATTTAAGTTCTAAACTTTAATTAATAAATAATAAAATAATTAAAGTTCTAAACATATTAATCCCATAGTACT
This sequence comes from Procyon lotor, assembly GCA_028646535.1. Taxonomy (NCBI): domain Eukaryota; kingdom Metazoa; phylum Chordata; class Mammalia; order Carnivora; family Procyonidae; genus Procyon; species Procyon lotor. The sequence goes on along the minus strand of CM053604.1, from coordinate 26,461,486 downwards.
TACTGAGTACTCACTATTCAAAAGGCAAATGGGTACTGAGTGGTAAAATGAACAACCAGAAATGTTCTCTAACCCACCCTATCCACAGCTATAGAGCTTTCATTCTAAGGTATTAAACAATAAATTATACAATTTTTAAATAAGTACAGAATATCATCAGAGTAAAATTTAACAGAGAATCTGGAGGTTAAGAGGAAGCTTCTCTGAGGAAACTACCTTTAAAAGATTTATGAATGATGCGAATGATGGCATTTCAGGCAGAAAGTCAACCCTGTGCAAACAGAAGCAAAAATGGACCTGGCATGTTTAAGAATTGAAAAGCCACCAATGTGCCTGGAATACACACACAATAAAGGAGCAGAAATGAAGTGGGGGAAAGTAGGCAGGAGCCAGATTATGCAGGGTCATAAAGAACAATGAGAAACATTTAAAGCTGTGACTTAACAATCAGATTTGAGTCTTTTAAAGAACAAACTGCTGTAGTGAGGAAAAAATGCCTGGAGGTAGATTAAAGCAGATACTGAGAGAAAGGTTAGGAACCAGTCAGAGTAATTAGAAAGTCCATTTGGGGGGCGGGGGAGGGAGGGAGAAGGGAGGGAGAAGAAGTCAGTCCACTTTGATGAAAAGAAGTACATGAATTAAGACAGATAAGATATAGGGTCCCTGAGCTGTTCAGTCAGTTGAGCATCCCACTTCTGATTTCAGCTCAGGTCCCAATCTCAGGGTCAAGAGATCAAGGCCCTCGTCAGGCTCCCTGCTCAGCTTGGAGTCACTTGTCCCTCCTCCCCCTGCTCCTCTCCCTGCTGGCATTCCCCCCTCCCCCGGGGTACATGCTGTCTACCTCTTAAATATATAAAAATCTTAAAAAAAAAAAAGAGAGAGACAAGGTAAAATTTCTAGGAATAAGTTATTTTAAACTACAAGTATATGCTCTCTTAAAGAGGGAACAAGGATCACTCTTACAGATTGCTTTTCTACTGAGTGGATAATAGTGCAATAAAAAACTAAGATAAGTAAACAAAAAAGTGAGAGGTCAGAGTTTGGGGAAAACAAAAACTCAGATTTGGACATGTTGATAAGAGCTATATATGAAAATCCAAAGGGCCAAGAACATGGTTCATGGTCTAAAATTCAGGAGTGATCTGGGCTGACAATATGATGATGAGCAAGACAGGAAAAACCAAGATAGTCTGTTATCACTGGCACCAAAGGAAGAAAAATGTTTTGGTTTTTTATTTTTTAATTATTTTTTTTAAAAGATTTTATTTATTTGAGAGAATGAGAGAGAGAGAGAGAGAGAGAGCATGGGGGGGAGGGTCAGAGGGAGGAAGAGACCCCCATCCCCTCAGCTGAGCAGGGAACTCAATGCAGGATTCCATCTCAGGACTCCAGGATGATGACCTGAGCTGAAGGCAGTAGCTTAATCAACTGAGCTACCCAGGTGCCTGGAAAAAAATGTTTTAAGGAGAGAGTAGCTAATGTTGCTGGCAGAGAGTAAAAATAATAGCGAATACTTATGTAACACCTTCTAAGTAGTATTCTGATTTATATGTAGTAACTCATTTAACCTTTTTAACAATATAATGTATTTACCAATAAAGAAACTGAGATACAGAGGTCACACAGCTAATAATTAGTGAAGCTGGGCTTCAAAAATGACTTGTAAGCCAAGACATACTCATTTAATTTCACTGACTCTTAAGATACCATCAATTACAGGATGCCCTGTTGTATGCCAGTACGGAAAAAAAACCTTTACTTACACTATGACACAATATTTTGTCATTTAGATTTTTTTAAAGGGGGGGCAGAGGGAGAGAGAGAATCTTAAGCAGGTTCCACACCCAGCACAAGCCAATGTGGGGCTCAATCTCACAACCCTGAAATCATGACCTGAGGTGGAGACTTAAACCACTGAGCCACCTGCGCGTCCCTAGAACTTTTTATTTTACACTTACTCAAAGAAATGTTAGACTTCACATATCACTCTTAAGACTGTACAAAGAAAAAATAAGCAAAATAGTTAAGTTTCTTTACATTTAAAGCCCTGAATGTGTATACACACACACACACACACACACACACACACACACAAACACTCTCTCTCTCTTTCTCTATACTTCCAGGACCATAGATAAGAAACTGGTAATAGTGATTCCCTTAGGGTAGTAAAACTAAGAACTATAGGGGAGCATAGGTGGCTCAGTCAGTAAAGCATCTGTCTTTGCTTCAGGTCTTGATCCTGGGGTCCTGGACCAAGAGCCCTGCATCAGGCTACTCTGCTCAGCAGGGAGTCTGCTTGTCCCTCTCCCTTTGCCCCTGCCCCCACTTGAATGTTCTTTTTCTCCCTCAATAAAAATCTTAACACACACACAGACACACCTATGGATCTAGGACAGATGGAGACCACAGTGCTATTTGAAAATTATTATTAAAAATCATCCCTTTGGGACACCTGGGTGGCTCAGTCAGTTAAGCCACTGCCTTCAGCTCAGGTCATGATCTCAGGGTCCTGGGATCGAGTCCCATATAGGGCTCCTTGCTCGGCAGGGAGCCTGTTTCTCTCTCTGCCTGCTCTGCCTGCTCCTCCTCCTGCTTGTCCGCTTGTCCTCTGTCTCTCTCTGACAAATAAATAAAATCTTTAAAAAAAAAAAATCATCCCTTTTTCATTTTTTCCACTTCTGATGGGTCTATCATAAAGCTACTAAAATCAACAGCATGGTGTTGTAAAAGACACACAGACCAATGGAACAGAATAGGAAGCTCAGAAATAGGTCCATACTTATATAGTCAATTTATCTTTGATAAAGGAGTAATTTGATGGGAGGAAAAAAACAAATTTTTTTTGGTTTTTAAAAAAGATTTATTTATTTGACAGAAAGAGAGAGATCACAAGTAGGCAGAGAGGCAGGCAGAGAAAGAGGGAAGCAGGCTCCCTGCCAAGCAGAGAGCCGGATGCGGGGCTTGATCCCAGGACCCTGAGATCATGACCTGAGCTGAAGGCAGAGGCTTTGACCCACTGAGCACCCAGGTGCCCTGGAAAAAAAACAAATTAAAAAAAAAAAAAAAATTTATTTATTTGACAGAGAGGAGAGACAGTGAGAGAGGGAACACAAGCAGGGTAAGTTGAAAGAGGGAGAAGAAGCAGACTTCTCACTGAGCAGGGAGCCTGACGCAGGGCTCGAGCCCAGGACCCTGGGATCATGACCTGAGCCAAGGGCAGACGCTTAACCACTGAGCCACCCAGACGCTCCCAAAAACAATTATTTTCAACAAAAATGGTACTAGACCAACTGGGCATCCACATGCAAAGTAATCTTCTATTACATTTTATACTTTCTAAACTGGCAAAATTCTTAATATCCAATACTGCTAAGGTTGAAGAGACACAAATAAAGCTCAGAAGCCCTTTTAAAGGCAATACAACACAAAGTATTAATATCATAAAATTTGTCACACTCTTTTACCCAGTATTACCACTCCCAGAAACTGCCTAAGGAAATAATTTTATTACAGGTAGGAAAAAATATATAACCCTAATGGAAATCACTGATGCATTAAATATAATGAAAAACATTAATCTAAGTAACCAATTAATTCAGAGAGGTCTACAAGAATTACAGTGCAACTTAATAGAATACTACAAACAAAAATAAATGAATATACTTCTAGTTTCCAATCCAACATGTAAAAACTTAGAAATTACCACTCCTATCCACCAAGGAAAAAAGCTAAACAAACTGAAAATCAACAACTCCTCTTAAATCCATCAGAGAACTGAAGCACAGGGCAAACTGCTGTCTCCCAAATCATGGTGACATGATGGGGAGAAAATAAGACTCAAAATTATCAGGGCAAAAGCTCACAAGCATGAGCCATTAACTGGGTAGGAAAAACTAAACTGTACCTAACAAGCTGCTGGAGGCACAGTGGGGATGAATTTGAGAGTGAAAAACTCTCAAGGGGCCTTCCCACTTTTGTTGAGTTTTTACAAACTCCAGGTTCCCTACCACATTTTCACAGTGAAGATCAGAGGAAAATGTGTTCATGCTCCTGGCAGAGAGAAGGGGAAAGAAGCCATTTTGAAATAAACCTATTCTGTTTTTCTTAACAAGGCCTGTGCTCAACAGAAACTTTCACCAGAACCTAACCAACTGCGGTCTTACAATAGATCAAACCAGCCTGAGTGAAGGGAAATACCCTATACCAAACCCCTCCAATCTTCTAGTATCATGGGGGGGGGAGGGGGTGAGGGGAGGAGACTGAGAAGCACTTCTGAAGGTCACAGCTTTTAGACTCACCTAAAAGACTGAGACTGAGGGACACCTGGATGGCTCAGGTCTTGGTCCCAGAGTCCTGGGACTGAGTGCTGCATCGGGGAGCCTCCTTCTCTATCTGCCTGCCACTCCCTCTGCTTGTGCACAAACTCTCTATCTCTGATAAATGATGTCTTAAAAAAAAAAAAAAGACTGAGACCCAATTACAGGACTACAGACTGCTTCTCCTCCCCCAAACACTAGATCAATAGGGCTCCTGTGTAATAAACAGGGGATTACAACTCCAAGAACTCCATGTCTCAGACCTGACTTAAGAAGTTATCTCTAGGGAGCCCCAGAGGCAACAGGGAAGACAAAAACAAGAGCAACAGAGGAGATTTTAGACTCTGGTATCTACAGCTACAGCAAACAGTATCCCTGAACAGATAGAAGTCTCACACCAGAGGCCTATTTACCTCAGTTCCTTTTACCCAGCACTATGCATGGCTTTGACTTTCAAGAAAAAAATCACAAGGCATACCAAAAAACAAAACCACAGAAAAAGATTCAGATGGCAGAAATGCTAGAATTAGACTAAAAAATTTAAACTATGATTAATATGCTAAGTGCCATTATAGAAAAAATTAACAATGTCCAAATCAAGTGGGTAATGTTAACAGAGATGGAAACTCTAAGAAGAAATTAAAAGAACATGCTAGAAATAATTAAAAAAAAAACCTAACAAATAAAAAATGCCTTTAATGGGCTCATTAATAAGTGAACACAAACATAAAAATGAACCTGCGGGTAGAAATAAATGACTAGAAACCCCAAAATCTGAAATGCAAAGGAAGAACAAATGAAAAAGATAGACTAGAATCTCCAAAAGGTGTTACATACAAGTAATGGGAACACCAGAAAGAGAAGAAAGGAAAAGAAATATTTGTAGCAATAATGACTAAGAATTTCCCTAAATTAATGACAGACACTCAATCACAGAATATAAGACAGGATCAATCTCAAAAAATCCATAGCTAAGCATATCATACACAAACTGAAGAAAACCAAAACACAAAAAGAAAAAGCTTGAAAGAAAATCAGAAGAAAAAAATAAACCTTGCTTATCAAGGAGCAAAGAAAAATTACATTGGACTTTTCTTCAGAAATCATGAAAGCAAGAAAATGGACTGTAATATTTCAAGTGTTGAAAGCAGGAACATGTGGGTGGTTCAGTCGGTAGAGTGTGTGACTCAGGGTTGTGGGTTCAAGCCCATGTTGGATGTGGAAATAACTTTTTTTTTAAAAAATGTTAATAACAACAAAGTGTTGAAAGCAAAAAGCCCTACCAACCTAACATTCTATATCCAGCAAAATTATCCTTCAGATATGAAAGATAAATGAAGACTTCTCAAGTAACAGGACATCTGTTGGCAGCAGACCTGTCTTGCAAGAAATGTCAGGAAGCAGGAAAATGATATAGATCAGAAACATATAATTTACATTAAAAAAGAAAGAAAGAGGGGTGCCTGGGTGGCTCAGTCGTTAGGCGTCTGCCTTCGGCCCAGGTCAGATCCCAGGGTCCTGGGATCGAGCCCCACATCGGGCTCTCTGCTCTGCGGGAAGCCTGCTTCTCCCGCTACCATTCCCTCTGCTTGTGTTCCCTCTCTCACTGTGTTTCTCGCTATCAAATAAATAAAATCTTTAAAAAAAAAAAAAAAAGAAAGAAAGAAAGAGCATTAGAGAAAAAATAAAGGTTAAAAGAAATTTTCGATCTTACTCTTTTTTTGGTGGGGGAGAGAATTCAGAGAGGAAGGTAGGTGGGTGAGGGGGAGAAAGTAGGTGGGAAAGGGAAGAGGGAGACAGAGTTCCAAGCAGGCTCCACACCCAGCATGAAGCCTGATGCACAAAGCCTGATGCAGGACTCAATCCCACAACCCTGAGATCATGACCTGAGCCAAAATTAACTGTGGGATGCTTAATGGACTGAGACACCCAGGTGTCTCTGACATTTCTTATTCTTAATTGATCTAACAGATAAAAATATGTTCAAAACAATAACAACAACAAAGTATCCAGTGACTATACCTCATGGGTAAGAAATGAACAACAATCATAGTAGACAGGAGGGAGGAAATGTGAATTTTGTTACAAAGTACTGGTACTACATACTACTCGGGTAGTAGTACAGTGTTATTACAAAGGGTACCTGTTAGGTATATATGGCAAATTCAAAGGTAACTGCTAAAAAAAAAAAAAAAGAAAAAGCACAAATAATATGCTAAGAAAAAAGAATGGAATCATAAAATGCTCAACAAAACAAGTTAAGGCAGAAAAAGTGTAAGAAAAAAAAGTATAAGACAGAAACCACAATGAGATACAAGGACAGAAAAAGTATAAGACAAAAAAGAAAAAGAACAAAGTCAAGGAATAAAATACAGTACAAAAAGGGGAGGGGCACCTCGGTGGCTCTAATGGTTAAGCATCTGCCTCTGATTTGGGCTGTGATCTCCAGGTCCTAGGATTGAGCCCCATTTTGGGCTCCCCATTGAGTGGGGAGTCTGTTTCTCCTTCTCCCTCTCCCCCTGCTTGCACTCTGTCTCTCGCTCTCTCTCTCAAATGAATAAAATCTTAAAAAAAAAAAATTGAATACAGTTAAAAGAAAAAGGCAGACATTAAACCAAATATATCAACAATAATTTTAAATGTCAATAGTCTATATATAACAAAAAACAGATACTACTGGAGTGGATATAGAAAACGGTCAACTATATGCTATCTAAACGAAACTCACTTTAAATATTAGGACAAAGACACACTGACAGTAAAGGGAATGGAAAAAGTATAAAACTAAGAAAACATAAAAGCTCCATGACAATTGGATTTGGCAATGATCTCTTGGATATCACACCAAAAAAAAATAAAAACTGGAACCAAATCAAAGTGAAAAATTCCTGTGCATCAAAAAACACAATCAACAGAGTAAAAAGGGAATCTATGGAATAAAAGAAATTATTTACAGGTCATATAAATGACAAGTGATTAATACCCAGGCTATATAAAAGAACTCTTAAAATCAATAAAAAACAAACCCAATTAAAAAATAGGTAAAGTAGGGGTGCCTGGGTGGCTCAGGGGGTTAAGCCTCTGCCTTCAGCTCAGGTCATGATCTCAGGGTCCTGGGATCAAGCCCCACGTCAGGCTCTCTGCTCAGCAGGGAGCCTGCTTCCTCATCTCTCTCTGCCTACTTGTGATCTTTCTCTCTGTCAAATAAATAAAGTCTTAAAAAAAAAAATATGGGTAAAGTATTGGGCAACCCTGCCAGGACTCCTCTCACACTTGAGAACATTTTCTTATCTTCACTTAATAAACTTCTATCGCTTTATTCACACACACACACAAAGGGGGAGAGTGGTCAAGTACTTAAATAGACATTCCTCCACAAGATATACAAATGGCCAACAAGCACGATAAAAAGATTCTCAACATCATTACATAACTATAATAGGAAAATGCAAATCAAAACCACAATGAGATACAAGGATCTACCAGGATGGCTACTATCAAAAAACCAAAAAAACAAGTGTTGGCATGGATGTGGAAAAACTGGGACCATGTGTACTGCTGGTGGGAATGTAAAACAGTGCAGCTACAATGGAGAACAGTATGGAATTACTATGTGATCAAGCAGTTCCACTTCCGGGTACATGCTCAAAAATCAGGGTCTCAAATAATCTGCATACCCATTTCACGGCAGTATTATTCAAGAACAGCCAAAAGGAGGTGTGCCTGGGTGGCTCAGTAAGTTAAGTGTCTGACTCTTGATTTTGACTCATGTCATGATCTCAGGGTCCCACGTTTTGAGGATTCCCTCTCCTTCTGCCCCTCCCCCCACTCTCTTATTCTCAAATAAATATATATATATTTTAATTCTTAAAGTATGTATGAGCATAACAACAGAGTTTCAGGGGTGTCTGGGTGGCTCTGTCAGTTAAGCATCCAACTCTATTTCGGCTTAGATCATGATCTCAGGGTTGTGAGGTCGACCCCACGTCAAGACCCCCGTACTCAATGGGAAGTCCACTTAAGATTCTCTTCTTGAGAGTGCCTAGGTGACTCAGTCATTAGGTGTCTGCCTTTGGCTCAGGTCATGATCCCAAGGTCCTGGGACTGAGGCCTGCATCAGGCTCCCTGATCAGCAGGAAACTTGCTTCTCCCTCTCCCACTCCCCCACTGCTTGTGTTCCCTCTCTCACTGTCTCTGTCAAATAAATAAACAAAATCTTAAAAAAAAAAAAAAAAAAAAAAAAAGATTCTCAGGGTCTTGGTGGCTCAGTTAGTTAAGCAGCTGCCTTTTGCTTGGGTCATGATCTCAGGGTCCTGGGATGAAAGCCCCATGTCTCGTTCCCCACTTAGCAGGAAGTCTGCTTCTCCCCCCTCTGTCCCTCCTTGTGCTCTAGCGCTCTCTC
>CM053604.1:26424978-26442393 GCA_028646535.1 Procyon lotor | reverse complement strand
GGGAGTCTAGTAGTTAAAGACAGCTTCAAATCACTGAAAAACATTAAAAATTACAAATTTGGGTTGAAACAGATTAGAATTATATTCAAATCTCTTTTGAAAACTTCTAAATGTGTGCATATATGTACATGTACATAAAGAAAGAAAGAAAAAATAAGATGTATTTCTACATGTCTGAAATATTTCAGACAAAAATATTTTAAAGAAAAGAATTATCCCCATGGTGTGATTACAGATAATTTTTACTTTATTATAGTTCTATGTAGTTTCCAAAATTCAACAATAAGCAAACATGTTACTTTTGTATTCATAGAAACTGGCTATTTATTTAAAAGGGAAAAGCAATTAAATGGTTCTACACTGACTGTAATGATTACTAGTGTTTTTTGTATGCATATAAGAACTGATCATCCTAATATATGACTAAGTTAATTCCAATTTACCCTCCCAACTATCAGTTTAAGAGTTTTTCCCAAGGAACTCTTTCCCTGAGATTAGGTTACCCCACCCCAACAGTTCTCCTTACCTAAATTCAACAAACACACAATTAACTGTTCAATGTTGCATGGCTTTACTAGATCATGATTTACTCCATAACAGCATGGACTATGTTTATCTTTTTTTTTTTTTTTTTAAAGATTGATTGATTTGAGAGCTTGTGTGCGTGCACACACGCGCGCGCGCGCGCGCACACACACACACACACAACATGAGCAGGGAGGGGGCAGAGGGAGAAGTAGACTCCCTGCTGAGCAGGGGGCCCAAGTGGCGGGAGGGGCTCCATCCCAGGACCTTGAGATCATGACTTGAGCCAAAGGCAGAGAATTAACAAACTGAGCCACCCAAACTGAGTCACCCAGGTGTCCTGGACTATGTCTATCTTATTAACAACATAGAAGGCATTCAATAAATATTTGTTGACTAAATGAAGAAAAATGTAGACTTAAACTAAAGAGTTAACCCACAGTGATGCAGATGACACCATATATAATACTAAATAGATGCTCCCTGAGATCTTTAATAGGGAAAACTGCAGAATAAATCAAAAAGACTGCCTTCCCACCATCTTATTTCCCAGTTTTTGACTTTGACATTACATCACCCCAAAGCATGAACTGACCAAGTAATCAACACTTACACTGCAGAAACCCATCTTCATCTATGGGCCACTTTTATCAACACATTATAAAGTCCCTACTCTACTCACAGAAGCAGGATAAGTGGTCATACCTTCGTAATGGTTGGGGATGAGCTCCTTGGCACTTAAAAAAAAAATCCTTAAACTCATTTGGAAAAACAAGTGCTTCCTGCTTACCTGGCAATGAGCTAAGCAATGGAGAACTGAAAATATAAGTCTCTACCTTCAATGACTCACACTCACAGTTCCTAAGAACAGATAAGAGATAAAGCATCTAAATGAACACCTAAGGATATAATCCAAGTATGACCAAACCTACAGATATAATGCCTGACACATATAACCACCTAATATCTCATCCAAACACCCAATGGCCTAGTAATACACTCTCAGATACACACCTACAATTCTTACACACATGCACCAGCAAAAACTGGAAATAACCCAATGTTCAATAGATGCATAAATTTCAGTAAATTCTATTTTTTAAAAAAAAGTACTAACAGAAGGATTTAAGAAAAATGAAGCAAAATTAATTATCACTGCTGAAAAACAATAGTATCAGACAACCCACACTTTAAGTATGCCAATCCCAAACAGGATAGTTCACATAAAACAAAGAAACCTTGGGGCACCTGGGTGGCTCAGTCAGTTAAACCTCTGCCTTTGGCTCAGGTCGTGATCCTAGAGTCCTGGGATAGAGCCCTACATTGGGCTTCCTGTTCAGTGGGAAGTCTGCTTCTCCCTGTTTCTCCTCCCCGATCATGTTCCCTCTCTCTTTTTCTCTCTCAAATTAAAAACAAATAAAACCACAAAAACAAAACAAAGAACCTAAAAGTAAAGTACCCATAGTCACTTAAGAAGGCTACATATACTAGTCCTGCATCTGTAATCACTAGAAAAATATGTAATCCCAACAACGCTGAAAAAAATTAAAGAGTAACAGGCTTGTCCTGACACCTATCCAAAAGTTTATGCACTTTCAGCAGCAACTCCAAAAATAAAAAAGTAGATGCCTATCAAAGATTTGTCTTACTATAAATGTTATTATGCCTACCAATTCCATGCACTATATAAGACGAAGGAAAAAAGATGGATAAGTATCCTCATGGAGCTCAATGATATCTAGCAGGAGCAGAAAGACATATGTACAATTACCAATATATATATAGTAACTACTCTAACAAAATCCTGACAAAAATGACACTGGGAAATGGGTATAAACTGTGTTTTCCACAAACGGTTTATCAGGAGTGGCATTTCAGGATGTTTATTTCAAAGGCAAAGAAGGAGGAAAGAGCTTATTCCAGGCAGACAGAATAACTAAATGGTAAGCAATTTAGCGTAACTGAAGGTCTGAGAGTGAAGGCATGCAACTGTGCTGAGACTTGACAGGAAACAGTTTAAGAAAGGTAGGCTAGAACAAAAGTATACAAGTTCTGCCTTTATGCAGTAGGCAGTAGAAAAACTAAAGGAAAATGACAAGATCATAAATCATGTGGCATGGGGACACTTTGGGTGGCCCAGTCAGTCAAGCATCTGCCTTTGCCTCAGGTCATGATCCCAGGACCCTGAGATGGAGCTCTTCATCAGGCTCTCCTAATTGGGGAGTCTACTTCTCCCTTTCCCTCTGCCCTCCCCTGCTCTCTCTAATAAAATATTTTAAAATAAATAAATCCTGTGGCATGACACCAGGAGAGCTGAACAGAGGATGCAGAGAAATAAATGTAAATAAGCAAACTGTCTAAGATGCCTGGGTGGGTCAGTCAGTTAAGCCTCTGCCTTCAGCTCCAGTCATGATCTCAGGGTCCTGGGATCAAGTCCCACATCAGGCTCCTTGCTCAGGGGAGAATCTGCTTCTCCCTCTGCCTGCCACTCTCCCTGCTTGTGCGCTCTGACAAATAAATAAAATATATTAAAAAACAAAAACAAAACCTTAGGGTTAAAAAAAGAGGTGAAGTTTAAAAAAAAATAAGTGAACTGTTTTACTATAAATAGTCCATCTGGGATTCGAAAACCGACCTACAGTGATTAACAAAAGGAAATCAAAAGAGGAATCAAAGATTTAAGAGATAAATAGAGAGTAACAGCTAAAATCAACTTAGAAAGGGTAGTGACACAGTATGAAGGAAAACCAGCAGTATCCACTGGAAAGTCTCTGGAAAACCAGAGCAACCACAAGAGGCAAGCTCTGAGACATGACATGAAAGGTGTACAAAATGGACTGATGAGAAGTTACTCCCCATTTGACAAGTGGGAAGATACTGATAATGCCTGAAGTGGTAGTTTCCATGATACGGTGGAAATAGAAACCTGAGTTTCTATTCCTTAACAGCAGTTAAGGAATATAACCTAAATTTGCTCCTATAACCAAATATAAAATATCTTTATGATAATTAAAGGAAAAGATTTCTTAAACAAAATGCAAAAAGCATACCATACAGGAAAAAATAGAAAAATGTGACTTACTTCTTTCTTTCTAAGTGAATTCTACCCTCAATACAGGGCTTGAACTCACAACCCCAAGATGTAGTCACACACCCTACCAACTGAGCCAGCCAAGCGCCCCCCCTCAAAGTGTGATTACTTAAAAATTAAACTTCAGACAAAAGATACAAAGTTAAGCAAAAAGAACAGTCACAGAAGAACAAATATAATAGAGTAGTTCATAGAGACACAAAGTAGAGCGATGAACCACAGGCTGGGCAACAGAGAAGTTGAGTTAGCATCTAATAGATACAGAATTTCGGTTTTACAAGATGAAATAAGTTCTGAAGATGAACAGTAGAAATGGCTGTACAAAAATGTACACCGAAACTGTCACTTAAAAATATGCAAGATGCTGGGGCGCCTGGGTAGCTCAGTAGGTTAAAGCCTCTGCCTTCAGCTCAGGTCAAGATCTCAGGGTCCTGGGATCCAGTCCCGCATCAGGCTCTCTGCTCAGCAGGGAGCCTGCTTCCCCATCTCTCTGCCTGCCCCTCTGCCTACCTGTGATCTCTCTCTCCACGTCAAATAAATAAATAAAATCTTAAAAAATATATATATATGCAAGATGCTAAGTTTCAGATATGTAATATACCACAATTACAAAAAAAAAGCATTAAAAAAGTTAAAAAAGCCAGCTTGTGCTGGCTCTGTCTCTGTCTCTCAAATAAATAAACAAAATCTTCAAAAAAAAAAAAAGTTGCAGGAGATGTAGAATATTACAATCATCTGTGAAAAAAATGTTTAAACTTTTAAAAACACTAAAAAGTGCTTTTACACTAAAAAATCTTATGTTTTCAGTAGTAAAAACAAAAGTATGAATGGAAGGATATAGGCATCTTCAACACAGTGGTTACTTCTAAGAAAGAGAATGGAAAAGGGAAAAGGTTACAAAGTGAACTTCATCTGTATGTTGTTTTATTTCTTGAGGGAAAGAGAGTTAAGATCTGTTAAATCTATACCATGAACATAAAGGTGTTCATAACTACTGTTTTCTAAACTTCTAAGTGTAAAATATTCCATAATCTTAAAAAGCATCTTTGAGGACACCTGGGTGGCTCAGTGGCTGAGTATCTGACTTCACCCTGGGTCATGATCTCAGGGTGTTGGGATGGAGTCCCATATTGAGCTCCTTGCTCAGCAGGGAGTCTGCTTCTCCCTCCGCCTCCCCCTTCCCTGTCTCTCATGAATAAATAAATAAAATCGTAAAAAAAAAAAAAAAGCATCTTTAAAAATAATGGACAGGTAGCAAGCAGCAAACACAACTGTACACTATTCTTTCCACCATAATCAGTAAATATTTGGGAGTCGGAGACCTAGTTTCCAACCCTTTTTCCACCAGCAAGTTGCCTGATACTGAGAAAACTACGTACTTTCTTCAGAACTGCAATTTTCTAATCTGTAAAATAAGGATAACATCAATCTCATAAGGCTGCCATAAACATAAAATGTCAGATAGTAGGCATTCAACTGAAGTATTGATTATTTTAAATTTGGAGGAAAAGCAAAGAACTAAAGGTAGAAAAAGGACAAAGATTTTGAATGAAGTCCTCTCCTTTGCAAAGTTACATAAGAGAACAAGGGATGTCAGATGGATGTGATTGCCACTTTCTATTTTCTAAGACCCAATTTTAAAATAGGAATTTTAGGGGCACCTGGGCAGCTCGGTCAATTAAATGTCTGCCTTCGGCTCAGGTAGTGATTTTAGGGTCCTGGGATCAAACCCCATCGGGCTCCCTGCTCAGCGGGGAGTTTGTTTCTCCCTCTTCCTTGACCCTTCCCCCCACTCGTGCTCTCATGTGCGCACTCTTCATTCTCAAAGAAAATCTTCAAAAAAAAAAAAAAAAAATTAAAATAAAACAGGAATTTTACCAAGGGATTCAAGATTACATATACCATAGGATTAGAATCTAGATTTCTTGGTGCAGTTCAAGGCAACCAGAGTCACATCAAGAAATCCCAAATAATCCTGTAAAGCTGTATTATCTGAAAGGCTTCCACATAAAGTACTTCTTTTTCACTTAACAAGGTCACATTTTGGGGTGCCTGGGTGGCTCAGTGGGTTAAAGCCTCTGCCTTTGGCTCAGGTCATGATCTCAGGGTCCTGGGACCAAGCCCTGAGTTGGGCTCTCTGCTCGGCAGGAAGCCTGTTCCCCACCCCCCGCCTATTTGTGATCTCTCTCTGTCAAATAAATAAATAAAATCTTTAAAAAAAAAAAAAAAAAGGTCGCATTTTAACACAAACTCTTCCCCAATTTATAATACTGTCTCCTTTAGTAAAGATTTTTTTTTTAATTTATTTGACAGAGAGATTGAGAGAGAGCACAAGCAAGGGGAGTGGGAGAGGGAGAAGCAGGCTCCCTGCTGAGCAAGGAGCGCCATTCAGGGCTCCATCCTACATGACCTTGGCCCAAGGCCTTCTTAACCGACTGAGCCACCCAGGTTCCCCTATAACTGTTTCCTAAAGGAAGATTAACATCTTGAGAACAAGGCCCACATTTTTCTTTTGCATTCCCCTTGGCCACAGGTTGCAGAGACGACAAAGAAACTCTACCGTAAGTAGTAAAGCCCCTTCATTTAAATACTTTCTTCAGGCAAATTCACACAGAGCTATCACTGCACCACTGAAGGAAATCTTTATGATCCAAAATAACTATAAGCAGAATATGAACATATAGCTAATTTTGACATCTGAACAGCTATCTGTTCAGATGTCCCAGGAATTGCTCTGAGCACCGCTAAGACTCTCTTTATCTTTCTACATTCTTACAGATAAGAAAACTGAGAGAGTCAAAGCTTCAGGTATTAAATAGAAAAGCCAAGACTCAAAGCAAATCTAATTCCAAAGCCCATGCTCTTAATCACTAAGCTAAATTTACTGTATCACACTTAAGGGGTGAAATATCTCTGCCTCTTCCCAAATTTTTCACACCAAGACAGAAAATAGGCAAAATATACTTAAATACAATAGTCAATATTAAACTGTCACTCATACTTTGTTTTATTGGCATTTAGTATTTACAGTATTATTTATGAAAAGAAATAGTCCCATAAGGCAACCATATATAATGGTTAGAATGGACTGCTATGGGGTTCATTAACCAGATCTGTATCACTGAAAAACAATCAATTTCTTCAGGCCTCAGTTTCCTGATCTTGTAGATGAGGAATTTGGCCCTAAGGTCTCTTTCAACTCGAATACTCAACGCATTTTAACACATTTTCTAAGACACTACTAACACATTAGTAAATATACACATGTATATTTATCTAAAAGATGTATAGTAAAGGTACAAAAAAATTTATAGCATGGCTACTGCTAGTTTTGAGTGTCACAAAGGGGTGACATATAGGGAATTCCAGATGCATCTAAATCTATGCCTGATGGACAGAGAGCAAAGTCTTTATAATAGTAAAAGAAAATAAGAAATGCACCCCAAAGAGTATTACTTAGGAGCGCCTGGGTGGCTCAGTGGTTTAAAGCCTCTACCTTCGCCTCAGGTCATGATCTCAGGGTCCTGGGATCGAGCCCCGCAAAGGGCTCTCTGCTCAACAGGGAGCCTGCTTCCGCACCCCCCCCCCCCCCCCTCTCTGCCTGCTTGTGATTTCTCTCCCTCTGTCAAATAAATAAGTAAAACCTTTAAAAAAAAAAAAAGAGTATTACTTAGATAGGCTACAATTATTTTTTTTTACCCCATCAAAAGCTTTCTTCACTCAGCCCACACCCAGAACCCCATAAGGCACATTATTTAAATAAGTTACACAGAGCTGTAACTTATATAACTTTAAAAACTGCTTTTCAACTCTTAAAAAAATTGTTCAAATTCTGGTTATATTCATTTCCAGCAGGGAATTTCACCTTTTCAAAAAGGAGAAAGTTTAAAAGAAAAAAATTAATCATTTACAAAGAGAAAACAAATATAAAATCTTAAAAACATCACTCAAAACTAGTAGTAGCCATGCTATAAACTTTTTTGTACCTTGACTGTCCATTTTAGATAAAATGTACTACACATCTTACAAATTTAACAGTCTGAAATGTTCTGAAGAGTTTTGTCTACAGCAGTGGTTCTCAACATCTGGCAAAGTCTGGAGACATTTTTAGTTGATACAACTGGCAGAGAGAGAGGGTAAGAAGGTAGGGAGGAGCGTTAGCTGTGCTACTGGCAACTAGTGATAGAAGCCAGGGATACTACTAAATATCTTACAATGCAAAGAGGAGCCACTAAGAGCAAAGAACTCATCATCTGCCTAAAATGTCAATAGTGCTAAGGATGAGAAAATATGGTCTACAGAAATCAACAGTTTACTTCTAAAGACTTCCAACCAGTTCTATAGATCAAAGTAGATCAAATACATTAAATTTAAAATGACAATACAAAATCCATTTAAACACTTAAAACTATAAAAGTAGTTTTCATGAAATCAATTTGAAATGCCATAAATATTCCCTATTGAAATCTTAGAAAATGTTAGCAAAGTACAGTTACAATATGAAAAACTACAGATAACATATAACAAACAAACAAGAGTATGTACACGGACTTAAGAGCATTTTACTTCATTGAGCTTCATATTTAAAAATATTTTGCAGGGGTGTCTGGGTGGCTCGGTTTTTTAGGTGTGTGACTCTTAGTTTCAGCTCAAATCATGACCTTAGGGTCTTGAGATGGAGCCTGAAGCCAGGCTCTGAGCTCAGTGCAAAGTATACTTGAGATTCTCTCAATCTCCTTTTGCCCCTCCCCCCCTTGCATGCTCTCAAATAAAAAAAAAAACACAACTTTTTTTTAAAGATTTTATTTATTTGACAGAAAGAGATCACAGGTAGTCAGAGAGCAAGGCAGAGGGAGAGAGGGAAGCAGGCTCCCCACTGAGCAGAGAGCCCGAAGCGGGGCTCGATCCCAAGACCCTGAGATCATGACCTGAGCAGAAGGCAGAGGCTTTAACCCACTGAGCCACTCAGGTGCCCCACAAATAAAAATTTTTTAAAGTATTTTGCATATTGACATGCAGCTAAATCTTTAAGTAATTTATAGGTAACACTTATTTTAATTTTTTTTTTTTTTTTAAGATTTTACTTATTTGTCAGAAGGGGACAGAGAAAGAGCACAAGCAGGGGGAGCAGCAGGCAGAGGGAGAAGCAGGCCTCTCACTGAGCAAGGAGTTCCATGGGGACTCAATCCCAGGACCCTGGGATCATGATAGGAGCTGAAGGCAGATGCTTAACCAACTGAGCCATCCAGGCATCCCTTATTTTAATGTTTAAACTATTAAATTAGGTTACGTTTAAATCCTGTAACCAGTAATACAAACTAGTCTCAGTTATTTTTAAATAATTAAAGCATGCCTATCCTTGGAAAGTAATGACAGTGTGGTACAATATAAACACAAGCAGACCTAGATCCAAATCCAAACCCCAAAGCTATGTTTGTAGACAAATAATTTAACTTCTTTGAATCTCAATTTCCTCATCTAAGAAATAGGAAATCTAATTCAAAGAATTGTTCTTGAAAATTAGCAATAATGCAAAAACAAATGGTAACAAGAGCCACTCTACAAATGGTTAACCACCGTTGTTAATAGCAATAATACAATCTGTGAATACAGATTATAGCTTTATTATAGCCTCACAATCAACACTTCACTTAGTAATTCGACTCATAAAATATAACTATAAAATGTATTTTTTTTTAAGATTTTATTTATTTATTTGACACAGAGAGAGATCACAAGCAGGCAGAGAGGCAAGCAGAGAGGGAGGAGGAAGCAGGATTCCCTCCCAGCAGAGAGCCCGATGTGGGGCTCGATCCTAGGACCCTGAGATCATGACCTGAGCCGAAGGCAGAGGCTTTAACCCACTCTGCCACCCAGGCGCCCCTAAAATGTATTTTAATCAATTTTCCATTCTTGGCAATTTGCAGTATTACTGAAAATTCACATATTTAAAATTAATGTCATACACATAAAGGATGGATTTCCAAACAGTCTCAATGAAAAAAGGCCTAGATGCCTTTATTATTTTAAGTAAATAACGTATTTGCATGACTCAAAACTCAGAAGGGATCCTTTGATGCCTGTTACCCCAGACACCCATTCCCTCATATAGAAATTATCAATTTTACCAATTTCTCATTGAGACAAATACACATATTTCCCCCTTCTTCCAACGCAAATGCTGGCCTCCTCCACACTATTCTGCACCTTGCTTTTCACATGTGATTTATCTTGGAGACTACATTTTAATTAACACACTTCGAGAATGGCCACTTATAATTTCTTATGGTCAGAATTCAGCAAATGTCATCTATCTTTATAAGACAACTTAAAAGGCAAAAATAAAATAAAAGTCCTTAAATCAACCAGTATTCCTAGTAAACAAGAGCATATGAAACAAACCGGTAAACGTGGAGAGTTACATAGATGAAATGATGAAGTACTTGGTTACTTGACCAGACACTCAAAATACTACATTTCCACACTTAAGAAGGAAACACGCGGACTGTACTACAAAAGTCCTTCAGTGAGATGAAAGTAATCAACACAATCCACTTATAGAACTGGGCCTACTAAATTATGGATGAAATAAAACAGTGGTGAAAATAAAGTTATTTATTGGTTATAATACAAGATTAAATTATCTGACCCTTTTCTAAATGTACTTTGCAACTTATTTTCTGGTAAAAGTTTCCTTCCAGATTTGTAAAGTGACTCTTCTTAAAAACAATTATTTTTTTTTGCATTTCCTATTCTCTTCCTCTGAAATACTATAATGCTTACTTGAAGCAAGGCTTCAGCATCCCTTACATATTTTAAAGAGCAGTATTGTTTTAACAATATGCATACTAGGGCGATACTAGATTTCTTTTAAGCTTTAATTGAAGTACTAAAAATATCATAGTGAAAGTCACCTTATATATAAAGCAAAGAGACCATATGAATCACGAAAGCAGTAACTTACCATTTTTAAGCAATAGAAAAAGCATTTGAAAGAAGTCTTATATCAAGTCTTAGGCTTGTTCAACTTTATTATAGAAGAAATGTTTTAGGCTATTGGCAACTGTATTAACTAAATTTTTCATTAGGAATATATATGTCAACTATACTCGAATATATTTTCTTGCAAATAAAATGTAAGAATCATTGTTTCACTGTATATCAGTACAGACATTTATGACCCTATTTCTGCACTGTACCACAAAAATACAAAGTCATCCTTCCATTCAGAGTTTTGGCACTAGAACAAATACAGAGGTCAGAGTTCATACACATGCTCTGTATAACAGATCATTTCTTATAGACTACTACATTCAATAAATCTACTGGTATTTGTTATTTTTAAGTTAATTTTAAAGAATTATATTCAACATGTCGAACTGGAAAAATAATCACTGTAGAGTGTCACAAAGCTCAAGTACTATCACTTATACCTATTACTCATCACATACTCGGAATGCTGAATTTCACAAATCCTTTAGATTATCAAAGTTCCAGCATAAAAGAAAAATACAAATAGTAATGATACATTATTAAACCGATATGTGACATCTTGAAAATAATAAGTATTTCAGTATTACTTTTTCATCTCTTTGTTAAATCCAAGCAGAAAAAAAACTTTGCATTCTTGTTCATTTAGGTATGAAAAATTGTACTGATGCTTGCATAGTTTTGAGTCAAATCACTAGGATATTTTGAATATATTATATAAATAAGTATGGCCAACAGAGGAAATTCTGCAAGACTCAAGAGGAGCTTGAGACCAAAAAATGTTTTTAATAATTTCAGATAAGATACATTGGGACAAACCTACTGAATTAGGAAGTATAATAATGTATTGATCTGGTGAAATCCCATGTTTTTAATAGGGCTGTTTTTCAAAAGTAAGAATCAAATTAACTATGAGAGACATCATAATGAAGTTTCATGGCACAACACAACAGTCACAGAGGCATTGTCTTAGGAGAGACACTCTGATCTGTAACTTGTAAACAATATTTTGAAATAAGCTACTCATACCCTCCATTATTTTTTCCTAACGAAAAATATTTAAATGCCTTTAATACACCAAACAACTTGCCTTCACCCAATCAAAAAGCTTTAAATGTCAACAGAAAAGAGGCCTAGAAATTGGGGGGGGGGGGGGAATGAGGTAATTACCTGATTTGGAATTAATTTCCTACCTCAGGTGAAAATTCCCTTATCTCCCACTCAAATAAAAGAGTATCCCATCATGTCTCTTTTTCTCTCCCAACACCGAACTAAGGAGAGAGTAACTCCGAACGTTCTTCTTTCATCAAAAACCCAAGGCCTTTCACCGCTCCTTCCCAAAGGAAAGGACCGTGGAAGCCAAACAGGCCATAACGTAGAATACCCTTAGAAGTGTGGGCCTTTGAGCAGCGCAGCACTCCGGATCCAGTTACCACCTTTCCCCTTCCCCCAACCCACTTCCCGGGTTTTCTCAGGCTCGGCCTGCTCCCTCCACACCCTACAGCCACACTTCCAGCTGTTGCCACTGCCTCGGGGCTCTGTCTAGAGCTCACACCCCTCCAAGAAGTGCCCCCTTCTCCATCTGCCCCCCAAACCGTGTTCCTCTCGAGAACACCCGCCCGCGAGGCGGTCCATCCCAGGGCCCAGGGAGGGGAGGAGAAGGCGACGGAAGCAGGGGGAGACTGCTGCTTTCCCACAGGCAGAAGGGCGACCGCAAGGAGGGCCACTCAGGGGTTACCGGGGATATTGGGGTCGCCGCTGGAAGAACCCTCCCGCCCTGGGCTGGGGTGGGGGATGTCCGGGAGTTCATTTCTGACCTCCTCGCTCTTCAGCACCTCCTTGAACTCCCGCTTGATTCGCTGCACCGCGATGTTGGCCATGTCTCCGCCCGCAGCTGATTCGTACCCGCCTCCTCCGCCACCGCTACGACCACCGCCACCGCCGCCACCTCTTCCACCACCGCCTCCTCCCTCGGCGATTCACACCCGAGCACACGAACGCTGCCACTGCCACCCCGGCCGCCGCGCTCTCCTCAGTGTGGAATCACCTCCGCGCCCGGCCACCAAAATGGCGCCGGGTCCGCGCATGCGCAAGACGGTGACCCGGCCGGGCGGCGCAGCCGCTCCCGTTGTAGCCCCATACGCCTCAAACGCGAGCCCGCGCCGTGCCGCGCCGCGCCGCGCGTCTGTGCCCGAGCTGCGGCCGCGCGGCTCCGCCCTGCCGGCGTCTGGGACCCGGAGGGTGCGGCTTCCGCGCTGGCCGGCCGGGCCAGGGCCTCCCGGGTCCTCTCTTGTGTCTCCGCCCCTCTTCAAATCACTGTGGTGTGGTCGGGGCTTCCAGCCCAGGCCCTCTGACTGAAGGCTGAGCCCAGCCTAACGGGTTCACGCGGCCCCATTCGGCTACGAGCGCCTGCGAGCGCCGTCCTGACTCAGCCAGACTGAGAACCCACAGGCTTAATGTGCCTGCCTGTGTCTAGTGTATGAAAACATCATTCCAGAACTCGATCCGGCCCATTTTCTGTTGGTGTAGCCCAGAAAAATCCGCTGCGGTCCGTTTTTGTTCTGAAGCCATTAGAGTGCCACTACTAATACTATCATTCCCGGTGCTGCACGTCACTGAATTAAGAGCGGTCATTGTTGGGTCCCATCCGGTGTATTTGAACAGGTACTCCGTGTAGATGCCTGAGGTGGATGTAGAAGCCAGACGTTGATCTTTGAGCTACTTAGATAATTAATACCGAGTTTTAATAGTTTTTAACCTCGAGTGTAGATCAGAATCCCTGAAGAGCTTGTTAAAAAAAAAACCAAAAAACCAGGTTGCTCGACCCCCCCATCCCTCGAGTGTGGGGGTGGGCCTAATAGTTTTCATCTTGACCAGTTCTCAGATGCTGCTCTTGCTGCTACACTATGAGAACCACTAAACTAAAACATGTGAAAATAGTTTGTATATTAAAGTGAAAAAGGGAGAAAGAGATGTTTCTTGTGGATGAATGGTAGGTTTACTTCTGTAAGCCTAGGTCCTACAACGATGTCTGGCACTGGTAGGCACTCACTAAATATTAAATGAACAAATGAAGATAAGAGTAAAATGTTTTAGGGGAAAGTAAATTTGAAAGGCAATTTGAAAGTCGTTGCTAGGTTTCAGTAAGTAATATGGTTTTGGTGCTGAGCGAGACTTTCCATAGAACATTCTGGAATAAGTAATAAAGGTTATTTAGACGTTTTTATTTCATGAGCTTCTTTCACCTAATCAATTAGGAAAGTATCCGCCTAGAAAAATATCACAAATATACGATACACGATCTTGGCAAAAATTATTAAAATTATAGCACCAAAAAGGAACTATCCCTGGCAGTGAATCATTCAAGTGGAAGCACGTGGAAAAAAAAAAAGTTCTTGAACTTCTGCCACAAGAACCAAGAGGAGATATTGATTCCAGTTCTCCTCCTTGCTAGCTATCTTGGCCAACCTTGGTTTCCTCACCTGCAAAATAAGGAAGCTGGAGTAGATGATCTCTTTCAAGTTTCAAGAGGTCAGAATTCTAAAACATTTGGAAACAAGTTCCTAAGTGGACTAACATAAATAATAAACCCTTCCAGCAGAGCCCCCTAGTGGCGCTAAAAGGAACCAACTATACGTGTGGATCATGGTACAATGAATCATTGCTATAATGTAAATCAAGCAACGCTATGTGTATCTGTGTCGGTACATTAAAAATAATTATTTTGAAGCGTGAAAATACTGTCTTGAGTACTTTACATTTGTCAACTTCATTCAGTCCCGAATCTTAATCTTAGAACTTCAAAGAAACTTGCAACACTCAACTCAACAGGGGACTACTTAGAAGGGTATGGTAATTTCTTTGGGGGAGAGGGGCTTGGTCTTTTATTTTTTCCTTGAGAGAGAGAGAGAGAGAGAGAGAGAGATTCTTAAGCAGAGTCCTCACTTAGCATGGAGCCTGACACAGGGTTCCATCTCAAGACCCTGAGATCATGACCTAAGCCCAAAATCGAGAGTCGAACATTTAACCGACTGAACCACCAAGTCATTTTTAAACACACATTATAATTGGCCCCGAAATTCTACTTCTAAGAAGTCATTCTACAGTCCTTCCAAAGAATGAGGCAACTACATATTAACTGATCTGAGACAATTCCCAAAGCACATTTTAGGGGGAAAAAAGCAGTATTCTAAATGCAATGTGGTTATCTTGGATTAGATCCTAGAACTGAAAGGACATAACTAGCAAAACCTAAATAAATTCTGTAGTTTAGTTAATAGGATTGTACCAATATTAATTTCTTAGTTTTGACATGGTATTATGGTTGTGTAAGATGTTAACATTAGTAGAAGTTAGTAAAGAGTATACAAGAATCTCTGAAACTTTTCTATAAATCTACAATTACTTCAAAAGAAAAAGTTTACTTTTGAAAATGCACTATGTAGCCCATATTGTGTGTAGTATACCACCATATGTGTGAAAGAAGAAAGGAATATGCTTGTGTATGTAATACTTGTGAATTCTCAAAATATCACTGGAAAAATGCATAAGAAACTGACAGTAGGGGTTATCTCTGAGAAAGCAACTTAAATGCCTTGAAGAAGGCAAAATGAGAGAATTTTCACCATGTACTCTCTTGTATATTTTACCTATTCAAAACAAAATTTTTAAAAATGAGTTTCCAGTAATGCAGATTATAAGCTCTTCACTATTATGATCAGGTTCTGGTTGATTACTTCATTAAAAATTAATTAATCAAACAAATAATTATTGAGTGCCTACTATGTGCCAGACATGATGTAGGTTCTAGAGGTGTATCAGTGAACAAGAAACAAAACCTCTGGAATTGTGAGATTAACATTCTGTCGGGATAGGGAGAATTCGTCTCAAAGTATAGTCCACAGAAATGCGGGAGTCCCTGATATGTTTTCAGGGGTCAGTCTGCAATGCCCAACCTATCATTATAATACAACTAAGACATTATTTGCCTTTTACTGTGTTGACATTTGCATTGATGACATAAAAGCAATAGTGGACAAAAACAACTACTGTGCTAGTACTAATTCTGTTAATACCATGCACTCACTATTAAAAAAAGTTTTTTGAAAAAAAATACCAATTTTGGAGTGCCTGGGTGGCTCAGTCACTTAAACATCTAACTCTTGGTTTCAGCTCAGGTCAGGATCTCGTGGGTGGTGAGATCAAGCCCCACCTCAGTCTCTGCAGTCTGAGATTCTCTCCCTTTGCCCCTCCCCCCCTCTAAAACAAATAAAGCTTAAAAAAAAAAAAAATACCAGTTGCAGGGGCACCTGACTGGCTCAGTTGGTGGAGCATAAGACTTGATTTCAGAGTCCTGAGTTTGAGCCCTGCATTGGATGTAGAGCTTACTTTAAAAAAATACCAGTTTTACTTTTTTTTTTTTATGAAGAATTGCACTTTTATTTTATTTTTTAAACATTTTTATTAAATGTTAATGGGCATGGGGATCATGACCTGAGCCGAAGGCAGATGCTTAACTGACTGAGCCATCTAGGTGACCCTCACTTTTTTTTTTTTTAAGGATTCTATTTTTAAGTAATCTCTACAACCAACTTGGGGATCAAACTTACATCCCTGGCATCAAGAGTTGCAAGTTCTACTGACAGAGCAAGCCAGGTGCCCCCTCTTTTTTTTTTTTTTTAACTAGTTTCACTTTAGAATGTGTTTGATGAAGCAGTAGAAATTGACTTTATTAAACTTCAACTTTTGAATACGTGCCTTTTTAATATTGTGTGTCATTCATGGGAAGGAGAGAGAAAGCACTTCTGCTGCATACCGAAGCACGTGGTTAAGCACTTGCACAATTGGTTGAGTTGTGAGTTAAATTAGCCACTATTTCCATGGAACACTATTTTTACTTAAAATAACAATCGAGACAAACTATGTTTATCAAGGGTTGGGTATTTGGCAGACATTTTATCACAAATGAACTATGTGAGCCTGTCACATCAAGGAAAACAAATGGCAGAATTTGTTGCCAGTGACAAAATTCAAACTTCCAACTGAAAATTAGACTTTTAGAAAATATATCTGCCCCTGTGATTCGGCAGCTTCCCAATACACTTAAAGATATTTTGACTATATTGGTGGTAAAATTAATAGATGCAATTGCTTGAAATTTTACAATGAAATGCGTCAATATTGGGAAGATCTGCATAAGCCAGTGAACTAATATTTTCCTTTTTTTTAAAATATTTTATTTATTTATTCGTCAGAGAGAGCACAAGCAGGCAGAGTGGCAGAGGGAGATGCAGGCTCCCTGCCAAGCAAGGAACCCGATGTGGGACTCGATCCCAGGACCCTGGGATCATGACCTGAGCCAAAGGCAGCTTCTTAACCAACTGAGCCACCCAGGCGTCCCTGAACTAATATTTTCAAAATGACCAATGCATTATGTTACAAAATTATGCATGGGTATAACATCCATTCAAGGTTTGAGACAGACCAGTGGATTTTAATCTAACAGAATACAAAAAGTCACTGGTAACATTTCAGATTCCACATTGCAACTAACCTTTGAGGAATGACCCCTTGTCTGGATTTAGTGCAGTACTAAAGAATAATATCCACAATTAGCTGAAAAAGTTATTAAAACATTTCTTCACTTTCTAACTAGGAATTTGTATGAGACTGGATTTTCTTCATGTACTTCAACCAAAACAATATATGCACATACTGACTGCAAAAGCATATACGAAAATCCAGCTGTGGGATGCCTGGGTGGCTCAGTCAGTTAAGCAGCTGCCTTTGGTTCAGGTCATGATCCCAGG
>CM053604.1:26401277-26424478 GCA_028646535.1 Procyon lotor | reverse complement strand
TTTTTTTTTTTTTTTAAAGATTTTATTTATTTGACAGCGAGAAACACAGCGAGAGAGGGGACACAAGCAGAGGGAATGGTAGCGGGAGAAGCAGGCTTCCCGCGGAGCAGGGAGCCCGATGCGGGGCTCGATCCCAGGACGCTGGGATCTGACCTGGGCCGAAGGCAGCCGCTTAACGACTGAGCCACCCAGGCGCCCCGAGACCATGTCTTTTTAACGTTGTCTCTTTAAATCTAGTACAAGGTGCTTCATAATGGGCGCTCAATATATATATTTTTGAATTAATGAATGAAATTAAATGTCATGATACTTTGAAATGTAATGATGAATAAATAAATGGTTGTCATAAGCCCATGTGGTGGTTGTGAGCATGGGATCTGACACCAGACTGCCTCTGATTTGAATATCATCCCCACTTCTAGTTGTGTGATCTTGGGCAAATGACTTAACCTCTTTGTAGTCAGTTTCCCCTTCTGAAATGATTCTAATAGTAGTTTCGTCATAGGATTGACATAACAATTTTAAAAGGTAGCATAGCCTCCTGAAACCAGGAAGAAATGGGATGATCTCAAAATGAAAGGAAAAAAGACAATCAACAGATGTCAACACCAAAATGACACAAATGTTAGAATTATTCTACAAAGATTTCAAAGCAGATATCTTAAATATGTTTCAACAAGCAATTTGAGCATGCATAAAGAAAAGAACAAAATAGAAAGTTTTGCAAAGAGACAAAGTCTTAGAAAAGAAATAAGATAGAAAGAGGAGAACCGAATGGAAATTTAGAGCTAAAATTTCAATAACCAATATAAAAATCTTAATGGATGTGCTCAACAGAAGAATGGAGAAGATAGATGAAAGAATCGGTGAACTTGAAGATAGATGAGTAGAAATTATGCAATCTGAACAATAGGAGAAAATGCATTTTCAGAAAAATTAACAAAATCTTGAGGACTTATATGGGGTTACAACAAAAAAGTCTAATAGTCATATTTTTAGAGTCCTGGACAGAGGAATAAGAGAACAGTGCTGAAAACGTATTTGAAGAAATAGCAACTGAAAAGTTACCAAATTCAGTAAAACCAACCAACCAATCAACCAACCAACCAACCAACCGAAAAACCCATAAGCAGTTGCCAGAAACGGACTGAATGCCAAATAGGATAAACTTAAAGAAATCCATGTCGTGGCACATCATAGTCAAATTTTTGGAAACTGAAGACATAGGAAAATTTTGAAAGCATTCAGAAAGAAATGAAATTTACTATAGGGAGAAAACAATTGGAATAATAGCGGATTTCTCATCAGAAGCCATAGAGGCCAGAAGAAAATGGCATAACATTTTTGAAGTTGTGAAAGAGAAGAACTGTCAAACCAGAATTCTCTATCCAGAGACAATATCATTCAGAAGTGAAGGATCATTCAAGACATTCTCAGATGTGGGGCACCTGGATGGCTCAGTGGGTTGATCATCTGCCTTCAGTTCAGGTCATAATTACTGACGGTGTCGAGCTCTTCTCTCTCCCTCTATCCCTTCCCCTGCTCGTTCGCTCTCTCTCTCTCTCTCTCTCTCAAATAGATAAATAGAATCTTAAAAAAAAAAAAAGACATTCTTGGTTGAAGGAAAACTAAGAGAATATGACATCAAATTCATCAAATTTGACCTACCCTGAAAGAGTGGCTAAAGGAAGTTCTCTTTTAAACAGAAAGGAAATAAGAGAAAGAATCTTGAAACATCAGGCAGGGAGAAAGAACACAGAAAGAGCAAAAATATAGCTAGACTTTTCTTGTCCTGAGTTTTCCATTTGGCCATTGAAACAAAAATTATAACACATGTCTAATGTGGTTCTCAATGTATAGAGAGGAAATATTTAAGACAATTATATTATAAATGTGGGAGGGTAAGGGAACATAAATGGAGGTAAGGTAAAATGTCAACACCAGTAGATCTGATTACAGCACTGGTTACACCAATCTACACATGTGGGGAAATAAACACAGAATTATACACACATGTACTAATGTCAAATTCTTGGCTTTGTTACTGTACTATAATTATGTAAGAGGAGGGAATTTGATTTCACATTAAGCCATATTGAATTACTTTTTTGCATCAGCTTTTTCAGATCTTCTGGAATCTTCGTTTTGCTTTTAAGCTTGTTGTCTATTAATCACCCCCCATTTTGTATTAACTACAAATTTGATTAGCGTGTCCAATATGCTCCTTTATGTTAAATGATTCATGAAAATTTTTAACAGGATAGGACCATAGAGGCCTCTGACAAACTACTAGAAACTTCTATTTCACCTTTGTATAAGATGTTTCAACTTCTAATGAACTGTACTATCATCCAACTTTCCTTGGCCATGAAGATTTGTCAAACGCCTTGAAAAATTAAGGATATACAGGATCCATACCATTTTTTTGCTCTATCACAGTAATGTGAGGAGTGATGAAGAATAATGACTACTACTTACTGAGTGATGAGACCAAAACTTTCGTATATAATCTCTAAGCTAGTCCTCTCAAAAAGTTTCTGGGGCGCCTGAGTGGCTCAGTGGGTTAAAGCCTCTGCCTTCCGCTTGGGTTGTGATCTCAGGGTCCTGGGATCGAGCCCCACATCGGGATCTCTGCTCAGCAGGGAGCCTGCTTCCCCTTCTCTCTCTGCCTGCCTCTCTGCCAACTTGTGATCTCTCTCTCTCTCTCTCTCTGTCAAATAAATAAATAAAATTTAAAAAAGTTTCTGACATAGGTTTAATTATTTTAATTTTTGATGTGACAGTAGAATTCAGGCTCCCTAGCACACACGTGGGTATGGTCTGGTTTTCGCTAACCACATATTCCTTTTTTTTTTTTTTTTTTTAAAGATTTTGTTTATTTGACAGAGCTAGACAGAGACAAGATTGGAAACACAAGCAAGGGGAGTGGGAGAGGGAGAAGCAGGCTTCCTTCCCACTGAGCAGGGAACTGGATGAGGGGCTCAGTCCCAGGAACCTGGGATCATGACCTGGGCCGAAAGTAGATGTTTTAACGACTTAATCACCCAGGTGCCCCCACATATTCATTTTCTAAGTATTGGTGTTTTACTGAAAGCAGAGATAGACCCTGAGAAGCTGTGGAGAGTGGGTTTTTTTGGTGGTTTGTTTGTTTGTTTGTTTGTTTGTTTGTTTGTTTTGAGGGAGTTAGAAATGAAGGTGATGAGAGATGATATAGATTCCCAAGGGGAAGAATTTTAGAGAGAGTCAGATTAGATTAGGGAATTAAGTCATTGTTGTTGTGTTGTAATATGACCACATACGTGAGATTGGTCTCTAGCAAGTCCTTGGGTGAGAGCAGAGCTAGTCCAAAGAAGCTCCATCATGTTTGGGTTACAAGACAAGCTCTGAGAATTTGAGTGCCCCAGTCTCCCTTTTGGTAAATGGGGGAGCTGGGAAAGGAATTCAGCCTCATCCCACCCCCAGGCCCACCTTCTTCCCTTGTGTCACCCTGAAGGGGTCAGACCAGGGAGAGTAGAACCCTATTAGAAAGGAAGACCACGTCATTTAGATCCACTTATTTTTTTAGTGAATTCATACTGTGTCTTATTTTCACCACTTTTTAAAAGATTCACAAACCATTTGTCTAATTTTCCATTCCAGAATTTTGCCAAGGAAAAAATGTGTTCACAGGCTTATAGTTTCTTCTTTTAGAAAATGAGGACATTTGTCCATCTCCAGGCTTCTGGCACCTCTCCGGTTCCCAACAAAGTTAGACCACATTTCACATTCTCTCAGTAAAACCAGAGAAGTGAAGTTACACTAAAGGACTGTGGATTTTCTTTTGGCCTCACCTGCCTTGGACTAAAATTCTCTCTTTCACGTGCAGTTCTTACCTTTTCTAATTTGAGGATAATTCTTTGTGATGGAAAATGAAAGCAAAGTAGGAGGTGATGAGTTCTGCTTTTTCCTCTGTCATCTGTTATCATTACACCGTCTGTTCCTTGTTCTTCTTGCTGAGGACATCAATTTTCCTGACACTGCCTTTATGTATTGGTGCTATTAAACACTGGTATTACCAGCAGTATGTTGGGATTAATCTGTGAAAATATATCATAGACGATTTAGTACAAAACCTTGCTTTTAAAATTATTTTGCCTATTTCAAAGCATTTTAGAGCTGCTCTGCTACATAAAAAATAATAACTGTAAAGTCTCCTATTTACAATGTTTCTTCTAAAATGTAGTGTCAGGCAGTAATTCAACGCCTTTATTGTTAAGACGAAGATCTTTTTTTCCCAGCCTCATTGAGGTATAATGGACATATAACATTGCATAACTTTAAGGTATACACTTAAATATTGTGAAATGATGACCACCAAAGAATTAGCTAATACCTCCATCCTGTCGCATAATTACTATTTCTTTTTTATGGTGAGAACATTTAAGATCTACTCTCCTAGCAACTTTCAAGTATATAGTATGGTATTATTAGCTATAATCACCCTAAGTTTGGCAGTTTGTACCCTTTGACAAATATCTCCTCTTTTTGTCCACCCCATCCTAGTCTCAAGAAACCATCACGCTCGTCTCTTTTTCTCTGAGTTCAGCTTTTTTAGATTAAAATGGAGAACCTTTCATATGGTAGGAATAGAAATTGAGTTCTCTCTCTCAAAAAGTACAAAATGATAATGCAGGAAGAGGGGAAAGAGATACTGTATTAATAATAGAAATTTTAGGGCACCTGGGTGACTCAATTTTTAAGAGTCTGCTTTTGGCTCCGGTCATGGTCCCAGGGTCCCAGTCTGGCATTGGGCTCCCTGCTCAACAGGGGAGCCTGCTTCTCCCTCTGCCTCTCCCCGCTTTGGTGCTTTCTCTCTCTCTCAAATATATAAATAAAATCTTTTTAAAAAAAAGAAATTTTATTTATACCATTTCCCTCTTCTAAGTTATTCATTCTCTCTGTTCATGAACTAGCCTTATGTTTTAATACTCGATTTGAATTTCCATAGATTTCTTATTTAAAAAAAATATATTTGCCATCATTTTGTATTTCCCCGAATAGCTAGCCAGAAACACTCTTCAAAGAAAGTGGCTACAATTCTACATTCAGTTGCTTCATTTATGTGTTTTCAAACCTCAAAGAGGTGACTCAGAGGTGGGCATCTTAGAATTCAGCCATGCAAAGTTTATGCTTGGCATTTTCAGGATTTCATCTCTTCTCTGCCCTTCCTAAATTCTCTTAAGGTGACAGGATTTTCAGTCCACTTCATTGAACTGTTCGAGAACACCTGTCACATGTAGTCCTTGTCCTTTGCTTTGGATTACAACTATGAGTCAGTCTCTGCCTGTAAGACCCTCATGGCCTCGTTGGGAAGACAGCCGTGTCAATAAGTAATATAACAGTATGTTATGTGTGAAACAACCAGAGCATGTGTAAGGCTGTGAAATAGCGCAGAGGAGGAAATTCTCACTGCGTGTGAGGTTTAGGAAAGTGTCTCAGCACCAGTGAGTGTTGCAGTCACCAGATATGAAAGGATGAATAAGTAGGCAGCAAGAAGTCAAGGTGAAAAGGACATTCCAGGCAGCAGAAATACCACGTAGAAAAAAACGTGATGTGGGTGGGACAACAAAGATGTAACCATTGTTCTGGTGCATGTGTAAGTAAGTCAAGTGTAGGGTCCAGACCATGATGCTATGTAGGCTGTGTAAAGGAATTTGAACTTTGTCCTGGCTGCATAAACTTTGCATGGCTGAATTCTAAACCCAGGGGAAATAACATGGTCAAAAAAGATCTTTGAAGATTATCCTGGCAGCAATTTGGAGGATGACTTGGAGAGGGCTGGACTGGAGGCAAGACCACCAATTAGGAGATTATTTTATTAGTCTTGCCCTAAACCAGGTATTGGTACTGAAAAAGAGATTATGCCAAAGTTCAAGCTGATCAGGAGGTTACATTAACCCGGTGACCGGTGATAAAGTTTGGATGTGGGAAAAGATGACAAAATGACTTCTAGATTTCTGATTTGCAGTTTGGCTGGGTGCTTAAGACTTCCAAACTAATATCCCTGCTTCAGCTCTTCCCACTCTACTGTCTCACATGGCGGTCTGGATGATTTTTCCCTTTTGACTTTTTTTTTTTTTTTAAGATTTTATTTTATTTATTTGACAGAGAGAGAGAGTCAGCAAGAGAGGGAATACAAGCAGGAGGAGTGGAAGAGAGAGAAGCAGGCTTCCTGCCGAGCAGGGAGCCCAATGCGGGGCTTGATCCCAGGAACCCAGGATCATGACTTGAGCCAAAGGCAGACGCTTAACCACTGAGCCACCCAGGCACTGCCCCCCCCCCCCACTTTGACTTTCTACTTTGTAAAATTTCAATTGAAAGAATAATGCAGAAGGCGCCTGGGTGGCTCAGTCGGTTAAGTGTCTGACTCTTGATTTCAGCTCAGGTCATGATCTCAGGGTCGTGACGTGGAGACTGTTTGGGATTCTCTCTCTCTCAAAAAAAAAAGAATAGTGTAATGAACACCCTTATAGCTTTCACCTGGATTTACCAATTGCAAACATTTTACCACATACCCCCTTCCTCCCATGCCCGCCATTCCTCTCTCCCTTTGTCTCTCTGCAGCGGATTTGTGTTGGGTCAATTTAGCTAAGCTAGAGCCTCACATTTTCCAGATTCTACCCTCTTGAAAGCCTGCCACAGTTCGTGGGTCTGGCAGACGACATGAGATACTCAGGTTAGAGATAGAGAACTTTATCTCTCACAGCATAAGCAGTCAGCATGAGCTTGATGTTCACACAGCTTCTTTTGCCATCACACCCACCCCCACCAAGTCCCACAGGGACAACATGGAGGAGGACTCAGGTGGGTGCTGCCCATGAAAGGGATTTGTGTCACAGCTGAGGGACTTTGAGCTTAGGAAAACTCCCAATCTTTTGTAATGGCCTGCAAGCAAACCTGCCCAGCCTTTGCCTTAGAAGGTGTCATTATTACATTATTGTCTTATTATATTGGAGAGCAAATAAATGTACCCTCTGTCCCAGAGGAATACACTATCTCTTTCTTTCAAGGCTATTCACTATACAAATATTTTTTAAAAGGTGTTCCAAAATACCTTTTTAATACCTTTAAATACCTTTTAGGGGTCCCCGGGTGGCTCAGTTGGTTGAGCATCTGCCTTCAGCTCAGGTCATGATCTCGGGGTCCTGGGATCAAGCCCCGCTTTGTTCTCCCTGTTAGACAGGGGTGGGGGGGTCTGCTTCTCCCTCTCCCTCTGCCCCTCTTGCTGACCCTGCTCATGCTCTCTCTCTCTGTCAAATAAATAAATAAAATCTTTTAAAAAAATAAAAGATATCCCAAAATAAAGTCTGACACTGCCTTTGCTCTAAAAATGTACAGAGAAGTGAGACAACTATGGAGAAGTTGCCCAACACATAGTTCCAGCGCCATGAGGGATTTCTTTGCAGGAGATTTAGAAGGCAGAAGTGAAGCAGCAGCCATTTTCTTCTTGTACTTATAATGTCAGCACAGAGCACCAGCAAGTGTTACAGTTGTTTTTTCTTTTTTTTTCTAGAGATTTTATTTATTTATTTGACAGAGAGAGAGAGAGAGAGATCACACGTAGGCAGAGAGACAGGCAGAGAGAGAGGGGGAAGCAGGCTCCCTGCTGAGCAGAGATCCTATGCGGGGCTTGATCCCAGGACCCTGAGATCATGACCTGAGCTGAAGGCAGAGGCTTTGACCCACTGAGCGACCCAGGCACCCCCTACAGTCATCTCTTATCTGCCGGCTCACCTGCTAGTTTGGACAGGACTGCAACTCGGGCTCCCACCAGATCTCCTCCTGCAGCCTCTTCACTTCCTGGGGAGGGTGCTTAAATAGGTCTTAGATAAAAAGTATCAGCTGGATTCCTTGCATTACACACCCTTTATCAAAGTTGGAAGCTTTGAGGTGATGAAAGGCCCATCCAGTGGACATCCAGCTCAACCTCACAAATTTCAGTTTGTTCTTTTCTGTGCCACTTCACATCCATCTTCCTTTCCTGAGTACTTGCCCTATGGACAACAGGCTCTAGAACCAGTCATACAAACACCAGGCATATAGATCAATCGAGATAGTGTGGTACTGGCATGAAATCAATGAACAGATCAATGGAACAAAATAGCCCCGCAATAGGTCCACACTTAAAAGATCAGTTTATTTTTTTTAATTTATTTTATTTTTTAGAGATTTTATTTATTTGACAGAGAGAAACACAGCGAGAGAGGGAACACAAGCAGAGGGAATGGTAGCGGGAGAAGCAGGCTTCCTGCTGAGCAGGGAACCCGATGCGGGGGCTCGATCCCAGTGGCCTGGGATCTGACCTGGGCCGAAGGCAGACGCTTAACGACTGAGCCACCCAGGCGTCCCAAGATCAGTTTATTTTTGACAAAAGCAATGCAACAGGGAAAGGAAATTATTTCAACAAATAGTGTTGAAATAACAAGATATCCAAAACTGTTTTCACTATTTTGGTTTCTTACATTTTCAAATAAATTTAAAAATCAGCTTGTCTATTTCTTCAAAGTCTTCAGAGACTTTGATTAAGACTGCATTGATTCTATAGATCAATTTGGGCACAACTGACATCTTAACAATTTTTGGCTCTTTCAGGCCTTGAATATGATATATTTTTCTGTTATTTAGATCTTTAATTTCTCTCAGTCATGCTTTACTAAAGAAGTCTTGGACGAGACTTGTTAAATTTTGTTCCTAATTTAAATTTTGTTAAATTTATTAAGTTAAATTTTTTGTTAAAATTTATTCCTAGTTATGTTTTTTAAATGTTATAACTATATAAATAGCATTTAAAATTTTTATTTTCTAGTAGTTTTGTTGCTAGTAAATTGACATACAGGTGATTCTTTAACCATACTTCCCTGATAAGTTTGTTTCTTAATGATAGCACTTTTTTGGTATATTCCCTAGGATTTTCTTTGTAAGCAATTGATCATGTGATCTGTGAATAGAAACAGTTTTACCTTTTCCTTCTGAATCTCTATATCCTTTTTTCTTGCCTTGTTGCATGAGCTAAGACCTCCAATACAAGAATACTAAATGTGTTGAATGTGGATATCCTATCTTGATGCCCAATCTTAGAGTAAAAGCATTCCTTTGTCCATCCATGAGTGATACTAGCTGCAGTTTTTGCACGTGTTTCTTTTTAAAAAAAATATTTTATTTATTTATTTGACAGAGAGAGACAGAATGAGAGAGGAAACAGAAGCAGGGGGAGTGGGAGAAGGAGAAGCAGGTTTCCTGCCAAGCAGGGAACCCGATGCGGGGATCGATCCCAGGGCCCTGGGATTATGACCTGAGCTGAAGGCAGATGCTTAACACCTGAGCCACCCAGGTGCCCCTTTGTACATGTTTCTACACAGACCAGAAAATTTGATGAAAATTTATGCCACAAATGGTTATTTTATCAAATGCTTTTTCTGTGTTGATAGATAGGAGATATATAACTATATATATTTATATATCTATATCTAGACCTTTCCCTCTCTCTCTCTTGCTATACATATATCTTTGTGTGTGTGTGTGTGTGTGTGTGTGTGTGTGTGTGTGTAGTGCTGTATAGATGAGTGGAACAAAATATATATAGGAATGTAGATCTAGATCTGTAGATATAGGTGTATCTGGAAGCCTCCCCCTACCCTTTCTGCACAGCTTATTCCTCTCCAGTGTCTTGCCTCAGAGATTTTAGCCAACTCAGGCCACAGACTCTCATTCCTGCCTGCTCAGGTCACCAGGATCTCTATGCTCTGCTCAAATTCAAGCCCTCTGCACTACAGTTAGGAAATTTTCCCTAGGCAGAGAGCTGATCAATCATGACACTCACCTCATGAGTTTTCTTTCTCTCAGAAACTGCAGTCTATGCTGTTAATTGTACATTGTCTGAAAATAGTTGCTGAATATGTTTAATGCAGTTTTACAGTTGATCATTCCACTGTGAAAAGAAGTGAAATTCAAACACAGCAAAATTTCAAAAATGGTTTTCTCTTTCTCTTAAAAAGGAATAACAGGCTTCCTATTTTTTTTTTTAAGAGAATCTTTTTTTTTTTTTTTGAAGATTTTATTTATTTGACAGAGAGAAACACAGTGAGAGAGGGAACACAAGCAGAAGGAATGGTAGCGGGAGAAGCAGGCTTCCTGCAGAGCAGAGAGCCCGATGCGGGGCTCGATCCCAAGACCCTGGGATCTGACCTGGGCCGAAGGCAGACGCTTAACGACTGAGCCACCCAGGCGCCCCTGGGCTTCCTATATTTTTAATTTCCAGTTTTTCTGTATTTTCCAAATTACTTCAATGACAAAATTTCCCCTATATTCAGGAAAAACCTATGGTTTTAAATATATGTATATTTATCTTGGCACACCTATAATCATTTTGCTTCTACTCTGGGGTGAACACACTGTACTTTGAAGGCCAACATTAGAACCTGGAATGAAGTTGACAAGATTGTTAGCTAGAACAGTAGAAAAGAAACATTGCACCAAGGAATTGGGACATGATGTTTCTCTTTTAGTGGCATGTCTGTATTCAGGTAGGAGTAAGGGTAAAGGTGAAAGGCAAAAGGAAGTACAGTAAATGAGTTTGTCTCTATTCTATTGGCAAAGAAGAGTAGGTTAATGGATATTGGGTAGATAATTGAAAATCTCTGCCATCAACTCTGACAACCGAGACCTAAGCAATCATCCAGTTCAAGGGCACCTGGCTGGCTCAGTCTGTAGATCATATACCTCTTAATCTTGGGGTTGTGAATCTGAGCCCCATGTTGAGTGTAGAGATTACTTAAAAAACAAAATATTAAAAAAAGAAAACTTCTAGTTCATAGTCATCTTGCAAATAAGAAATTTGCAAGGGCTGAAGAAGTTAATTAGTTTGCCTCAGTGATATAGCTTGTTAATGATAACAAATTGGAGTAGAAAGATAATGAGCTTTTAAGATTTGTTTCTATTTCTAGAGTCATATTCCGCTACTTTGGGGCAAGTTATTTAACCTCTCTGAGTCTCAGCTTCCTCATCTCTAAAATGATAGTACTCTTACCTACTTCAGTTGATTATTGTGAAAATTTGATGCATTAACATTCCCAAATAAATGGTTGGTGCTCAGTAGATATTATCTTCATATTCTTTCCAGTTATTTGTGGAGTAAAGACACTGTCTGCAATAACTCATTTAGACATTGTACAGTCTACTGTTTTGAAGAAATTAATAAGACTCAATGAATACTGAAACAATGTTATAAAACAATGACACTGTAAACATTTTAAAGAAATAAACATATTTTAATTTGTACATGTTGATGATACCTGTCATTTTATTCTACTTGACTGGGCCATGGGGTGCCCAGATATTTGGTCAAACATTATTTTGGTGTTTCTGATGAGATTAACATTTGAATTAATAGAATAAGTAAAATACATTCCCCCACCAAATGGGGGTGGGGCCTCATCCAATCAGTTGAAGGGCTTGAATAAAAAGAAAGGCTAACCTTCCCTCAAGTAAAGGAGAATTTTTTCTGTCTTCAGACTCAAACTGAAACATCAACTCTTCCTGGATCTCAAGACTGCCAGCCCTTGAGTTGGAACTGAATATTGACCCTTCTAGTTCTCAGGCCTTTGAACTTGGACTGGAATTGTACCATCAGCCTTTCTTGATCTCTAGATTGCCAACTTACCCTGCAGATCTGGGGACTTGTCAGCCTCCATAACTGCATGAGCAAATTGCTCATAATAAATCTCTTTATAAAAATAAATATATAGAAATATACAGAAACAGGGGTGCCTGGGTGGCTCAGTGGGTTAAACTCTGCCTTCAGCTCAGTTCATGATCCCAGGGTCCTGGGATCAAGCTCCAAATCGAGCTCTCTGCTCAGCAGGGAGCCTGGTTCCCCCTCTCTCTGTGCCTGCCTCTCTGCCTACTTGTGATCTCTCTCTGTCAAATAAATAAATAAAATCTTAAAAAAAAAAAGAAATATACAGAAGCAGAATCATTATGATATGTGTATTGTAGATACATAAAAACATAGAAACGTATATAATTATCTATATGTCTATATCCAAATGTCTTTATCTGTATAAAGATACGGTACATATATACGATGGAATATTATGCCTCCATTAGAAAGGACGAATATCCAACTTTTGTATCAACATGGATGGGACTGAAAGAGATTATGCGGAGTGAAATAAGTCAAGCAGAGAGAACCAATTACCTTATGGTCTCACTTACGTGTTGAGCATAAAGAAAAACATGGAGGGCATTGTGAGAAGGAAGGGAAAGGTGAATGGGGGGAAACCAGAGGGAGAGATGAACCATGAGAGACTGTGGACTCTGAGCAACAAACTGAGGGTTTAGGAGGGGAGGGAGGTGGGGGTTGGGTGAGCCTGGTGGTGGGTATTGAGGAGGGCATGTATTGCATGGAGCACTGGGTGTGGTACATGAACAATAAATCTTGTAACACTGAAAAAATAAAGTAAACATATTTGGGGGGAGAAAAAGAAAAAGCAGAATATATCTGCTTCTCTAAGAGAACAAGCTCTTCTTCCAAAGAACATGGCCAGTTCTAGAAGAAATAGAGGTGACATAGGAGCAGCAGAAGCAAAGAAGACATGTCAATCAAATTGGTAACTTCGAGCAACCAGTTTTTGCAATTCTCTATTTATGGCATCTTTTTAGCAGTCTTGGCAATATCAGGAATCATGTTTTTGCGATTTGCTTCCTCACCAATTGGTGACCATTTAGAAGCTAAATGGGGAATGCATTAAGTAGAATACATTTTTCTAATACTTTCACATATTTGGACTAAGTGCTATCATAAAGTCATTAAATAAATGTTTTATGATCCTGACTTCAAAGTCCCTAAAATAAAAACATTAGCAATATATTTAATAAAGAGGTAGAGCTATGAAAAGTAAAAGTATCACTTTACTTTTCGGAATGGAAATGGTGCAAGTACAAAATGTTATTGCAAACACTAGAAGGCACTATTTCTCTACTGAGGCAGAAAATGAATATAACACAAATTTCTTGTGCCCTGAACTCCTCCTTTTGCCCAGTATCTATTCAAGAACAAGAAGTACAGCATAACAAATTTAGAAATATATATTTCTACAATGGCCTAAGCGGTTTTAAAAAAAAAAGAAAGGAAAAGCAGAACCAGTGAGATAAAGAACACAATGAAAATGTGTATTCAATAAAAAGAAGACAGAAACAAAAACCTGCAAAGAGTGATAAAGGAGAAAAGGGATAATGAGAAGAAAATGAGGTCGAAGCAAGTTTTTTTTTTTTTAATATAACACAATACATAGGAACCGTTTTCCATGTCATAGCTCTTCGTCATGTTATGTTGAAAATTCTAATTTATAATTAATCAGTGGCTCTGTAGGACTGCACTGGCTCCTTTTTCCAATTTTAGTCATCCTGTTTCTCTTAACTGTACATTTCAGGAAAGAAACTGAAAATGCATCAGAATCCTTAATGAAGGAGGACAAGGGGGAGCGGTTTTGAGTTACCATGGAAATGCAAATACTGTTTGATAGCATTGGCCCATAGGAACAGGAAGGGGAGTAGACAAGTGTCCTGCTTCTCCCTCCCTAAATGATCACGTGGGAACACTTGGTTGAGACTGACAAAGGATTTTTTAAAGATTATTTATTTATTTATTTATTTGAGTGAGAGAGAGAGCTCAGAGGGAGAGGGAGAAGCAGACTTCCCGCTGAGCAGGGAGCCAACGTGGGACTCTAGGACCCCAGGATCATGACCTGAGCCAAAGAGCAGACACCTAATCTACTGAGCCATCCAGGTGTCCAGAGACTTACAAAGGATTTGAAGGGATTGTGAATGATGGAGAACTAAATTGTCCCGATCTATTTGGTTAGAGGTCCTTTTTTTTGTTTTTGTTCTTGTTTTTTTATATTTTTAAAGTAAGCACTATACCCAACGTGGCGCCCCAACTCACAACCTGGGTTGCATGCTCTACCGACTGAGCCAGCCAGGCGCCCCCTAGAGGCCTTTTTTCTTAAACTTTGGGACTTTAGATTCCGCAATAGCTGAGATTCATTTGTTCTTGTTGATTTTGTTTTCTTTTTCTTTCTCTTTCTCTGAAAGAATGCCTTCTGAACCTTTTAATTCTAGGCAACTAAAGACAACCAGGAGAAGGCAACATAGAGCTGGCTGTTTAGGATTTGATATAATTTTAAAGAGGGATCTTGAGGTTTACTTCCATTAGTCTATCTTTGAAATCAACTTAGGAAAGGAAACGGGAATTAAAGGTCACATATTTGTCCAAATCAAATATTGTACACTTAAGAGCCTAGGCAATCGTATTTCAAGACTCTGAGGAAATTTTACTAATTGTACTTTGAAGACAAGGGAATCAAAGTGGTTCATTCAGCAAATTGAAGATTAGACTGGAGGTTAAAACATCTGGCCAATTTCCCAATCATTAATCTTCTATCAAGCTATGAGCTCTCAGAGAATCATGTTTTACATGCTTTATATCTTACTTGTCTTTGTAACCAGCATCCCTGGCATATTCTAGGCACTCAATAAATAGGAGTTGAATGAATAAACATGAAAACATTCTCTTGGAGTTATGCATTCAAGCTATCAACTTCTTTTTCTCTGATTTTGTTTTTAAGTTTATTTATGTAATCTCTATACCTAACATGGGTCTGGAACTCATGACCCCAATATTAAGAGTCACAGGCTCTTCCAACCAAGCCAATCAGGCACCCTTTCCCTGATCTTTTCCAATTCTTGTTTTCATTGGACCATGCCATAGTGATGGAAAGTATCAACAATTTCCTTCTTACCTATTAGCAGGAAGAATGTCTGAGTCTAAAAAGTGCAACTAAGGCTGCTGCCAATCTCTGAGTTGGAGAGAAGGGAGA
This sequence comes from Procyon lotor, assembly GCA_028646535.1. NCBI lineage: Eukaryota > Metazoa > Chordata > Mammalia > Carnivora > Procyonidae > Procyon > Procyon lotor. The sequence goes on along the minus strand of CM053604.1, from coordinate 26,409,563 downwards.
CCTTAAAAACCATTAAGTAATTTTGTAATGGCCTCAAGCTCCTTGGAGGAGTAGGAAAGAAACCATTGGGAACTTCTTAACACAAAGGAGAAGGAGGACACATTCTTTCTTCAGTATAAATTTAGACTTTGGTATCTTCAGATGCCCAAAGATAAGTCATTAACATGAGTTCTTGGGAAATATACTTGCATTACAAATGACCAAAGGACTAGCAGTGTTGCTGCTCACCTATTTGAAGTTCAGAAAATTACTTGGGACCAGAGCCACTAAGAGTGGGTACTCCAGTGTTGAAAAATTCCTGCCCAGCAGAAATAGATTAGTGGGTTTTTGTTTTTTTTTTAAAGATTTTATTTACTTGACAGAGAGAAACGCAGCGAGAGAGGGAACACAAGCAGAGGGAATGGTAGCAGGAGAAGCAGGCTTCCCGCAGAGCAGGGAGCCCGATGCGGGGCTCGATCCCAGGACCCTGGGATCATGACCTGAGCCGAAGGCAGACGCTTAATGACTGAGCCACCCAGGCGCCCCGATTAGTGGGTTTTTTTTAAGATTTTATTTTTATTTATTTGACAGAGAGGAGAGAGATCACAAGTAGGCAGAGAGGCAGGCAGAGAGAGAGGGTGAAGCAGGCTCCCTGCTGAGCAGAGAGCCCGATGTGGGGCTCGATCCCAGGACCCTGAGATCACGACCTGAGCCGAAGGCAGAGGCTTTAACCCACTGAGCCACCCAGGCGCCCCAGAAACAGATTAGTAGTAATATGCAATATAGTCAGCCTTCTTACAGTGATTTGTGCTGACTTCCTTCTTCTCTTATAGTCCCTTTATGAAACAATAAGGCCTAGTCTCGGACAGATGGTGGGAGAAAAATCCAGAGGAAGAAATCTTTTCCTATAGAAGGAGCAGAACCAGGTTTTTTCCCAAGGATAGTGTGGGGTTGTAGGACTATCCTGAAGAAGAGATGTTTGGAGCAGAGGCAGGGGCAAGAGCCTGGACTGTCCTGTTAAGAATGGAGGGAAGGGCCCAGTGAGGGCGTCCTCACTGGGCCCTTCCCTATGAAGTCTTTAGGTGCTTTCCTTTCAGGAATGCAAAGGAAAATTCAAGTTGTTGATATGTTAACTCTTGTCTCTTGTATATTATAGTTCTCCTTTGTAAATAATTATTGTTCTATTCCAGCACAGTCTGTTGTGTTAATCTGTGGAGGCTCAAGGGACAAGGTAATAAGGAGGAAAGGGCTCTTTCACCTTTGTTCTTTCAAGGATTCCAGTAGAGAAAGAGTATAAGCCCATCAGGTAGACTCTGGCTGTTAGCTGAAGGTCTTGGTTCTTTGCCACATGGATCTCTTCTCATGAAATAGCAACTGGCTTCCCCACGATGAGTGATCCAAGAAAGTCTAACATAGAAGCTAACTTTTATGACCTAACCTTGGAGTAACACACCATCACTTCTACCATATTCTGGTACTCACATAAACCAATCTTGATACAGTGTGGGAAGGCACCACAGAAGGGAATAAGTACCCAGAGACAGGAAGGATCATTGGGAGCTATCTCAGAATCTGGCTACCAAAGATGAATTCCTAAATGTACTTGATCACAAAACCCTTTCTTTAATATTTTCCTGGGACTACTGTTCTATGGAATACATTCAAGAAATACTGTCATAGGTAATGGAAATCCTTTGGAATTTCTGCCAAGTTATGGCATCAATCTATGTTTTATTTAAAAAAAATTTTTTCCACTGTGAAAAGTTAGTAGCAGAAAGAAACATGTCAAATGAATTGAAGGAAGAGGAGAGATTAAAAGTAGAGAGGCTCCAGTTAGGAAGTGTTGTAGTGTCGAAGGTCAGAGGTAATAGCCATGGAGGGTGACAATACAGAATGAAAAGAAGGAGCCTAAGTGAGATAGATTGTGGACGCAGAAACCACAGAACAATGTGACTGTGAAAGAGGAAGGCATCCCCCAATGACTCTGATTTCTAGTGTAAGTGATTGTGTCAAGATGAGTCCATTAACCAACAGTGAGTATGTCCATTAGAATGCTTTTTGGTAAAAGGGACATAAACCCTTACTCAAATGGGCTTTCCTTCCTCAAATGGAAGGAAAGTATTGGGGGCACCTGGGTGGCTCAGTGGTTTAAGCCTCTGCCTTCAGTTCAGGTCATGATCTCAGGGTCCTGGGATCGAGCCCCACATCAGGCTCTCTACTCAGCGGAGAGCCTGCTTCCCACCCCACCCCCCCGCCTGCCTGATTGTGATCTCTCTCTTCTCTGTCAAATAAATAAATAAAATCTTAAAAAAAAAAATAAGGAAAGTATTGGGTTCACAGAGCAGAAATCCAGAGGTGGGACAGGTCTTTAGGGCTAACCTAGAGTACCTCTGGTTCCCTTTCCCTTCTCTTGCTCTGTTTTCTTCCTTGTGTCAGCCTTTTCCTTAGGCTGGTTTTTAAAATTCTCATAACTTTTCTGGCCTCATACCTGCACAAAATATTTGATAGGGTTTGGGACAGGCTGGCCCCAAATATGCCTCTTTGGCATCTTGATTCTTTATTTTTTTTTTTTAAGATTTTATTTATTTATTTGACACAGAGAGAGAGATCACAAGTAGGCAGAGAGACAGGTGGGGGTCAGGAGGTAGGGAAGCAGGCTCCCTGCAGAACAGAGAGCCCGATGTGGGGCTCGATCCCAAGACCCTGAGATCATGACCTGGACCGAAGGCAGAGGCTTTAAACCACTGAGCCACCCAGGCATCCCATCTTCATTCTTTCGAATTAAAATTACTTAAGAAACAGTCAGTGCAAGAAAGACACTCTCATCCTCTGTCCCCCTAAAGACAGAAAGTAAATCCCCCATTAAGTGTGCCCTCCTTGCAACTGGAGGGTAGAGGCATCCTTATTGCCAGAGAGGAGAAATTCAAGGCCGAGAAGACTGTATAAACAAACCTAGTTACTTCTTCATGAACTTTCTACCTCAAGCCCAAACTTCTTTGTTTTTTTCAGTTCTTCACAAATTTATTGTGTCTTTGTCTAAAAGGTATGAAAACTCCCTGCTTTGGTCACTTCTTTGAGTCTCATATTTTTATGAGCTCCCATAAGTATGCAATTAAATTTTTCCCTGCTAATCTGTCTCACATCGATTTCAGTATTAGATGAACCAAAGAACTTAGAAAGGAAGAGAAAAAAAGTTTTCCTCCTTTATATTATATTGGAGAAAAAAAGAGGCCATCTCTCCATGTGGGGCTCTCTGTTTATTCACTTGTCAATGCCCAGATTGAATCTCAAACTTAGCACTAACTCAATCCTTGAGACCAAAAAGAATGCTTTGTACTCACTTAAACCAATAACTAGCAAGGAGATTGGGCAGGATTCTTAGCCCCATGAAGCCTGCCTTTGGACCTGGGGTGTGATGCACATAGAGGAGATCACCACAAAGTCTGCTGGAATGAATCCAGCAGGCAGTTGGAAATGTGATTCCACAGCACAAAGAGATACAGATTTGAGAGTCATTTGCATTGACGTTAATTCGAAGACGTGGAAGAATTGAGGTCATTAAGGGCGACCGTGTATAGGGAGAAGAACAACAGAACATTGAGGAAGAGTTGCGTTAAAGGGTCAACGCTGAGAGATGGGAGCCAGCAAAAGAAAGTGATGGGTAGCCAGAGAGGCAGGTATTTGTGGAACCAGGGTAGTACAGCATCTCTGTAGGCATGGGATGAATGCTTGAAAAGAATTCACTTTTCATTTGTTTTTCTCTCCTACTCAGTGTAGTTCTTCACAGACAAATGCCCTGTCATCTATTTCTTTTCTCTCGCACAATGTCCATCAAAATCTTAAAAATGGCAAATGCTCAGTAATTATCTGCGGCTTGATTAAGGTGGGAAATTTGGCTAGTAAAGCACATTGTATGAATGTATATGGAAGAGTGGAACACTTCAAGAACTGTGATCTTACTTAAACCCAAGTGTTGGTGTCATACTTACCAAAAAAAGGTATAAACTAAAAGTTAATTTGGTGCTAGTAAAACCACCGGAAGCATCTTCGGAGTACACTGGTGATTTTAGAAATGTTGTTTGAAGTATGTTTACTACTAATATAACAAAAATGGTCAAAATGTAAAATTTCAGTTAAAAGTGTTAGATGCTTGTCTGTTGTATTTGAGAAAGTCTACCGTACATAATGTCAATTTAGCGGTTCTCTTGTTACTTTTTTCCTCACAGGATAGGAGTTTAAATGGGCACATTTTGGATATAAGAAAGAGAAAATCAAAGCATCACCTCTTTATCAGAAAGCTCAGTCTCTACTTTACATATCTTTATTATTTTTAAATATTTTATTTTTTTTTATTTGACAGAGAGAGAGCGCACAACCAGGGAGAGAGGCAGGCAGAGGCAGAGAGAGAAGCAGGCTCCTCGCTGAGCAGGGAGCCCAATGCAGGGCTCCATTCTGGGACCCTGGGATCATGACCTGAGCTGAAGGCAGACACTTAACGGACGGAGCCTCCCAGGTGCCCCTACATATTTTTATTTTGCATTATTCTGTGTTGTGCAGCATCTTCTCAAAGTTTGTATAGGCAGGGATTATTTTGCTTCATTGAAGGGGAGCGGGCATCTGTTAAAATCCTCAGCATACCAGGAAGCAGAAGGTAAGGATTTTTTATTGGTTGATTCTTTGTTGTTGTTGTTTTAAGTTTTTATTTGTTTTTATTTTTTTTATTTTATTTATTTATTTGAGACAGAGAGAGAGAGAGAGAGCACAAGCAAAGGGAGAAGCAGGGTCCCTGCGGAGCAAGGAGCCTGATGCAGGACTTGATCCCAGGCCCCTGGGATCATGACATAAGCCAAAGACAGACCCCCTTAACCCACTGAGCCACCCAGGTGTCCCTTGGTTGATTCTTTGATTAAGATTTAGTATATTAGGGGGTGCTTCATTTGAATATAATTCATTCATTTGAAATAATCACTTTTGGTCCTTTCAGATAGTCTTTCTCCGTTGCTGCTGCTAGCCATTCTGCACAGTTCATTGAACAGGGGCCAGATGTCCAAAAACTGGAGTGACTTTATGGTCCTCAGTTTCCTCATCTGTGAAAAGGTAACAATAATGTTATCTATTGTATTACTGTGAGTTATATACTATACCTAACACACAGCACAAGAACCAGCACCTTTAAAATGTTTAACTACTGCTAGCTAGCGACATTCGAGTTTTATTATAGACTGTCCCTGATGATCTATTTACTCTTCCAAGTAATCGGTGGACAGAGTCATCCAGAATTTAATGGCAGTTTCTTCTTGTGTGATTTCCCGTATTTGGGTGGAGAACTATTTATTAAAGCCAAGGACTATGTGTTCTTTTCCTGTGTCATGTTTATTCAGTTGTGAAATAACCACAATGTCTGTCTTATATTACCCAGTAGTCCTATGATTTAATTGTTGAAAATGATATCAGGTCCTAAATTATATCTGAAAGTAGGGTCAGTCTTCCAGTAGGAAAAGCAGGCCTCCACCCATATAGATCATTCTCTTAGGGAAAATTTTGTCTTAGATTTTATCCCTAGTTCAGCTACAAATACCTTGGTTTCCATAATTTAAGGTAAGATTTCTTTGCTTTTACACCGTGCTTTCAAAAAACTGTCAGATACTGTCTCTTTTTCATTCTTATCTGGTGGATCTAACTAATCTTATGTTTTCTTAAAACTTTTCCTCTAGTCCTAGATAACTATTATATTTAAGAACTGAAAATTTGTCTATGGTTGCCTTTCTAAATTATTCTCACTTGAACTCATGTGGGATGCTACAAAGTATTTTACCAAACATACCAATTTATTCATCAATACCTCTCTTTAAATTTCCCCGCTGTCTCATTTTAGACATGAAACATGGTGCCCTTAGCTTGGAGTTAGGGAAGACTCGAGGATTGTAAGTGCAAATATCATAAAATCATTCCCTGGAATCTGACCATGCTTGGCCAACCTCAGTATGATATCATAACAGTGGAAAGTTTAGTCAAGTGTTTTAATTTCAAATAAACTGTTATGTGTTGAGGCTGGTTCTGATTGGACCTGGTGCACCAGTTTCGTCCCTTCCCTTAAGTAGTGGGATTCTGGAGTCAAAATATTCGCTTAATATGTTCCTCTCAAATTAAGTAATATTACATCTTTTTGTCATCCTTTATTTTCTTTCTTATCTTTTACACAGAATGTCTGATGATAACCTAAAGTACGTGTCCTTATTTTCTTAGGATATTTTTAGTTAATGCGTAATATCTATGCATGCATTGACAGTAATAGTCAAACAGTGCTTTATTGCTCAAGAAGACTCACAAGACTCAAAATGACAGTGCTTACAAATTTACAGCCTGTTAAAAAAATATATATCAATGGCATTAAAGTAAAGCTTGCATCACAACAAAGGCTGCCTCACTGTCAGGGGTCTGAAGAGGCGGGGATTAGGGGAAGCCTGCTTTATTTGCCTTATGTAAGGGTTGAAGTCAGATACTGACGTGTGCACAGAATATTGTGGAAGCAAAAAGCCCAAGATGGCGTCTTGAGGGGTGTTCGTTACATTTTACTGGTCATGTAGGTATATTCCTGCCAAATAGCCAGTCTCAACAGCAGGGCCGAGACCAGCAATAAAGCACTGGTTTCACTGATAATTAATAATCAATGGTGACAAAGTGGTACAAATCACAACTATCCCCAAACTCCTCAGATCCATGGTTACGAAACAACACTATCGATCAATGAGTTTCATGCCTTGGCCAGGGGTCAGTGCCAGGTGGGAACCTTAGCAAAACAGTGCGGTCTCATTTCTGGCCCGTGGGAATCAACTGTCACAGTTCGGTCCACCATTCTAATTGGCAGTCAAGACCTTTCTACAACAAAGCAATTATTCCTATTTTGACAGAAATGAACTTGCCTTACAATTAAAATGCATGCACAGATTCTAAATAAACATTTGCAATGACTAGTGAGGAGGTGATATGAATTCAAGCAGAAACTAAGCCACTAAATAATATTAGCATAAGTTTTCTCCTATTTTTATGCTGACTTGATCATTCTCCTGCCTCCCTAATCTAGAGCCATCTGAACTATAAGGTATACATCTGCTAAATGATTAAGACCTGTAATCGATCTATCATTAATCAAGTCTGCCTCTTCCTTGGAAAGGCCAATTCTCCTCTGTAGGGATAATATTCTATGAAACAAAAATCAAAGGACATAGCCACATCGATAGACAATGTAGACCATTCCTGGAAGTTTGTTTGTTTCTTTTCAGCTCACTTCCTGGCTCTTCAAACGAGGAAGAGGTTTTTGTTTTGTTTTCAAGATTTAATTTATTTATTTGAGAGAGAGAGAGAGTGAGCGACTGAGAGAGATCACAAGCCAGGGGGATAGGCAGAGGGAGAGACAGACTCCCTGCTGAGCAGGGAGCCCAAAATGGGGCTTGATGCCAGGACCCTGAGATCATGACCTGAGCCAAAGGCAGACACTTAACTAACTGAGCCACCCAGGTGCCCCTCAAAAAGGAAGAGGTTTTGGCAGACTCCCTCCTGTGGAACAGGTACCTGAGTCTAAAGTAAGACAGAATATTATTCTGTTATCCTAAGTCTCTGTTTAAGCTTCACCAGCATCGTTAGATTTTTCCTTCTGTAAAAGGCATTTATTGGCTCCTTTCCCCTCAGCAATAATTTCACTGTTCTTTCATCAATCATTAATTTTAATTCAAACCTTTCCTCCTGAATAAGATCCCTCTGCTTTAGCCCCTGGGCTAGTCCATGTAGCTGGTAATGAGATGAGATGTGCTTGGACTTAGCTTTCAGTCCGTTCCAAATTTAGAGGGTCTGATTGAATAAGTAGAGAAAATGGGGCTATCCTGTCCACTAGGCAACAAAACTTTTGTATAGTTAGCCCCATCTTGGCAAAGTGGGGGGAGGGATAGTCTATCCCATCAAGCTCTTTGTCATTTTTGTGTTAGTTTCAAATTAGTGGATACTATGCTGTTTTATGTTATCAGCCTCGGGAACTCTTAAATGTATACCGAGGCCAGGGACTACCAGTCCAGTGTGTTTGTTATGGACTCATTGTGTCCATCCCTGCCCCCGAATTTATGTCAAAACCTTCCCCTCAGTGTGATGGTACTAGGAAATGGAGCCTTTGGGAGGTGATTAGGATTAGATGAAGGTTGTTCCCTAATAAATAAGATTAGTGTCCTATAAAAGTCATGAGGGAGACTGTGGTGTCTGCTCCGTGCCTTGCGAGGACTTGATGAGAAATCAGTGGTTTGCAAACTGAAAGAGGGT
>CM053604.1:26373456-26392202 GCA_028646535.1 Procyon lotor | reverse complement strand
GTGGTATTCTGTTATGGCAGCCTGTATACAGACAGGCAGCCTAATACAACCACAGAAAAGGTTGTATTTTAATAATACACATTAATACTAATTATTATATATATAAAATACATGTATTAATAATACATAATAATTAATAAAATAATATTTTTTCTTCACAAAACTAATGCATGGATACGTAAAAATTCAAACCATACAAAAGGGTAAAAAGTTATAAGGAAGTCTCTCACCACCTGCTCCTCTCCCCTCCCCCTCCCCCCTAGTAACCAATGTCAGTAGTTTTAGGAATACCTTCCAGAATGCTTTTATGAATATGTAAAGCATAATTATTTACAAACACTTTCTTCTTCTAAATCAAGAATCAAATAGGGTCTGGTTCAGAAAGGGAAGAAACTTTGAAGTTTGCTAATCCCTAACACATAATTTAACATATTCATCCATTCCATTACCATTATATGTTTAGATTATTTCTAGATTTTTTTTCTGTCATATAAAATGTGATTAGCTTTTTAAAAATCTGTTTTAGGGGCGCCAGGGTGGGCTCAGTCAGTTAAGAGTCTGCCTTCAGCTCGGGTCACAATCCCAGGGTGCTGGGATTGAGTCTTGCATGGAGCTCCCTGCTTAGTGTGGAGCCTGCTTCTCCCTCTCCGTGTGCCTGCCGCTCCCCCTGCTTGTGCTCTCTCTCTGTCAGATAAATAAATAAAATCATTAAAAAAAAATCAAATCTATTTTATCTTATTTTTTTAAAAAGATTTTATTTATTTATTTGAGAGAGAGAGTGAGAGAGAACATGAGAGGGGAGAAGATCAGAGGGAGAAGCAGACACCCCATGGAGTTGGGAGCCCAATGCGAGACTCGATCCCAGGACTCAGGGATCATGACCTGAACCGAAGGCAGTCACTTAACCAACTGAGCCACCCAAGCGTCCCTCAAATCGCAAATCTATTGTAAATTACTTCTATACTCAAGTTTCTTAGATCCGAACACACAATGCAACAGTTATCTATTCCATTACCATTGTTCACATAGATTATTTCCGTATTTTTATTCCCTCATATAAATGCAATTAGTATCTTTATAATGTTATTAATTTTTAAATTACTTAAGGTCCTAATAGTGAAATTGAGCTAATGGATGTGATTTTTATAGAACTTCATATATATTGCCAAATTGATTTCCAAAAAGCTAACTGCCAACTTAAAATTTCTACCAGTAGAGCTAACAGTACCAATATTAGATACTCCTATTTAAAAAAATATTTCCAGGGCTGCCTGCCTGGCTTGGTCAGTGGAACATGAGACTCTTGATCTCAAGGTTGTGAGTTTGAGCCTCACATTGGGTGTAGAGATTACTTAAAAGTAAAAAACCTTTAAAATCTCCATAAAGTGGGGCACCTGGGTGGCTCAGTCGGTAAGCGTCTGCCTTCAGCTCAGGTCAAGATCCCAGAGTCCAGGGATAGAGACCCACAAGGACTCCCTGCTCCGCAGGAAGCCTGCTTCTCCCTCTCCCACTCCCCCTGCTTGTGTTCCTTCTCTTGCTGTGTCTCTGTCAAATAAATAAATAAAATCTCAAAGAAAAATCTCTCTAAAGCAGTAGTTTAAAAAGGAAATCTTACTTTAATTTGCATTTATTTATGTACTTATTTATTTAAAGTAGGGTCCACATGCAGCATGGAACCCAATGCGGGGCTTGAACTCATGACCCTGAGATAAAGAGCCTGAGCTGAGATCAAGAGTTGGATGCTTACCTGACTGAGTCACTCAGGCACACCTTAATTTGCGTTTCGATGAGATCGAAGACTTTAAAATATTTGTTATTTTTAGCTTTTTGTGTGTAAACTCATTTTGTGTTCGTACTCTATACCTACACAAGTATTAGGCATTGATAACTTCCATATGGATTTGTACGAGTCCTTCATATATTATGGTGTTACTCCTTTATCAATATTTATTCCCAATATTTTAAATGGTGTGTCTTTTAATTTTACGTGTCCATGGGCAACTGGGTGGCTCAGTCGGCACAGCACCTGACTCCTCATATCCGCTCAAGTTAAGATCTCATGGGTCCTGAGATTGAGCCCTGCCTTGGGCCCCGGGCTCGGCGGGGAGTCTGCATGAAGATTCTCTCCTTCTGCCCCTCCCCTGACTCATGCATTTGTATGCACTGTCTCTCTAAAATGGGTAACTCTTTAAGAAAAGTATTTATTGGGCAACTCTTTTGGGTCCTCTCCCTCTTTGGGAGCTTTGTCCTGTCAATAAACTTTGATTTACTATCACTCAATAAACCTTGCTTTTGCTGATCCCCCAAGTAAATAAAAAATAAAAAAATAATTTAAAAAGTATTTATTCAGTATCTACTATGTTTCAGGTACTGTGGTAGGAATTCCATGTCATTCTTCAAATTACTTTACATATAGAATCATACACTTTTTGTCTATTGTTTTATGAAGTTTAGAAAGGTTGAACTTTACGATTGGGCATAAACCATGCAAGATCTCATATCGCTGGGCGTAAAGCTGGCCCTTTCTCTCTCATGGATTTCAAGAGGATACTGGGCAGGGATGTAGTCATCCAATGCTTGGCTAAGGTTACAAGATCAGCCCAAAGTAGTTCACTCACATGGCTGGCAAGTTGGTGCGGCTGTTGGTGGAGGCTCTTATTCCTCTTCACATGGTCCCTTTACGGAGCTGTCTGAGTGGAGTTGTGTGTACACTAGCTTCTCCCAATGAAAGCAATCCAAAAGAATGAGGTGGAAAGCTGCAATCAGTGCCTTTATGACCTAGCCTCAGAAGTCACACACCTTCAGCTGTATTCTATGGATGGGACTAGTCTCGATTCAAAGGGCTGGAGGGGACTACATTGCCAGAGGTGAGAATTATTGAGGTTACCTTGGAAGCTGCCTACCAAGGATCCTAACGGCTTATTTTTCCCGTAATATACTTTATAAAGCAAGTACTGATGGTTTTGCAACAACCCATACAATTCTAGTTTTGTGACATTCTGTTGTTTTAAACAGTGATCTCAAACACATCTGTGCACATGAGTGCACCCAAGCATTTAAGACTTTCTGTTCCACAATCAAAGTTCCACAAATTAAACCCTCTGCTATAGTGTCAGCACACAAACTTCATTAGGGCGTTAGATTCCACCTCAAGCTCTCTAAATTTGAGGAAATAGAGTTCAAGATGGCAGATTAAGGTCAAGAAGTTCGACTTCTACTTACTTGTAATCTGTTAATTAACTAAGAAACAGTGAGTTTTATGAAAAACTTTTAATTTCCTAGACATCTTTATTGTGTGCAATATCCATATACATTAAAAAGATCTTGCAGATTATACTACTAACTTGCTGAAGGTGACTCAAGGAGAGGATTTACTAAGTGGCTGGGTAGAAATTCAGAGAGGTGAAAAGGTCAATCGGAGTAAGAAAGAGTTTTTTACAGCTAACTTTCTCCTCTTCTGCAAGACAGGCAAAGAGGATATGCCATTGTGAAACCTGTTTGGAACTTTCGCTTTTATTTTGCCACTGCTCTTGTTCTAATTCAAGTTTTGTTAATTCATGGACCAAAAACAGAGTAGCCCTAAGTTTTGACAATTTGGGAAATTTTCAGGGCACCAAAGGTTTCGTTGGGAGACTAAGGAGGCCAAAATAGGAGTGTAGGTAGGACCAAACTAGGTCCAAAAGAAGTGAGGTTCTTACTTCCCAAATAGTATCCTTATTCCAGCAACAAAGACTTAAGGCTGCCGCCCAACAAAGCTTTCCCCCGGCCCATTGCCTATCTCCCGACCAGCAGGCCATGGTTGGTGACATATTCCCTTTTATTTCTCTTGAGCTCAATTTTAGCTTTCCGGGTGCAAAAACGTTAGGGAAGGTAAAGGGCCTCAATAACTGCTACATGTGACATACTTTCGTGCATCGGACTAAATTTTCATCTCCAATTTTCACCCGGGCCTAAGTGACCAAAAAAACCCCAGCCCCCTCCCCCAAAATAACCAAATAAAACAAAACACCACAATAACACACAAAACAAAAAACCCACAACTCTACAAAGGTACCCTTTGTCAGCAGACACGAACTTGCGCCCACCTCTGCTTCTCCCTCGCTATTCTAAGGTCTCGGGTCAAAGAAAGCCACCAAATTAGGCAAAGGGAGACGCACAGCAAAGGACATTGTTCACCAAAGACGAAATAGAGGTTACGCGCGCCAGTTCAGCAGACGCCGGGCCTCGCCCTCTTCACTTCGCAGGGCTCCGCCCCACCCTTCCCAACCGGAACTGCAACCCCAGCGCCCACACGAACAGCGCGTCGCTCGCGCCCGTAGCGAGCGCGCCCGCCCCGCCTCCCCCGGCGCACTGGGCAGGCGCGCGGCGCGCGCATGCTCCACAGGCGGGTCGCTGGGGTCTCGAGTCGCTGCAATCTGTTGCGCCGCCGCCCGCGGGAGCCGGCAGATCCGGGTCTCGTGGCTTAGAGTGACGTGGTCAATCGAATCAAAACAGAGGAGGGGAGGAAGGCAGCGGCCAGGAGCAGCAGCGGCCGCGGCGTCCCGAGCAGCCGCAGCGTTCCGGAAGCTTCAGGCGGTCTTTCTGCCGAACCTTGGTCCCGGCCCCCGTCCTCCCCGCCCCGTCGGTTGTTGTCTGGGCGGGTGAGTGTCTCCCTCTCTACCACCGCCGTTCGCCGGCCCACCCTTCCTTCACCCGGCTTTTCCTGGGGGCTCCTCAGGCACTGGGGGACTGCGGCGGCTGCGGCAGAGCGGGGCTGGCTTCTCGGGCTCGGTGGTTCTCCGGCGGGGCTGGTGACTCTGCACCGGGAGAAGCCCGCTGCTGCCGAGCCCGCGCCCCCCCGGCGAAGAGCGAGGCAGAGAGCCTGCAATTTGGCTATCTCTGCAGGAAACCAGAGTCGAGGCTTAGCAGGAAAGTGGACGGTAGCCACGGGTGGTTTTATTTTTAGGGCAAGACTGTCAGTTCGGGTGGAGGCGTATAATGGAGTAAAAAGAAGAGAGTCGTAGCTCGAAGGAAAAACCCACAAACCCTGAAATCCACACTTTATTATTTACCTCTGTTTCTCTAGGTTTGATGAAGTCATTAGGATGCGTCCTTTGTTGTGATTGATGAGACAGGAAAGCTGCCATCCAGAAAGCGAGAGCTTTTTTAGTCCTTATTGTGGTGCAAATTGAAAGTATTCCCTTTTTCTGTTTGTTCAGTAAGTGGAATCTGGGCTGACAGTAAAGAGGTAGCACCCTTTATAAGACAATGTGCGATAAACTGGTTACCGGAGCACTTGAAGTCCAGTGTTGCCGTTTAAAGCCAAAGTTTTCCAAAGTGGCTGCTTCTACGTGTGTTTGGATTTTAGCCAAGATGATATTTGTTAGCTGTAGAGAGTCAGTAGGATGTTTTGAGTTGTCCTAGTTTGCAGAATCGAAGATACGGCCTTAATCAGAGAAGGTGTCTTGGTTTTGCATCAAGAGTCGGATGAGCCTCACTCCCGTAATACCTGCGTTTGTTGAAGAGACCTTCCAGTTTTTGTGTGTTGTTGTCAGAAACCGTTGGCTGCTCCACATACACAATAACTTAGATGGTATGAGACCTTTCAGGTGTTTTAGCCTTGAGACCCTTAGGAGGTGGTCTCACGGCCCAGTTCAGTGGAGGTTGTAGAAAGCTTGTGCTCCCTTCCACTTCAGGCAATCGGCCACGCAGATTCCTCAAGTGTAGCCTGCCTCAAACCCTGCCACCCTCTGCGCCCTTCTACAGCACAAAGGAGACCAGAGGGCCAAACCTCTTTTTGACCCTAACTTGGAAACCTTCCCCCCCCCTTTTTTTTTGCCCCCAGAGAACTGATTGAGGTGTTTGGTAAATGGCAAGAAAGAAGTATGTGCTAACTGATTGCACCTTACCAGATTCAGGGAGAGTACTTAGGCATTTAGAACACTTCCTTGAAGGGTGTATCCTTGTGTGGTAGATCGTAGGCCTCTTAACAAATTTCTTTCTCCTGTGTGCTGTGTGTGCAATTGAGATCTTTTTTCTTAATACCACAGTTGGAATCCTGCTGATTTAGATAAATGAAATTAGGTTTCCTTGAAGTGTTTTTTTTTTTTTTTTTTACCTTTTATGTAACCTGAACTGAATATGCTAGCTTATATGAAATAATTTATAATGGGAGAATTATTACAATTAATAAGGAAAAAAGAAGAAAATAAGTCATCAATAATCCTGCCATCCAGAGATGATCAAAATGTTGGTAGTGATTTATATACTTCCAGTAACTTGCAGTTACACATTTTACACTAAAGTGGTATCATACTGCCTATGCTTTTCTGTAACCTGCTCTTCTACGTAGTAGTACTTTGGAGTAACAAAATTTATGTTTTCATGGAGAGGGACTCTTGGACCTTAAAAATTAGGGTATATTCACTGTGTGTTTGCCAAACCATAATGATTAAAATCATGGTTTTATTGTTTTTTAAAGATTTTATTTATTTGAGAGAGAGAATGAGCAGAGCGAAGAGGCAGAGGAAGAAGCAGGCTCCCGGAAGAGCAAGGAGCCTAATAAGGGGATTGATTCTAGGCCTGGGATCATGACCCTAGCCGAAGGCAGACACTTAACTGAGCCACCCAGCCTCTCAGTCCACCGGTGGACTGAGCCACCCAGGCGTCTCTAAAATCGTGGTTTTAAAAGATTTCTTCCTGGACTTCTTTGGTAACATTAAGAAGTTACTATGCATTGTGTGTCACTATAAGCTTTTCTTGTTTAACTCTTGGGAGAGCAGGGACAGAATAGCCTAAGTTGGCGATAGAAAGTGTAAAAGGGTTTTACTGATTTAGTGATTTGATTCAGTTGAAGCTTTATTTCTGTTTGATAGCTACACTATGCACCGAATGCTGACCAACTGGCCAGGCCTCCGTCAGTGAGGTCCCGAAAGGTTTTACTTTATGAATCACACTTAAGAGTATTGGATGTATGCCCGTTTAGCCCAGTGCCTTCTTGGTGGTGCCAAAAGAGAAGGAAATGTCCTCTTCACCTCAGCTTCAGAGGATAAATACTTATTAGGAAGTATCCTAAATATACTATTAACCCATTCATTTTCCTTAGTCTTAAACGTACATAAAACCTCTAAATCTCAATTTTTATTCCTTATCTTCATATCCCAGATGCTTACTACTTATTTTGCAACTTAGTTATTTTTCTCTGATTTGCCTTTAATTATAGTGTTTAATATATGTATTCTAAGTTTGGCCACTACTTCCCATTGCTTCTGCTTCTACTTTTGCCAACTCTCACTATCTCTGTAGTAACCTCCTGGTATCCTGACCTCCACTTTGGATTTTTGTGGTACATTCCCCTTACCACAGCCTAAGAGATCCTTTAAAGTGTAAATCAGATTATGTTACCCTCTTTTTGGAAAGCCTTCCATCATGTTAAGAATAAAATCCACACTACATGTTTTGGCCCTGGCGCCTTCGCTTAATTCACTGTATATCCCTCTGCCTAGATTAGTGCCCCGGAGCCTGGCCACGTCAGTTTCTTCTAGCTTTCCAGCCCTACTGGTTCTGTTCCTAGAACTTGCCAGGCTTGTTCCTGCCTTAGGGCATTTACACTTGCTGTACCCTGTGGCTTCAATATTCTCCCAGATCTTACTGTGGCAGATTCCATCATGTCATTCAGGTCTCAGTTCAGATATTGTTTCTTTTCTTTCTTTAAAAAAAAAAAAAGTATTTGACGGGGAGAGAGAGAGATGCAGTGAGAGAGGGAACACAAGCAGGGGGAGTGGGAGAAGGAGAAGCAGGCTCCCTGCTGAGCAGTGAGCCCAACACGGGTCTCAATCCCAGGACCCTGGGATCATGACCTGAGCTGAAGGCAGACGCTTAACGACTGAGCCACCCAGGCACCCCCAGATGTTGTTTCTTTGAGAAGATTACTCCGTAATTATCTCTCCATTCTCTTACTTTCTTCATAACATTTTGTACTATCTGGAATTTCCTTATTTTTATATTGTTCCCTACACTAGAAATTAAACTGAGAAAATGGGGACCTTGTCTGTCCTTTTCACTGCATAGTAGGAACTCAATGAATTGTTAGTTGAATGAATGAACTTGCTGAACAGGTGTGTATTCCTCTTGAACATACTGTTTTAGATCAGTTCTTTGTATAGAAGAACAATCGTTTTAAACCTTTTTTTTTTTTTTTAAATAGGGCTTTACCTTGATTCTCTTACTTCAGTAATTCTTGATGTTTAGGCTAGAGAATGACCACATTCTATTTTATGTTTAATCTGCCCCCACCCCCCACATTCTACTTTAGACTTGTAAAATTAATCCCTGGGAGGAATTCCAGTTCCTAGGAATCTGCATTTTCAACAAGCTCTTGAGGTGATTTTAATGCATATGAAAGTATAAGAATTACTTCATGCTTTATAGCTACTGTTTTGGGAAACATTCTTATGTGTTAGGTACTATGCTAAAAAATTACATGTTTTTCATTTAATTGTAGAACAACTCAGGTAGGTCTACTCCCCTTTCACAAGTGGAGGAACTGTGACCTAGTAAGTGGCAGAAAGTTGGATTTGAATACATCTGTTAATCACTGCCTCTGAACTAGAGTTTAGAACTGTACACGGTACTTTAGTTTGAAAGGCCATGTATTTGTTAAGGGCAAGATAGTGTATTCTATCCCATTTCCAATCCAGTCCTTAATGAAGTCCATTGTTTTGTTGGTCTTTTTGCCTGAAGTTACTCAGGCAAAGTTGGAGGAGATGACCTCTGCAAACACTCCTAGGTCTTCTTGCTTTGTTGTATTGAGAGCCTACCAGGCTTAAAATAAATTTTAAGTATTTCAAGTGTTTTCTCCTTCCTGTGCATTACCTTGTGTTCCACACACCAAAAACCTATCTGTCATTTTCTGTTTGCTTGTATAGTCATTTGAATTCTTCCTACATTTTCTTCATTGATTTGGTGATTTACTACTTGGACTGTTATTGGATCATCATAAACTGAATAGATTTCTCACTGCAAGACCCTTTTCCAAATGAGTTAAAAAAAAAAAGGTTAAATTTGATTGATGTGTTTTTTGAGGTGAGGGAACTTAATCTATGGAAATACTGGCTGTCTTTAGTCTCTTCCTAGTCTATAAGCCTGGTTAACTGTTATCTGTGGAGGCTCAGGTAGCATATGACCTTTACCCGAGCTCTGTCCTTGCCCACCTTCTGTAAATAGCCATGTGTCTGCTCCCATCACTTCACCTTTTGTATTTAATTGTTGGTGGCTATCTGGCCTATTTGATTGGGAGGCCCATGAGGTCAGGGAGGACCAATTAGATAATCAGTAGGCTTGTTGATGGAATAAATAAATGAAGGAAAATCACAACTTTAATCTATGCTTGTGTAAGATGGTACATTGCTAACAGGAATTATTTGTGATCTTTTTCCTTATAATTTAATAGGACTTAGAACAAAACCTCAATATAAGACACTAAATTGTCTAAGTTGGTACTGATAAATAGTGATATATTAGTATATGGAGTGTAAAGATTTTGCAAAAAGTTTAGCACTCTCAACGGTTCTTTGTTATATTTTGGCTTATATTAGGATTTTTTTAAGATTGTGAAATTTCTGGGGCACCTGGGTGGCTCAGTCAGTTAAGCCTTCGGCTCAGGTCCTGATCCTGGGGTCCTGGGATAAAGCCTCCTGTCGGGTTCTCTGCACAGTGGGGAGTCTGCTGCTTGCTCTCACTCGCTCTCTCAAATAAATAAATAAAATCTTTAAAAAAAAATCGTAAAACTTCTTAGACAATTAACTGCCACAGGCTTATAAGTTAAAGATAATTCTTTTGGTTTGTATTTATGTGTATATTCATGCTTTGGCCCATGTAAGTACTAACCATATGAATAATTGTTTCTGTAGTTGGGCACATATGAAAAGATCTTCTATCTGTGGTAAAGAGTAGTTTGGGCACTTTAAAAGCCATTTTGAAAAGCGGCTGAAAAGTATTTTGAGTCTGAAATTAAAATACAGTTACCTGCTTGAATATCAATAATAATGGCATTTACTGTTTATGGCTATATTTGCCAGTCCCTTGAGTTCCTTTGCACACTTTATGTTTACCTGTCACATCAGTCCTCTAAATCAGATATTGTTATCCCTAATTTACACTGGTGGAAACAGGCTCTGGCGAGTTAGGTCAGTTGCACGGGGTGAAGGGCATGGTGCTGTTGGGATTCAAACCCAATTTTCCCTTGACCTTGGACTTTGTTATAATGTTCTTGACTAGTCTTTTGTCCTACAGAGTCCTAGAACTTATAATAAGTAAACCTACTTGTTTCAGCTGTCAGAATATGCTAGTAGAACTATTTTCATGAATTGATTTGTTCTATTTAAACCTGAACTGGATATGGATTTCTAATCGCCCCTCTTAACACGAGACATGCTTATTACTGAAAAGCTGCAAGTAATAGTACTATATGAAGCCCAAAACAACAAAATCTGTAAAAACAAAATCTCATTCAGAAGTTAATTCTGCATGTGTATTTTCTTCCAGTTGTTTTATTTATTTATTTAAAACGCACCTTTGGTGTAAATAAGATATAATACCCACATAAGCTTGTATCTTTGTTTTGTTTTAGTTTTTTGTTTATTTAACTTAATGAGCTTTTTACCATGGCCTTAGAAACTTTCTAAACTTGATTTACTGGTCACATTTTATTATTTTTTTGGAAAGTTTTCTTTTTTTTTTTTTTTGGAAAGTTTTCTTTCTTTCTTTTTTTAGTAACCTCTACACCCAATGTGGGGCTTGAACTCAAGATCACATGCTCTTCAGACTGAGCCAGCCAGGCACCCTTTACTAAAAAGTACCCCTTTACTGGCTACATTTTAGAAGATATTTTGAATAAACTGATTACTGGAGGTTTTCATTTAATGTTGAACATCAATGTAGTTTCCACTTTTCACCATTATAAATGATACTGTGATGAGCATTGGCTTTAAAAGTTAACCTACGCTCTGAATAATTAGAGCAACTGGTCTAATAATTTTTTTAAAAGTTCTGTTTAAGACATTTTAGTGATTTGAAATGTAGTGACTTTAATCATAATTTGACAAATGTATACCACACATATGTACTTGTACTTCCTAGAAAATTTACATGAGAGCTTTTAATAGAGATTGCTTCAGAGGAGAGTACCTTTTAACTTTGCATTTTTTTCCCCTTTTTGTATTTGAATTTTAAAACTATAAATGTGTATTGCTTTTTAAAAAATTCAGTTTATTTGAAAAATTAAAATCTTGGTTCTAAACTAATACCCAATTTTTAGATATATATATATTAGGGTTTATATTTTGTTTAAAACATTTTAAACTTCAGTGCTTTTGTTTTGGAGAAAGTTACCTTCTCATTGCTTATTTTCATATTGAATTTTCATTTCCTTTTTTAAATTTAGATCAAAGCACAGATGTGAGTCTCAGGTTTGTAAAAATACAAAATGAAGCTGGTTTTTGCTTGACTGCACTCATTGGCAAGTACTACATGTACAGTGTTTTCAGAATTTAACAGCTAATAAAGATGTTTCAAATCAGTAGAGGAGTGCAGTAGGCATCCTCATAAGCACCAGACTTAGAGGTCAGTGTCCTGGCTGCTATCTTGCTTTATCTTACAACATACTTTTAAAAATAGAAGTTTTGCAAAGTAAGTATTTTGTTTCTTACTCTTAGCAAAAGTAACGTAAAAGAAACTGACTTGCTTAAAATTTTGAAGACTTAAAAAAAAAACTGTGGTGTTTATTCAGATTTCATTTTTTGATAATGTTGGTTTCTTTATGTCAGTGGTTCTGTTTTCCTGTCATCGTGAATGGCATTTATGTGCATCTATGTACAGATATGTCCTCTAGCCATAGCATGGATGAAAGGAGTTACATGAGTGAGGTGGGAGAGCAGAAACCATAACTCCTTTCTGTTCAAGAAATCATATAGGCAAGTAGATGAATGAGGGAAAAAATCTTGATTCCACTCATAATTTATTTGAATGATGTAGATCATTCATAAACTTACTACTTGTGATATACTTCACAATTTCAGAACACAGTAATATTTTGTAATACAGCTACTGAAAACTGCTTTCTTAACTAAGTAACTTCTAGCCACTAAGATTTGAGATCACATAGTATGGAATTTTATGTCATCTTCTGTTGAATTTTTGTTTCTAACTTAGGAAAAACAGCCTTTTTTTCCTTAGTTAAAAATTTTTCTTTCTTTTTTTTCAAAGGTTTTATTTATTTATTTGACAGAGAGAGAGAGAGAGATCACAAGTAGGGAGAGAGGCAGGCAGAGAGTGAGGGGAAGTAGGCTCCCTGCTGAGCAGAGAGCCCGATGCAGGGCTCCATCCCAGGACCTGAGATCATTACCCCAGCCGAAGGCAGACTCTTTAACCCACTGAGCCACCCAGGCGCCCCCAAAATTTTTCATTCAGGATATGGCTAATAGGTACTCTTGAGTAGAAATTTTAGAAAACATTTTCAGAATATGAAAATTTTGGTTATGATATTGAATATAAACAAAGATCATTTCTTTGAAAAGTTTTCTTTGTTTGACCATTCATGATAAGTCTTATCCCAGACCTTGAGAGAATCTTTGGGATTGTACAAAAGTAAAAAACAGCCAGGAAAGGAAATTCATAGGTGAAGGACCAAGATTCAGAACAGAAGATTTCTTTCTGCTCTTTCTCTTTTACGCAGAAGAGTGATAGCTGAACCTCAGAGGAATACAACCATGCCAAAGCAGTATATAGAGATCTTGGCCTGAGAGTTGAAGATAAATTTCAAATCTAAGGGCTTAGAGTTGAATTGGCCCAGAGCATTTTATAGCTTAAAAAGCACTCTTACACATTCTCATTTGATCCTCGAAACAACTCTTTAAAAAGAATAGTTTCAGTTATCACTCCTGTTTTATAGATAGTGAAACTGAAGTCACAGAGAAGCAAATTTATCCTTTTCTCAGTAGTGCCATAACTTGAATCATATATCTAAGATTCATTCTTTCTATTATCCCATGATATTTTAGCCTAAGGTGATTCCTAGAATACAAATAAGGAAGGGAGAAAAAGGTCACTGAGGAAGGAGAAGGTAGGGTCTCAGACATAGGGAAATAGGGTAACATTAACTGAGTTTCTAGAAGAATGGTAGCAGCCCTGGGGATGGACCTATAACAGAGTCGTGTGCCGCAGAGATGTAGAGGAATTAAAGAGCTGAGGAAATTCTTTTTCTTTTTCTTTTTTTTTTAAAGATTTTATTTATTTGACAGAGATCACAAGTAGGCAGAGAGGCAGGCAGAGAGAGAGGGGGAAGCAGGCTCCCCGCCGAGCAGAGAGCCCGATGCGGGGCTCGATCCCAGGACCCTGAGATCATGACCCGAGCCGAAGGCAGAGGCCTCAACCCACTGAGCCACCCAGGTGCCCCTCTTTTTCTTTTTTTAAAAAAAGATTTATTTATTTGACAGAGAGAAAGAGATCATAAGTAGGCAGAGGGAGAGGGGGAAGCAGGCTCCCTGCTGAGCAGAGAGCCCGATGCAGGGCTGGATCCCAGGACCCTGAGATCATGACCTGAGCCGAAGGCAGAGGCTTAAACCACTGAGCCACCCAGGCGCCCCAAGAGCTGAGGACATTCTTGATGACCTTGAAGAGTTAAGCTTTTAGAAGCAATGGGATAGAGGGTTAGTTGAGGAGGGTAGTTCTTTTCTTCAATTTTGAGCTTTCTCCTGAGAAGTCCATTTGTCTGTGACATTTATTTTGGCTGTTAATTATATGCTGGTATGTAATTATTATTCTGTGAGTTAATTATAATTAATAATTAACTTGATTGCAGGCTGTTAGAGTAGGGGTGCCTTTTATTTCTTTTATATCGTCCTCTAAACTCCTTTTCCAGTTACTTAGTCCCCTGAAGACTTGTTAGATATATACTTTAGAGGAAAGGAGAAGAGAAGACATGGGTTTGGATCCCATGTCTGCTTTGTGATGTTGAGTAAGTTGCTGAAGCTGTCTGGGCCTCAGTTCTTTTGTCTTTAAATGAGTAGGTACGAACTGCTGTATCCCCAAAGTTTTATTTGTTTGTTTGTTTATTTATTTATTTATTAAAGATTTTGTTTATTTATTTGACAGAGGGAGAGAGATCACAAGTAGGCAGAGAGGCAGGCGGAGGGGTAGGGGGGAAGCAGGCTCCCCGCTGAGCAGAGAGCCCGATGTGGGTCTCGATCCCAGGACCCTGAGATCATGACCGGAGCTGAAGGCAGAGGCTTTAACCCACTGAGCCACTCAGGTGCCCTGTATCCCCAAAGTTTTAACAGTACCACTTGTGGAGTTGTAATTTGTTGAATTATGAGTAAGCAAAAACTTGTCATCCTCTAATGTATGTCTTATCTATACAGTGATATCTTGCATAAGCCTGTTGGTCACATTCACCTTGTTTCTTGTATATATTAGCATTCCACTCTGTGGAAAGTAAGTATTTTGTTATGCTTTCTAAGCTGCTATAGTCTCTTCCTTTTGAATAGTATGCTCTCTCTGAAACAGTGTCTTAAAGCTTTTTGTTATCCTGTAAAAATATTTTGTAAGAATTTCAGAGTTGAATCTTAATTGTATTTTCTCTTATAATAAATGGCTGATTCTAGGTGGAACAATATAGGGTCACCCTGTTGGTATCAGTACAGGAAATATAAGGAATTTTTAACTGTAGTTGCTTGGCTATTAATTTGAGTTTTAAAACTTGTCATGATAGAATCTAGGGAGTCTTACTCCCTAAGAACAAAGAATTGTGATATTTAGGGTATATAATGGGGTTTATGTCAACATTTAAATTTTTAAAATGTCTTTAACTTCTCCCAGGCATAGCTTCAGCACAATTTTTAGCAAATGATTGACTAATTTGAACTTGTGTCTGCATCCTTCCTTGCCCATTTCCCATCAGAGATGCAAATGTGTTTAAAAGTATGTCATTAGTAAAAAGTAATAGGAAGTCAGTTGATAGTTATGTAATTTCTGTATTGCTCTGAAGGGATCTTTGTAAGTGTGAAATAAATGTCAGTGGTGAGATTGGTCATATCAGATAGATGTAGAATGAGTCCTGGTCAGGAATTTACATTGTGACTTCCTGTGCAGTCTGTCTCAGCTGTGTGACTGTGGTCAAATTGCTAGCTTCCCTGAACCTATTTTCCTCATTTAAAAACAGGGATAATTCTGCTTTGACTTTGTCAGAAGGACTATTGTTAGCATGTGAAAGTACTTAGCCATTATACAGGCAGATATAAATTACAGGTATGGCTATGTTTGATTGAGATCTATTTCTGATAAAAGAATAGAGCAAGTGGGGCACCTGGGTGGCTCGGTGGGTTAAAGCCTCTGCCTTCAGCTCAGGTCATGATCTCAGGGTCCTGGGATCGAGCCCCACATCGGGCTCTCTGCTCAGCAGGGAGCCTGCTTCCCCCCTCTCTCTGCCTGCCTCTCTTCCTACTTGTGATCTCTCTCTGTCAAATAAATAAATAAAATCTTTAAAAAAAAAAAAAAAAGAATAGAGCAAGTGAATGTGTTACAGAGAAGTATTGT
Organism: Procyon lotor; assembly: GCA_028646535.1. NCBI lineage: Eukaryota > Metazoa > Chordata > Mammalia > Carnivora > Procyonidae > Procyon > Procyon lotor. Next base: position 26,376,632 of record CM053604.1, on the reverse strand, counting down.
ATATGAGTGAACTTGAACACCTTATTACATTGAGTTGTTGGGTCATCTGATGAAAGTAATCCCAACTACTCAGTGGTGGTATATTAGTCTATAGCATCATAATGATAGTATTACTAAAAGTGATAGACAAATATTTTGTTCTCCATGTTTAATATGAAAGGTTGCCAAAGTTTTGTGGGAGCTCTACCCTTTCACTTGGTCAGTTGTCTAATTTACTACTGGATAAAAAGTTCTGCATAAAAACTTGGGTCAGAAAGGTATTTCTAGAAGAAAATTATTTTTAGAGGTGAGCAATTACCTCTGTGTTATAATTGGGAATAAGGTTAAAAATAGAGTAGAAAGCAAACTCAGCTGTAGGCTCCCTGAATGCCCTGGAGGCAGTTATAGCAGTTTCTGGCATATTTAACTTTCTTGGTTTTATAATAGTTCTTATAGTTTGTAATCTCAAATGCGATCTATAACTTACTTAAGAATCTATTTGCATATACTCTCTGTTATTAAGATGTCTTTGCCAGCCATATTAGTCACATGTAGTTTTTTTCCCAATTCTTTTGCTCTTTTTATTTTATGTCGGATTTTCTTTCTTTCTTTTTTTTTTAAATGCACACAATATTATGTTGTAAATTTGTTGTTATTTTCCATTGTATGTGGTAGTTCTTCCACAATGGTCAAATATTGAACTAAATTGTCTTCTACAATTACTGATGGATTTTTTTCCTTCTTAATTGCTAGGAGGTTTTCTTAGGACCATTTATTAAAATATTGATCTTATCATTTGTAATTCAGACTTTGATGTATAAATAAATACATTTCGTGGTTCGTATGTTCAGAAAATTTTGTAAGAAAGAATTTCTTTCTTATTTACCAGGTCGTAGTATTATCTCTTATCCTTCTGCTTCCTTCATCTTCTTTTTTTCTCCTTGCCATCCGAGCTATGGTGTGCATCCACATGTCTTTGATTCTGGATGTGCCTTGGGAAAATGCCTGACAAAACTTGTCTAGTCCTTGTCTTTTTCCTCTTGTTCTTTTTTTATGTGTATTTTAGAAATGGATTTAAAAGTGAATTCCCATTTACCTTTATTTTAAACTCAATTTGACAAAACATTTTATCAACATTAGTAGTTTGTGGTATTTACAGTTTCAGTATTTTGACTTTCTTGTTAAAGCTTCCACTGGAGGGTGAGAAGGAGAAAGGAATGGCAAATTTTTTTCTTATTTAAGTCTTTAATTTTAATTCTAGTTTAGTATACAGTGTTATGTTAGTTTCAGGTGTACAATATAGTGATTCAGCAATGCTGTACATTACTCTGTGCTCATCATGATAAATCTACTCTTTAGGGAAAGGTAAACTTTTCTAAACTGAGTTTGCAAAGAATGATTACCCCAGATTTAGGGCAGAGGCTGATTTTAGAAGTACCCATTGTGTGGTCTGTTATATACTTAGTCATTTCTTGTTAATGATGGGATTTGGTTCATTTTGTAATACATTTACTTAAAAGGTTTAGAAACCCTTTATGTGTGTGTGTGTGTGTAAGTATGTATATATATGTGCATACACTTTTTTTTTTTTTAAGAGAGGGAAAGAGGGAGGTGGGGGAAGGGGCAGAGGCAGAAGCAGAGGGAGAGGGAGAGAGAGAATCTTAAGCAATCTTCTTGCCCAGCACGGAAACCAACATGGGGCTCAGTCTTATCAACTCTGAGATCATGACCTGAGCCAAAATCAAGAGTCAGATGTTTAACTAACTGAGCTACCCAGGTGTCCCACCCTTTTATTATATATTAACTCTAGCCAACAAATTCAGTGATGACAAAGGGTCAGATAGAGGGTTAAGAAAATTTAGCATATTCAGTCCAAGAGAAATTTGAAATCCAATTATTTGTTGGAGCTCACAGTTCTGGTAGGGGGAAGAACAAGAACCTTACTGTATGATTATTCTTTTAAAAAGTTTATATTTTGGGGGGTTCCTGGGTGGCTCAGTCATTAAGCCTCTGCCCTTGGCTTAGATCATGATACCAGAGTCCTGGAATTGAGCCCCACATTGGGCCCTGTGCCCTCGGGCTGTGCGCATCAGGCTCCCTGCTCAGTGGGAAGCCTGCTTCTCCCTCTCCCACTCCCCGTGCTTGTGTTCTCTCTGTCAAATAGATGAATAAAATCTTTAAAAAATAATAAAAGCCAATATTTTTTAATAGTTCAGAAGCCACAAAATGGTATATGGTGAAGCGTCCTTATTACTTCTGCCCCCTAGCCATTTAGGCCCCCTTTCTGGAGGCAACCAGTTATATAATTATTTTTACATACTAAATTCTTTTTTTTTTTTTTTTTAAGATTTTATTTATTTATTTGACAAAGAAAGATCACAAGTAGGCAGAGGCAGGCAGAGAGAGAGGGGGAAGCAGGCTCCCGCCGAGCAGAGAGCCCGATGCGGGGCTCAATCCCAGGACCCTGAGATCACGACCCGAGCCAAAAGCAGAGGCTTTAACCCACTGAGCCACCCAGGCGCCCCTTACATACTAAATTCTTAAGGTCATTTGCAAACATCTCTCTACAGATAAAAATTTGTATTTAAGTTATTAATGTGTGGGAGTTTTGGCATCAGTCTTTAGTATTTTGGGTACAATCATTTGTTTAATGTATGAATGTTTACATGTATATACAAATTTACAAACCCTTATGTAAATACATAATTGATTCAAGCAGTAAAATGTAGTATAGCAACTTAACGAAAATGAGAAGACGTCATCTGATCACCTTAACAGAACCAGTATAATCATTTTAATGTAGCACAATTCTTCCCTGTGTTTAAATTCTGGGCATATAGAAGTTCTACATGCCTTTTCCCCCTTAACCACAAGAATTTCACATTGAGCATACTGAATTTCTGACTCATTTCATATGAGGGAAATGAATTTTTAGTAATATTGCTCTTGGAAGCAGGGCAAGGAACTAACCTTTATTGAAGAAGAGAGGAAACCAGAGATTGGCAACAAAGCAGGGAGGTTAAATAAGGGTACATATTTTTGTAATGCAGCCTTGAGAAAAATAAAGGAAAAATCAAGTTACAGTAATTCTGGTTTTTTAATTTTTTTAGAAGGATTTTATTTATTTGATAGAGAGAGACACAGGGAGAGAGGGAACACAAGCAGGGGAAGAGGGAAAAGAAGAAGCAGGCTTCCTG
>CM053604.1:26357653-26372956 GCA_028646535.1 Procyon lotor | reverse complement strand
TTTTTTTTCCTGCTCTCTCAATACTAAAAATTGTATAAATAATTTTAAGAAGTGCAATTATGAAATATTACATCTTCAATTTCTCTTTCCTCTTGTGAGAAAATTTAAATAGTTAACGGTATAAACAGTCAAAACCTATATAAGGATTTTAACAGTCTAGTGGTTCTTAATATTTTTGTGTGACAGAATTCTCTGAGAGTTTAGAAATATTAAGGACTCTTTCTACTCTAAGAACTCATATACACACTCTATTTTGCCTATAATTTGGGAAAGTTCACAAAACCACCATTTCCTAGATACACTGAGATCCACAAAACCCAGGGTAAGACCACCTGATGTAAAGTAAAAACACTCTACTTCAAGAGGGGAAAATTCTGCATTTTAACTGTAGAAGCGGCATGAAAAAATAACAGAGTATAAGGAAAAGGGACCATGTAGGTTGTATAATATATAAGTGAAAGATCCCTTTCATGATATTCTCAAACAAAGAGACAGTAATTTGGCTTTCATTTTTTGCAAAAAGAAGTTGGATTCAGATCTAGATATTCTGAAGTCTATGCATTTATCAAGAGAAAAATGTCAGGGCTGTGTGTGTTGGTAGTGGTCTCTCCAGCTGCCTGAGGCAGCCATATCGTAATTTAATCCATTATAACAAGTACCTAGCCTAGTGCCTGGCCCACAGTATGAACTAAACAAATTCCTGACAACTAAAACAGACTTTATAGTTGATGTACATTAAAGAACTCAGTTGTCAAAAATGAAAAAGAGTAGATTTCTAAAGAAAAACATAGTATATCTATATCGTTACTAAAAAAGTTCATCAGGACTGTAGCTGTTTAGTTTTGGTCTCCCTGCCTAGAGAAAAAGTAAAAGAAATCCAGATAAGAAGTGGAAACTAAGCTGATGCACCAGATTAGGGTACGTGGGCCCAGGTCTCACTCTCAAGAAAGGGAAGGGATGGGTGGCCTTACTGAGGCCAAAGGTTAGTGACCAAAGGGAACAAAAGTCAAGCAAATTGCTGGGCTGGCCCAAGAGCAGGCCGGAGAGGAATGTGGCCTCTTGTCCAAACCCACATCACTTCCCCAGAAACAGAAAACACAGGACTCCAGGTCACCCAAACTGTGTTATCACACAATGCATCAGTATTTTCTTCCTCTATATCATACCCATTCCTTTCTTTTTTCTCTCCAACTATACTAAACATGCCTCCCCTCGTAACTAAGACAATTTCTCCACTTGGCTTTGGATCCCATCCCTCTTGCAGAGTTCTTATCCATTATCCCTCTCTCTTATGTATTCAACACCCCTCCCCGTTGCAGCCATCCTGTAAATTACTTAAACACAATCAACTTTCCCCACTTGTGGGGGGCTGGGGGGGAGGAATCCCTCCCCCAAACCCTTTCCCTGCCCAGCTATCAAAGCTAACATCTTAAGAAATAAGTACATTTCACTATCTCCCACCATTCACTCTTCAGGTGGGTACCCACCTCCATTCTGCAGAGAGCTCTTCCAAAGGTCACCTATACACCTCCATGCTGGTAAGTCTCATGGATTAATGATAGTGCTCATTTCAATGACCATTCTCTCCTTTTTAAAACACTTTCTTCCTTGGCCTTGCCTTACTACTGCCTAGTTTTCTTTCTTACACTTACGACTCCATAAATGTTTTTCTCCACTTTCTGGCTTTTATTTATTTATTTTTATTCTTTTTAAAAGATTTTATTTATTTATTTGACAGAGAGAGAGTGTACAAGCAGGGGGAGCAGTAGGCAGAGCAAGAGAAACAGGCTCCCTGTTGAGCAGAGAGCCCAATGTGGGACTCGATCCTAGGACCCTGAGATCATGACCTGAGCGGAAGGCAGCCGCTTAACCCACTGAGCCACCCAGGTACCCATCCTCTTCCTGGCTTTTAAATTTTGGAATTCTCATGGTTAATTTTAGATGCTCTTCTCTTCTTGCTCCACACATGGTCATCCTCACCTGTAGTTTCATTTACCTTCTGTATGCAGACCACCTCTAAATTTATATATACCAACGCCAACTCTTCTGAACTTCAGACCAAATAAATACCCAACTATATGTCTACATCTATTTGTTTATTTATATACCAACAGTTCTGGTGTTTTTGTTTTTTTTTAATTAAGATTCATTTATTTATTTGACAGAGAGCATAAGCATAGGGAATGGCAGGCAGAGGGAGAAGCAGGCTCCCTGCTGAGCAGAGAGCCCTACATGAGGATGGATCCCAGGACCCCCAGGACCCAGGATCATGACCCGAGCCAAAGGCAGCCGCTAAACCGACTGAGCCACCCAGGTGCCTCAGGACATTAACTTTTTAAGAACTGAGACCATCTCATAGCTATTTGACTCCACTACCTCTTAGCTATATAATCTCTCTATCCCTCAATTTCTTTAGCTGTGAAATGGAAATATTATTATAATCTCAGAGAATAGCTGTAAGGATTGAATTGATCAGTACATAAGGAGCTATTAGTACAGTGCCTGGTACACAGGAGGTCTTCGATAAACATTGGCCATTACCAATATTATGCATGCAGAAAAATCCAAGTGCAGATATATCCTGGTGTGAGTAATTAGGCTGGATAAGGTGCCGAAGTGGGAAAAGGGGCAAATACAAATGGTACTAGGATGGAAGATGCACAATACATGGTGACTGACCAGATTGACAGCAGAAGGAAAAAGAGAAAGAAGTTAAGGATGCCTCTAAAATTTCTGAAGGGTAGTAATGTGTAGTAAAATTTCTCTACCTAAAAGGCTAAAAGGGGCGCCTGGGTGGCTTAGTGGGTTGGAACCTCTGCCTTTGGCTCAGGTCATGATCTCAGGGTCCTGGGATCGAGTCCCACATCAAGCTCCCTGCTCAGTGGGGAGCCTGCTTCCCCTTCTCTCTCTGCCTACTTGTAACCTCTCTCCTGTCAAATAAATAAATAAATAAAATCTTAAAAAAAAAAAAAAAAGTGTCCAATCTCAGCTATCTCAGCTCAGGTCTTAATCTTAGGATCAGTCCAAGCCCCATATTCGGCTCCATGCTGGGTGTGGAGCCTACTTAAAAAAGAAAAATTAAAAGGTGGGGGGGCACCTGGGTGGCTCAGTTGCTTAAGCAATTGCCTTTGGCTCAGGCCATGATCCTGGAGTGCCAAGATCAAGTCCCATTTTGGGCTCCCTGCTCAGCGGAGTCTGCTTCTCCCTCTACTTCTCGTGCTTTCTCTCTTTCTCTCTCAAATAAATACAATCTTGAAGAAAAAAAAACAAAAACAAAACAAACAAAACAAAACAAAACAAAATGCTAGGGGTGCCTGGGTGGCTCACTCAGGTCATGATCTTGGGGTCCTGAGTCGAGCCCCACATTGAGCTCCCTGGTCGCAGGGAAACTGCTTCTCCCTCTCCTCGCTGCTCATGCTTTCTCTCTCACTGTCTCTCAAGTAAACAAATAAAATCTTTATTTTTTTTTTTAAAGGGCTAAGGGGATATAGTTTTCCTAATCTTCAAAGTTTGATAAGATCATTTCCTTAATTTTCAGTTCAAGACCCATCTCACAATAAAGCATAATAGCTGAATCAATTAAGGTTGAACCTCTTGGGGCACCTGGATTAAAGCCTCTGCCTTTGGCTCAGGTCATGATCTCAGGGTCCTGGGATCGAGCCCCGCATCGGGCTCTCTGCTTGCAGGGAGCCTGCTTCCTCCTCTCTCTGCCTGCCTCTCTGCCTACTTGTGATCTCCTTCTCTGTCAAATAAATAAATAAAATCTTAAAAAAAAAAAGTTGAACCTCTTGACCATAGTCAGTGTTGTTTTGTTTATATTAGTCTCACAAAATCAAGATGTAACTCTAGAATGTATTTTCACATGGGCATACTGTGCCAGCTTATTTAAATATCATTTTGGGAACTCATTTTTTATTTTTTCAGAGAGAGAGAGGAGAGGAATGAGCAAGTGGTTGTGGGCAGGGGGTAAGGGAGAAAGAACGTAAAGCAGTCTCCAAGCTCAGTGCAGAGCCTAATGTGGGGCTCAATCTTACGACCCTGAAATCATGACGTGAGCCGGCTGCTTAACTGACTGAGTCATCCAGGTACCACATGGACAAGGTTAATTAAAAGAGAAAGCAAAAACAACAAAACTAGGAACAAACCCAAATGCCTGCCAAGAGTGTCTGATTAGTAAATTATGGCACAATTCTACAATGTAATACTATGAAGCTGTAAAAAATGTTGAGTGAAGTCTCCATGATATATGCTATTTGTTTTTGACTGGAAAAAAAAAAGCAGATAAAAAACCGTGTACAAAGAAAAGGGGCAGTTAATATATATTTTGCTTGTACATACATAAATTCTGGAAAGATACATAAAAAGCTAATAAAACCTGGAGACAGCACTTGGGTAGATAAGAGAATATAAATAGGAAGACAACTTTTCACTGTATATTAATTAACTTCTTGACTTGGGAACTATATATATAAAAAATTAAATAAATTGAATCCAACAAAAAAAAGAGCCCTAAAATATTTCACGACTGGAAATACTGGGTATTTGAACTGACTTGGACTTCTTGAAATATTCAGAAACAGATGAATGGAGTTGCTGAAGGCCTTCTGCGATTATGTGCAGTCCTCTATGACAAGACACTTCTTCATAAAGTCTCAAAACAGGTACGTGACTCAAACTCCCTCACACTACATGCAGCGAATACAAACAAATATAAGGAACAGCTTTTTTTAAGAAAAATTTGTAAGCTTTGGTAAGTAATGTCTACATCTGATGTGGAGCTTGAACTCACAACCCCGAGATCAAGAGTCACATGCTCTTCTGACAGAGCCAGCCAGGTACCCTAAGGAGCAGCTCTTTTAAAGTCAGTATCGAGAAGTGACTAGGCTCTGGCCACACTGTGGTTTTTATTGTGATAACTTTTTGGCACTTACAAATACCAGGGGCACAATCACACGGGAGTTATAAATCTGTTCCCTTACTGCTTAGAAACTTTGCCTTAAGACAGTAGATACTTTTTACTCTATAGTCTGGAAAGATGTCAAATCAAAAAATGTAAAAGGACTCTACATCAAAGTACAGCATTCTATTTTGCTAAATGCTGAAAGTTTAAGTCTTTAGTTACAAGCAAATGTATTACAAATAGCTTGCCAAATGAAATATTCACAATAAAGCCATTAACTTAGCTGGACATCAGGAAGATAAAAGAGGAGAGAGGGATGCTCTAAGAGCTGGTAGATCCCAAAGGATTATTTCTATAAACTGTTACAGGTTTCTAGTAGAAAAAGAGAAAGAGAACAACAGTGAACGTGGTGCTTTAGCACCAGGAGGTTTTCACTCCACAATTTTGGGATTGTAGAGAATAATTACATTACCTTCAGCACAGCTACCTGTTTTCAAGTTGATTTACTCCAGATCTACATTAGTGACAAAGCCGGTTTCCGTACAACACTATATCTGAAAGGCAGTCTTGTGGAAGAGTGAGCAGACTTGCTCTGTACTGCTCTAGAGAGCAAAACTACGGGTGAACACCATAGTGAAGTAGAGTTTAGCTCACTATAATCATGCAGCAAATGAATCTGCTAACACATCGCAGCTAAATTCTGCTATCACACAAAGTAATGAGCTCCATATTCAATTAAATCATCTCAAACACATGCAACATGATACCATGGCAGGCACAATGGATACTGTGATATAATAAGAAATGTAGGTTTGGTTTTCATTTCAGTTCCTGGCACAGAAATCCTAAAACCCTTGGAATTTCCTGAGAGATAGGAGAGAAATGTCATTTGTTTTTATTAATAATAAACCTGAGTCTATGCTAATGAGGTGACTTTGGTGGGCCTCTGGAGAGCTTCAGGATGGGGTCTGGTTGCCAGGATTGGACCATATAATTAGAGAGCTGGAACTTTCAGCTCCACTCCCTAACCTCCAGAGAGAAGGGCTGGAGGTCGAGTTAATCACCAATAGCCAATGATTTAGTCATTCATGTCTACAGAATGGAATCTCCATAAAAATTCTAATAATGGGGTTCAGAGAGCTTCCTAATTGGTAATACCTCGGAGTGCTGGGAAAGTGGCAAGCCCAGAGAAAACAGGGAAACTCTGCACCCCTCCACCACATACCTTGCCCTATGCAACCCTTCTGTTTGATTTTTCTTGAGTTTTACCCCTTATGATACACTGGTAATGTAAGTAAACTGTTTTCCTGGATTCTGTGAGCCATTCAGTAAATTACTGCACCTGAGGAGGGACTGTAGGAACTCTTGATTAATATATATTTTATGAAAACAGCAACAACTCACTGGAGAAAATTTAGAATACAAAGAAAAGTAATTCTGTCGCCCACAGGAAACAACTGTATAAACCATTTAAAAAAAATGGCTTTCAAAAACAAAACAAAATAAGGTAAGACAAAACAAAACAAAAAAAACTCCATGGCTTTCAGAAAGGATTTCCACCAAAGGCTGAAAGAAGCAGGGGAGAAAAACTGGCCAATATAACTAAATTAATACTTAAGCTCTAGAGTTTTTTTGTCTTCGTATTTAGATTAAGAAAATGAAATTTCACTCAAAGAAATAAAGAGTATATTTGGCTTAAGGTGGGGCTGGCTCAAGCATCATAAATACCACCAACGTAATAAATACTTGTTTTTCCATAAGGAGAGCAATAAGATTATTTTCAACTAGAAGAACAGGTTTTAGCTTTAGCAGCTAGGGGAAAATTTTGAGCGGCTTATCAGAGGGCACACTGTAGATTAATGAATGCTACTGAAAAAAACAACATAAAGAAATCAGGAGTGGAGGAACCACCACCCATCATCCCAACAATAACACAAAGTCCACATGTGACCATTATTACCTTCTTGTTCAGAGGAATACGATGACCACTCTGCTGTACCAATGGGCAATGTTCTGACAAAATTTCAACTTTGGGCTAAGCACTGTATTGGCTCCTATTTCTCTAAGATGTTATAGTTAAAGAATTTAATGGGACATCCAATTTACATAGCAGTAACAATATTTAATAATGCAATAATAAGTCCTTTTATAATAGCACCTTACTGTATTTTAGTGTCAGATACAAAATAAAGTGGAGCTCAGCTTGAAGGATGGTAAGGATAAGCAACTAGCCTATTAGTAAATGCAATTTGGTAATATGCCAAAAGCCTTAAAATGTACATAAAATATAGCAGGGGGAATTAGAATGTTGGGATTTAGAATGAGATCAAACTTTAGTTGTTATCAACTTAAAATAGACTCTTCTAAGTTGTTTTATGGAACCATCATGGTAACTGCAAAACAAAAACCTATAGTAAATACACAGAAGACAAAGAGAAAGAAATATAAGCATAACACTAAAGAAAGTCATCAAACCACAAAGGAAGAAAGCAAGAGAATGAACAGAAAGGAACTACAAAACAGCCAGAAAACAATGAACACAATGGCAACAAGTATATACCTATCACTAATTATTTTAACTGTAAGCAAACTAAACTAAAGTCTCCAATCAAAAGACATTAGAGTGGTGGGGTGGCTGGCTGGCTCAGTCAGAGTATGACTTTTGATCTCAGGGTCATGAATTCGAGGCCCAGATTGGGTACAGAGCTTACTTGGGGGGAAAAAAATAATAATAAGGCACAGAGTGGCTGAATGGATAAAAAAACAAGACCCGGCTATATGCTGCCTGTAAGAGACTCACCTCAGATGTAATGACATATATAGACTGAAAGTGAAGGCAGAGAAAAAGATATTCCATGCAAGCAGAAACCAAAAGAAAGCTGGAGTAGCTATATTTATATCAGATAAAATCAATTTTAATACAAAGACTATAAGAGACAAGGGCATTACATAATGATGAAGGGGTAAATCCAATAAGAGGATATAACACTTGTAAATATTTATAGGAACAGTTATTATATAAAGCAAATATTAACAGACCTAAACGGAGAAACAGACAGCAATACAGTAGTAGTAGGGGACTTCAATACCTCATTTACACCAATGGATAGATCATCCAGACAGGAAATCAATAAGGAAATGACAGCCTTAAATGACAGCCAGACCAGATGCACTTAACTGTATATTCAGAACATTCCATCCAAAAGCAACAGAATACACAGTCTTCCCAAATGCACATAGAACCTTCTCTAGAACAGATCAGATGTTGACCACAAAACAAGTCTTAATAAATTTAAGAGGAGTGAAATCCTATTAAGCATCTTTTCGGACCAAAGCAACAAAACTAGAAATCAATTACACAAAGAAAGCTGGAAAATTCACAAATATGCAGAGATTAAGCATGCTACTGAACAGCCAGTGGATTAAAGAAAAACAAAACCTTTTTAAAAAAGATTTTATTTATTTGAGAGAGAAAGAATGAGAGAAAGAGAACATGAGAAGGGCGAAGGGCAGAGGGAGAAGCAGACTCTCTGCTGAGCAGGGATGTCAAATCTTGATACGGGACTTGATCCTAGGACTCCAAGATCATGACCTGAGTCAAAGGCAGTCACTTAACCAACTGAGCCACCCAGGTGCCCAAAACCAAAATTTTTTAAAGACGGTACTCACCCACATTTATTTATTTTTATTTTTTAAAGTAGGCTCAACACTCAACATGGGCTTGACCTCAGGACTCTGAGATCAAAAGTTGCATGCTGTACCAACTGAGCCAGCTAGGCGCTCTAGAAAAAATTTTTATAGAATCCAAAAATAGCCTGAAGCAAACAAAAATGGAAATATAACACCAAATTTATGGGATGCAGCAAAAGAAGTTCTAAGTGGGAAGATCAGAGTGATAATGTCTACCTCAAGAAATAAGAAAAGTTTCAATCTAATTTTACACCTCAAAAGCTAGAAAAAAAAAAAGAATGAATGAAGCTCAGGGTCAGTAGATGTAAGGAAATAACAAAAATTAGAGTAGAAATAAATAATACAGAAATTAAAAAGGTAACAGAAAAGATCAATACTGATTCTCTGAAAAAATAAACAAAACTGACAAACCTTTAGTCAGACTAACCAAAAGAAGAGGGACAGGACTCAGCTAAAATCAGAAATGAAAGAGGAAATGTTACAACTGATACTACAGAAATGCAAATGATCCTAATAGACTAGTGTGAATAATCATATACCAACAAACTGGACAACCTAGAAGAAATGAGTAAATTCCCAGAAACATACAGCCTACCATAAAACAGAAAATCTGAACAGACTGATAACTAGGTAAGGAGAATCAAAAACCTCCCAACAAACAAAAGTCCAGGACCTGATGGCTTCACTGGTGAGTTCTACCAAACATTTAAAAAAGAATTAATAACAATACTTTCCAAACTCATCCAAAAATAGAAGGGTTGTTAACACTACTAAACTTATTTTATGAAGCAAGCATTACCCTGGTATGAAAACCAGCAAGGATGCCACAAGAAAAAAGTTACAGGCTAATGTCCCTTATGAACACAGATGCAAAAATCTTCAACTAAATATTAGCAAATGGAACTCAACAATTCATTAAAAAGATCATATATCATGATTAAGTGGGATTTACTCAACATCGATTTATGACAAAAACTCTCCACAAAGTGGAAATGTCCCTCTACATAATAAAACCTATAGCAAACACCATACTTAACTATGAAACCTGAAAGCTCTTCCTCTAAAATCAGGAACATGAGGGCACCTGGGTGGTCAGTCATTAAGCATCTGCTTTCGGCTCAGGTCATGATGTTCTGGGATCGAGCCCCCCTTCTGGCTCCCTGCTCAGTGGGAAGCCTGTTTCTCTCTCTAGCACTCCCCCCTGGCTGTTGCTCTCTCTCACTCTTAAAAAAAAAATACACACACACACACACACACACACACACACACACACACACACCTCAATGGAACAGAAGAGAGTCCAGAAATGAACTCATGTATATATGATCAATTAATTTACAACAAAGGAGTCAAAAATATACAATGGGGAAAGGGTAATCTCTTCAACAAATGGTATTAGAAAACTGGACAGCCACATGCAAAAGAATGAAACTGGACCACCATCTTATACTATACACAAAAATTATCTCAGAATGGATCAAAGATTTGAATGTAAGACCTGAAACCACAAAACTCCTAGAAGAAAATACAGGCAAGTTATCTCTTTGACAAAGGTCTTGTCAATGACCTTATGAATCTAAGACCAAAAGTGAAACCAACAAAAGCAAAAATAAACCAGTGGGACTATATAAAACTAAAAAACTTTTTTTTTTTTTTAAAGATTTTATTTATTTATTCGATAGAGAGAGCACAAGAAGGGGGGGTGGCAGGAAGAGGGAGAGGGAGAAGCAGACTCCCTGCTGAGCAGGAAGCCCCATATGGGGCTTGATCCCAGGACCCTGAGATCATGACCTGAGCAGAAGGCAGATGCTTCACCAACTGAGCCACACCCAGGTGCCCCAAATTAAAAGACTTCTGCACAGCAAAGAAAAGAATCAACAAAATAAAAAGGTAACCTGCTGAATACAAGAAAATATTTGCTCTTTAAAAAAAGATGGGGGTGCCTGGGTGGTACAGTCAGTTAAGCATGTAACTCTTGGTTTCAGCTCTGGTTGTGATCTCAAGGTCATGAGATCGAGCCCTGCATCAGGTTCCACACTCAGCACAGAGTCTACTTAAGACTCTCTCTCCCTTTCTCTCTGCTCCTTCCCACTGAGCATGTGCTCAGTCTCTAAAATAAATCTTAAAAAAAAAGAAAATATTTGCAAATCATATAAAGGTGTTAATATTCAAAATATATAAAGAACCCATACAACTAAATAGCAAAAAACAATCTGATTAAAAAAAACATCAGAAGACTTCCCAAAGAAGACACAGATGGCCAACAGATCAAAATCACTAATTATCAGAAAATGCAAACAAAACCATAATGAGATATCATTTCATACCTGTTAGAAAGTCTATTACCCAAAAGACAGGAAGTAAGTGTTGGTGAGGATCTAGAGAAAAAGAACCCTTGTGAACTGTTGGGTAGGAATGTAAATTGGTGCAGCCACTATGAAAGACAGTATGTAGGTTCCTCAAAAAATTTAAACAAGAACTACCATTATATGATCTAGCTTGGTTTTTTAAAAAGAAAATGAAAACATTAATTCAAAAAGATAAATCCATGCCCATGTTCAATGCAGCACTACTTACAATAGCTAAGAAATGGAAACAATCTAAGTGTCTATCAACGAATGAATGGATAAAGAACTTGCAGTATACATATACAACAGAATATTATTCAGCCACATAAAACAATGAAATTTTGCTATTTGTGACAACATGGATGGATGGGAAATAAGCAAGACAGAGAAAGAAAAATACCGTATTATCTCACTTATATGTGGAATCTAACAAAACAAAACAAGCTCATAGACACAAAGAAACTACTGGTGGTTGCCACAGGGAGGTGAAGGGTGGGAGAAAGTGAAGTGGAAGGAAAAGGTAAAAAGAACAATTAACTTAAAAATGTGCATACAAAGGATGAGTGTCCAACTATTGTTTGTAATAGCAAAAAATAAACTAGCAGCCTAAGATTCCAACAAAAGGAAATAATTTAAACACTGGTATATCCCGTGGCACTTGGGTGGCTAAGTCAGTTAAGCATCCAATTCCTGATTTTGGCCCAGGTCATGATGTCACGGTCATGAGATCAAGCCCCAAGCCTGGCTCCATACTCAGTGGGGAGTCTGCTTGAGATTTTCTATCCCTCTCCCTCTGCCCCTCCCCTGCTTGCATGCACAAGCTAGTGCTCTAAAATAAATAAATAAAATCTTTTTTAAAAAAATAAACACTGGTGTATCCCCATAAAGTATT
Organism: Procyon lotor; assembly: GCA_028646535.1. Classification (NCBI taxonomy): domain Eukaryota; kingdom Metazoa; phylum Chordata; class Mammalia; order Carnivora; family Procyonidae; genus Procyon; species Procyon lotor. The sequence continues at coordinate 26,361,126 of CM053604.1, read as the reverse complement.
ATTATTTAGTCAGTTACTATTTAAGATAAATATATACTTTTATGTTTATAATACACTAGTGAAAAACAACACATACAAAGTGATCTCATTTTCATAAGTGTATTTGAGATTAATTGTGGGGGCGTCTGGGTGGCTCAGTGGGTTAAGCCTCTGCCTTCGGCTCAGATCATGATCTCTGGGTCCTGGGATGGAGCCCCACATCAGGCTTTCTGCTCAGCAGGGAGTCTGCTTCTCTCCCCCGCCCCCAGCTTTCTGCCTGCCTCTCTGCCTACTTGTGATCTCTCTCCTGTCTGTCAAATAAAGTCTTAAAAAAAAAAAAAAAAAAAAGAAATTAATTGTGCCAGGTTTCAGCCTCCTATTAATGTCATACTTCCATACTTAGTCAAATTATCATGGCCTAAGACAGAACTGGCTTAAATGTTAGTTATTAGTTCCCCTCAAGTTGTTTGTATCCTGAAAAAAAGATGTCTCACCTAAGAGCCACCAAGTCTAGGGGCACCTGGGTGGCTCAGTCGGTTGAGCCTTCAACTCTGGGTTTTAGCTCAGGTCATGATCCCATGGGCTGTGAGACGGAGCCTCTCAAGTTGGCTTCATGCTCAGCCACCAAGTTATTTTCCACAAGCTATCTTCACAATGCAGGACCCGTCTTCCTGCTGTCACTCTCACTTTACCATCAACACTGCCCATATGAAGCCACATTGAGAAACCCTCCCAACTGCCTATGGTCTTTTAAGAATGCCAATGTCAGAGCCAAAAGGTCCAAAACTTCCAAACCATAGGAAAGAATGGCTTCCTTCCTTTATTTGGAGGTTCCCAAAGCTGCCAACAGATGCACACAGATGCTAGAGAAAGGGTGAGGGGTTTGTGCTAGCAGCCTTGATGGTCCGGTTCGACCAGCCAAAAGTGCACTCTTACATGTATGTTTGCCAAGAAAAAGGTCTGAAAGGTTTTGCACCAAGTTGTCAATAATGGTTATCTTTTAGTATTCTGGAAGTTTTTTCTTATCTGTGATTTTAAAATTTTCTTCAATGACCAGAGTTTGTTTTCGAGGCAAAAAAAAATTTTTAAGTTAAAAAAAAATGAAATATTTGAGTACGAAATACATTGCTGAGAACCATTTCCTTAAACAGCAAACTGTACGAAAAATTTCCAACAAATATTCACAGTTCTCTGTCCTCTAATTCTGCCCCCAATATTCCTCCTGTCCCATCATTACTTACATTCCTGAAGACATTCTGTATCTGTGCAGTAGGACTGGGACTGCCTCAACTACAATGAATAAGAAAAAAGGAAAGTTAGCCATTGGACTTAACCAAAAAGGGATAATCTTTATTAGAAAAATGATGTTTTATTTTTTAATGAATGCTACCATAGTATACTGTAACTTTAGAATCAAAGACAAACACAGACTACACTGAAGAGCAGTCCAGCTCTGGGGGACTTTCTTCTACTCAAAATAATTTTCAAATATACTGTGATCTAGTGCAATTCACTTATCTAAATTAAGGAATTAAAAAAAAAAAAAAAAGCACCTGTGACAGAGACTCCTGCTGCACATTACTAGACTTCCCAAAGGAAAAACACTAAACTGTACAGGAAGACTACTAGAAAGAGAGTAAACTTTGTTAATGAGATTTTCTTCTCACTGAAAATTAGAAGCAGATAGAGATAAAACAGATTCTATTTGTATGGGACTCCTGGGTGGCTCAGTTGGTTAAGCACCTGCCTTCAGCTCGGGTCATGATCCCAGAGTCTTGGGATCGAGCCCTACATCCTCGCCTTGTTCAGCAAGGAGCTTGCTTCTCCCTCTGTCTATTCTGCCTGCCACTCCCTCTGCTTGTGTTCTCTGTCTGACAAATAAATGGATACAAAATCTTTAAAAAAAAAAAATTCTATTGGTAGAAAATGCATCTTTGAAAGGGAGCAACATATTTTTCTCCCTGTTTTGCTTATATCTGCATAAACAGCGGTTGGATACATAAGAAACTAATAAAAATGGATACCACAGGGGTTGGAGAGGATGGAGGAGTAGCCTCTGACAGAGAGGAAAGCTGAAATTTTCAATGTCTATCTTTTTACACAATTTAATTTGGGAACCATATGATTATCAATTTTAAAAAGAAAACTTAAAAAGAAAAAAACAATTGTAGACATACATCATCCTTTTATGTTCACCCTACCCTGAGGTATTTTAGGATGTTTAGAAATGATAATGTGATAAATCTTAAAATAGAGATGACTATATAGTAAAGAGAATGAGGAGCATGCAACTTTTCAAATCAGCCTTGTTACTTTGTAATAATACCCTTTCTGCATTACAGCAATAACTCATGACTTGCAGTTGCTGAGGGAAAAGCAACAACAGAGTGGTTGTGCTTAGCTGGTTAAGTATGAGCTCTGCAGAAAGACCTGGACTTCAAGTCTGGATCTGCAACTTTCTAGAGTTTCAAGGTCTTGGGAAAGGTCTAACACTTCTAAGCTTCAGTTTCCTCACCTCCTAAAACGGGGATAATGTTACCTATATTTGAGTACTAGCGAGAATTTTTTTTTTTAAAGATTTTATTTATTTATTTGACAGAGAGAGAGAGATCACAAGTAGGCAGAGAGGCAGGCAGAGAGACAGGGGGAAGCAGGCTTCCTGCTGAGCAGAGAGCCTGAAGTGGGGCTCGATCCCAGGACCCTGAGATCATGACCTGAGCTGAAGGCAGAGGCTTTAACCCACTGAGCCACCCAGGCGCCCCAGTACTAGCGAGAATTAAAACAGATAATGCATGTGAAATGTAGTAACAACCCAAGGATTGTTGGTGATTATTACTGATTGTTGGTGATTATTATTACAGCAGTAATAATCACCAACACCAATTACAACCTCATCTAAACAATTACTGCAATTAACAACTATACTGGTCATTTTGTAAATTGTTCTCTAAGATGACCAGACTTGCTTTGGTGTGTACCTCTAGAAGTCGTCCTACTTGAATTAAAATGGGAGAAGAGATCTTTTTTTTTTTTTTTTAAAGATTTTATTTATTTATTTGACAGAGAGATCACAAGCAGGCAGAGAGGCAGACAGAGAGAAGGGGAAGCAGGCTCCCCGCTGAGCAGAGAGTCCGATGTGGGGCTCGATCCCAGGACCCTGAGATCATGACCTTAGCCGAAGGCAGAGGCCCAACCCACTGAGCCACCCAGGCGCCCCAGGAGAAGAGATCTTAATGTAAAAATATGTTGTATATCATAACCCCAAATATGAAAGAAATTAGTCAAAAAACTCTTTAAAAATTACACATTCTAAGGCCATTACCAAAAAGACAAAAACAAGTGTTGGTGAGGACATGGAGAGAAGGGAGCCCTTGTGCACTGCTGTTGGGAATGTAAACTGGTGCAGGCACTATGGAAAACAGTAGGGAAGTTCCTCAAAAAATTAAAAATAGAATCACCATATGATTCGGCAATTCCACTTCTGGGTATTTATC
>CM053604.1:26303630-26357153 GCA_028646535.1 Procyon lotor | reverse complement strand
GCCTTTGCCAGGTATATTCTATACAGTAATAATTTAAGCTATAATTTATTTGTTAAATGGGTGCCTCTCAGGAACCTTTTCTGTTCTAACACTTCCCTGTTAAATGGAACTCTCTTAAAGCTGTATTGGGGGCCTATTTGGTTACTGACATTTGAATGCTATTTACTTATTTAGTCTATTTTTTTCTGTGAAGAAAAAAATTGAGTCTTTTGTTATCCTTCTGACTTCAGAAAATATTTGATGGTTTACTCCAAGGGAAAAGGAGGAAAATGAAAAAGCAATCAAGGATCTTTTTCTCACCCCTTATCTCATTGTTATTTAGTGATAAGATGGATTGGGGTGAGGAAGAGCATTATTATAAGTAAAATTTTGAAATGTATTAAAAGTAAAAGGTTGCAAAAAAAAAAAAGTAAAAGGTTGCATTGTTTTGCTCAGTTTGAAAGAAAATGAATACAAATGGCATAAAAACAAGTCTGCATGACCTATGTGGTTATGTAATTTTTTTCTTGGCAAGTGATTACAGATGATTTATGGGGGCTAGAAGGTATTTTGCTATCGATGTAAGGATTTTCCCCCCAGATCAATCTAGCTTTTCACTGTATCCATCTGAGAAATTACTTGTATGAATTAATAAACTTCTCTATATCATTGTACTGTTTAATAGAGTCTCTGATACAATTGTGTGACGCTCCTAGGGTATTTCCCCCCCTTTATTATGATTACATTTTAGGCCATAAACTTTTTAAGGGCTTCATTTCATCATGTACTCCAATATGGACTGCTTGCATTCCTTCTGTGCATCTTAGCTTTCTGCTCAACTTCTTGACATAGTATCACCTACTCTTAATTACTTGTGCTAACTGAGGGGTATCATAACGCAGGTAAGTCAAATCTTGGATAAGTGAGCACCATAGGTCTAAGGTTCTTCCTCTTGCTGTGGCCTACTGGAAGCCTTCTCAGCTCTACAGCTGTTAGAGTATTCAGTGCAGAAAGGGCCGGGATGGCACAGGATGGAGTTGAATCTCTGTAAGCATTCCTGTTTCTGCCCTTGGCCCCTGGACTTGGAAGGCTTGCACATACATCCTAACATCTGTTCTCTAAGCTGCTAGAAAGCCAACCTCTGGCAGGGATGCTGACGCATTCACTGAATCTGTGGCTCACAGATAATTGAGAATTGGCTTTGGTTGAAGCCAGTTGGCTTTGACATGGAAACAGAGTGTCTAGTGTTCGCTAGAGACCTACAAATCTAGATTCTTATTCCTGGTTCTTCATTTCTGTCACATACACTTAATTGACAGTACATGTAGTATATTATCCTTTTCTATATGGACCGTCTGTTTAATTAGCAACAAAAGTTCCTAGAGAAATATTAATTTGGGTTTTTTTTGCTTGTAAAATTTCTCTGCATTCCTGAGAAAGACCGCATACTACTGCATTTAAAGTATTCCTGTTAACCTGACTAGTAATTTATATTATTCTATTTAATTCTTAAAGCTTCTACATGTGGCCTTTTTAGTGAGCACACTCTTACTTGTTACTTGGCTTATAAACATTCACCGGAACTGTGGCTACATTCATTTTTAAATAATCTGGAAAAAGGAAAGATAAAGCTTCATATTTTAATTACTTTTGGCTCTTAAATATTCCACAAATAACATTAAGTTTATTTTGTTTAGAGTCATGTAATGTCCCTTATGCAAAATAATGTTTTCTTGCTTTCCATATGGAAAAAGTTAACATTGGAACTGTGTATGGTAAAAGATTTCATCATGTATCTATCCGAGCACTATCCCATGGCCAGCAAGTCATATTTTAAATAAACTTGCAGAGATTTTCTAAAGTAACTATTAGGTTCAGCTATTCCATGGTTACTTTTAGTGTCATTGTGGTATGTGATGTGATAGTGTTTATAGTTACTGAATTCTTTTATTTTCAAAAGAACCTTGGAAATTTAACACTGAATTAAAGCCTGTCACTCTAAATAAACTTGCTAAAATTTGACCAGCTCATCAGCTTAAGACATAGAACAGCAACTTGAAGGAGAAATGAAGAGTTTACACATAAGGGGTTAAATTTCTGTTGTTGCAATAGTAGATTTAGTCTTAACATATTTCTAAATGAAAAAGCGTATGTATTTGTTACCATGTCTGATGATTACTTTGTTAAAAGCGAAAGTGGTCATGTGATGTACTAAATATTAATTGCTGTTTTTAAATGTTTAAATCATGCCAAACAAATCATGTCTGTGCCATCCAGGGTTTATTGTAATCTTTTACTGAGTACTTGGACTGGGATAAAGGGCTTGTACTATGCACTTTTTATTAATGAATAAATAGAAAACATTAGTAACGTATTGTTTTCTGTTTGGCTTTTTTTGGGAAATGAATCTTTTGCTTAGTAAAATGTTTATCCTTTATTAAATGGTTTTTTGGTAAGACTTTTTACCCCTAACTGAAGACCTTCCATAGAAAGAACTTTAAGTTACAAGAAAAATACATATGTAATAGCAGTGGGGCCAATATTCAGAAGTAGGGCTTCTGAGAATCTCTAGGAAATTAGATCGCAGTTACATTTTTTTACTTTTTTTTAAATTTCTTCCTAGAATACAGGGTTAATAGACATTTGCTTTGAAGGAATAATATCCAATAGTGTTAATTATATATTTGAGCAGATCTGTGTTACTTCAAAGGAGCTAGACGTGTAACTGTACGAACACACACACAAGTAAAGATTTGCTTTCGTCTTGTGACCTGGAATGTACCCAGATACTAAAGATCATTAATCCCTATATACACTTAAAAATGGTAAAATTGCTCTGGCATGGGTCAGTGTCTGTGTGATACTTAAGTGTTCTTTAAAATAGCAAAATGTGTGAAACATACAATTTCCTGGAGATAGTTAATGATTTCAATCTCAAGTTTGTCATGTAGGTCAGTAGATACCTGAACCCCTATAAAATGAAGTTTTCATTAAATGGTTCTGCAGTATTAGTTTTCCTCTCAGAAAGTAGAATTCTCATAAGTTTTTTTGCTTCCTGCCATTTCATCCGATAGTTGTCTCAGTGCCAAATTGCATTTTGTAAGAGTCGATTTTTCTCCCCACCAAGAAGTTCCATAAACACCAATTGCGATTATCATGCTCACATTTAAAAACTGGAGTTATCAAAGTGATCTTTTCTACTGGGCAACTGAACTTTTCATATCTTTTCTCATGCAAATAGACTGTCTTGGTTTAATAAACATTTCAACAGTGTTTGTATCTGTTAATTTCTTAACTTTCTGCTTTACAATGGGTGTTCTCCAGAATTCCATTATAGAAAACATTTTAAACCATCAGATGCCAAACTAAGATGTCTTATGAAAGGGAAGTGGAAGGATGTTTGGGAAGCAGGGAATACATAGGGATGAAGAATAATATGTGTAGTTTTAAGAATAAAGCAACTTTCATATCAAAAAAAGAACATTCCCGGGGCACCTGAGGTGGCTCAGTCGATTGAGCATCCAGCTCTTGATTTCCATTCAGGTCATGAGCTCAGGGTTGTGGGACTGAGCTGTGCTTTGGGCTCTGCACTCAGTGGGGAGTCTGCTTAGGATTCTCTCTCTCTCCCTCTGCCCTGCCCCACTCTAAAATAATAAATCTTTTAAAAAATCATATTCCCTCATATAACACACTCTGCTTATTTCCAGGAAATTTAGCAATAAGAAAAAAAATATAACCCCTGTAATACTAGAGGCCTTACTCCTTAAATATTTGGTTCCCATACTGCTCATAACGTCAGACGCTCAGGCTATCTTTTGATGATTAATGGATTTGAATTGCATTGTTTTCATTCATTTTGAAGAACTGAGCATAATTTCTCAAAGAGCACAAGTACTACATAGCAGATTCAGCATTATGGAAAATGTCTACTATGTTGGTTTTTATTTATTTTGTAAGATTTTATTTATTTGAGAGAGAGGGGGAGAGCACAGAGGGAGAAGCAGATACCCTGCTGAGCAGAGGGCCGGATGTGGGGCTCGATCCTAGGACCCTGAGATCATGACCTGAACCGAAGGCAGATGCTTTAGCGGACTGAACCACCCAGGCACCCCTCTATGTTGTTTTTAAAGAAATTAAAGAAATGAGGGGCACCTGGGTGGCTCAGTCGTTAGGCGTCTGCCTTCGGCTCGGGTCGTGATCCCAGGGTCCTGGGATCGAGCCCCGCAGCGGGCTCTCTGCTCTGCAGGAAGCCTGCTTCTCCCGATACCGTTCCCTCTGCTTGTGTTCCCTCTCTCGCTGTGTTTCTCTCTGTCAAATAAATAAAATCTTTGAAAAAAAAAAAAATGAATCTGTTGGGATCCCTGGGTTGGTTTGGTCAGTTGAATGGCTGAGGTCATGATCTTGGGATTGTGAGATACAACACCCCCATCCCCTGCTCTCTCTCTTTAAATACATACATACATACATACATACATACATACAGTAATCAATCTGTTATATAGTCACTCATTAATTCAGTGCCAAACGACGAAGCACTATATATAAAAGGCATTAGAGACCCTGGCCTGAATACATCTAATTGTTTATAAACATTAGTATAACTAATTAGTATATAAACATTAAACTTTGAAAGTTTGGATGTCTTAAGGGGGATTCCTTGCAATTAATCCAGCAAGTAGAATTTTGTGGTGACATCATATAGAATCAATACAAATTAGACAGCAGAGCCTACACGCCCAACGAATGGATTAAGATTTATATCCTTGCAGAGGCGCCTGGGTGGCTCAGTCGTTAAGTGTCTGCATTTGGCCCAGGTCAGATCCCAGGGGCCTGGGATCGAGCCCCGCATCGGGCTCTCTGCTCTGCAGGAAGCCTGCTTCTCCCGCTACCATTCCCTCTGCTTGTGTTCCCTCTCTCGCTGTGTTTCTCTCTGTCAAAAAAAAAACTTAAAAAAAAAAAGATTTATATCCTTGCAAATATGCGTAGCCTTCAATTTTAATCTAACAGCCTTTTCTTAAAAACTACGTTTTACTGTGTTCTGTCTTGCATGGTACCTCTCTGTCAACATCCTCTTTTCCAGAGGGTTTTACTAACAACATCCTGAAAGCTAGTGTTCTCAAGCTGAAAGCATGATTCCATTATGCAAAGCTAAGTCAGAAAATACAAGGCTTGGGACACCTGAGGGGCTCAGGAAGTTGAGCATCTACCTTCGGCTCAGGTCTTGATCCTGGGGTCCTGGGATTGAGCCCCACGTCAGGCTCCCTGCTCAGTAGGGAACCTGCCTCTCACTGTCCTTCTGCCCATCCCCCTGCTTGTGCTCTCTCTGTCAAATAAATAAATAAAATCTTAAAAACAAAACAAAACAAGGCTTAAAGAAAGCTTAAATAAAGTATAATTAAAAAATTAATTTCTCCATTGAAGAATGGGTAGTAATATTCTCTCTCTACAACATCCAAGGAATTCTTTTCATTGTGTCACAGTATTTTAAGAACTCAAAAGGCACATAAATAGGGGCGCCTGGGTGGCTCAGTCGTTAAGTGTCTGCCTTCGTCTCAGGTCATGATCCCAGGGTCCTGGGATCGAGCCCCTCATCGAGCCCCGCATTGGGCTCCTTGCTCGGCAGGAAGCCTGCTTCTCCCGCTACCATTCCCTCTGCTTGTGTTTCCTCTCTCCCTGTGTTTCTCTCTGTCAAATAAATAAAATCTTTAAAAAAAAAAAAATTCACATAAATAGGTATAAACTGGCAACAATTAAGGTTGAATAATTGTAGCAGTATTCTTGTAATAAAAATAATCTTGTCAGGGGCACCTGGGTACCTCAGCTGGTTAAATGTCTGACTCTTGAGTTCTGCTCAGGTCATGATCTCTGGGTGGTGGTAAGATCAAGCCCGGGTTCAGCCACCTCCCCCCGCGCCCCCCCCCCCAAAAGCCCCGTTCTAGGCCCACCTCAGGCTCTGGTGTCAGTGGGGAGTCTGTTCAAGATTCTCTTCCCTCTCCTGCCTCCCCACCCCCACGGTCTCTCTCTAAAATAAATAAATCTTTAAGCTTGTGTTTAGTTCTAGAGATGAAAAAACAAAAGCATAAATTAATAATTTCCTTTTTTACTAGCTGACTTCTATATGTGGGCAGGGAATTAAGTGAAATCTTAAATTCTCCTGCAGTAGAGTTATTTTTAATAGTGATATTTCAGGGATGCCTGGGTGGCTCAGTTGGTTAAGCAGCTGCCTTTGGCTCAGGTCATGATCCCAGGGTCCTGGGATCGAGTCCCACGTTGGGCTCCTTGCTCAGCAGGGAGCCTGCTTCTCCCTCTGCCTCTGCCTGCCACTCTCTGCCTGCTTGTGTGTGCGCTTGCTCTCTGACAAATAAATAAAATCTTAAAAAAAAAAAAAGTGATATTTCGCAGTTTTTCCTGATGCTTAAAAATAATGCTTTTTTAATTTCTCAATATTTTCTTATGGGGATGAGGAAGGGAGATGTCATCCTTCTTCATTGATGGCCTTAAAAGAAGCCTTTCAGTTCAAGAGAAGGCTCTATGTTTAAAAAAAAAGAAAGAGGAGGAGGAGGGGAAGGGGAAGGAGGGGGAGGGGGAGAAAGAAAGAAAGGAAACAGAAAAAGGAAGGGAGGGAGGGAGAGAGAAAGGAAAAGAAAAAACAAAGCATGTCAAGGGAACAAAAACACCACTGTTATAATAAGAAATAAAGGTGGAATTGTTACTTTGCACGGACTTGGATCACAATTGTTAATAGGATAAATACTTGTTCTTCACATAATAGACTTAATGGTCTTCAGAAAACATGAATTCTTGTGGTGGTAAGGCCATTTGTTTTTAGTCCCTGTCCTCAAGAAGTTCATACAGTATTTACCAGGGATAGACAAATACAAAAGCTAACAAATAAGCTAATTTTTCAGGAACTAATTGCTAAAGCGAAGTTAAAAAATAGTGGTGAAAGAGCTTTCTGAAGAGATGATATTTGGAGGGCGCCTTGGTGGCTCAGCAAGTTCGTGTCTGCCTTCAGCTCAGGTCTGATCCCAGAATCCTGGGATGGAGCGCCATACGGTTGGCTCTCTGCTCAGCAGGGAGTCTGCTTCTCCCTCTCCTGTTCCTCCCCACCCCACTCATACTCTCTCTCCCTCTCTCAAATAAATAAAATCTTTAAAAGAGAGAGAGAAAGATGGTATTTGGGGTGAGATCTGATGATGCAGCTATGCAAAGATCTCGGCGGTTTTCCAAGAGGAAAAAATGCGAAGGACATGAGACTGAAGGGTAATTGGCATTTTCAAGGAACCAGAATAAGGTTCCTTGAAAGTTCCTGTACAAGTTGAGATCAGAAATAAAGTCTACAGGAGCACCTGGGTGGCTCAGTTGCTTAAGCGACCAACTCTTGATTTTGGCTCAGGTCATGATCTCAGGGTCATGAGATTGAGCCCAGCCTTGGGCTCATGCTCAACCTGCAATCTGCCTGTCCCTCTCCCTCGCCCTCTGCCCCTTTCCCCCAACTCCTGCACTCGTGCAAGAGTGCGCATGCACTCTCTCTCGCTCGCTCTCGCTCTTGCTCTTGCTCTCTCTTTCTCTCTACAACAAATGAGGTGCACATCTTATAGGATCTTGAACACCAAAATAAGGACTTTGAGTTTTATTATGAATATAAAAGGCCTTGGGACAGTGGATGAGGAATATATGATTTATAATTTTAAAATCTCACTCTGGATGCTATGTGGAAGATAAGCTGTGCATCAGGAAGGGAGATAGGAAGCTAGTTAGCCACTGAGGTCCAGAGAAGAGGTGCCAATCTCTTTGACAAAGGGTTGTGGCAATGTGAATTATAAGAAGAGATCAGATTTGCAATATATGTTAGAGGCAAAGCCAATTAGCCTCATGAATGGCCTGACAGTGAATGGAAGGGAAGAGAGAAAACAAAACTTAAGTCTAATTTTGGGGCCTTAGTCACTGGATGGTTGATGGTACAAATTGAGATGGGAAAAGTTTATGGTAAGGAAAACGACCAATGAGAAGGAGCAGATTGGGAGCAACAGTTAGGATACAAGTTAATTTGCTAGAATAAGGAGACAGACTCCGGTGGCTGAAACCAGATCGACTTTAGTTCTCTTTCAGGTAACAGTTCAAGAATATAAGCAGTGTAGGGCTGGAAGGCTTGCTTTAGGTATTGAGAACTCAAACTCTATCTTGTTGCCCCACGGACCCCTAGAGCAGTGTTTCTCAAACTGCTATTGTCCCCCGTATGGTGTCCTCTGCGTTGTCAAAGTTCACCACGATACTCCCTGGGTCAGTGCTCAAGACTGAGGGGAGGTGGGGAAGGAAACATGGAGGCCCTACCTGTTCATTTAAGGGTCTGTCCTGGAAGTTGTACATCTCCCTTCCATTTACATTGTTAGCCAGAATTAGTAACATGACTGCACCCAAAGGAGGCTAGATGTCTCCGATGTTCCTCCCAGAAAATACCCACCTAGTTAAAATTTGGGAATTCTGTTATGAAATAAGTGAAGTGTGGCTACTGGAGTCAGCTGGCAGTCGCTGACACAGAGGAAAAACAACTTATGTGTTGGCTATGATGCTTTTAAGGTGCATACGACATATCCAAATGGAGCTCTTGAGGAGGTAGTTGGATAGAGACATGTAGAACTAAATAAGGTTCCATCATGAAGAGAGAGAAAATTTAAAAGCCAACAGAATACAGATGATATTCGAATCTTTGGGACTGGATAAATTTACTTAAACAGATAAGCAAGACAGAGAAAAGAAGCAATCCCAGGACTGCAATATATAGAGGTCTGGTTGAGAAAGAGGAAACGACGCACTGAGAAGGAGCCTCCAGTGAAAGAAGGAAACCGTGTCAGAGAAGTCAAATCGTGGGGACAGCGAAGTGAACATTTTAGCAGAAAGGATTCACTGGTGGATTTGCTAAAAGATGTTTCAGTGGAGTGACGGGGACGAAAGGCCATCTGGGGTAGTTAAGGAAAGAACTAGGGGTACAGAAGGAGAAAAGTACAAGCATTCTTTGGAGTTTTGCAATGAATGGGGCAGAGCAATGGGGCAGTTACTTGAGTGGGAGATGAGTTTGGGGTGAGAGGGAGATGTTCTTATTTTATCGAGATGGAAGAAAAGATTACCTACAGAATTGTTCAGAAATACCCACAGAGCCCCCTCTGCTTCCCCACAGTGGCGTCACCTCTTTGTTGGCCTCAGCACCACTATCCTCATGTCTGAAAAGAAGGCCAATTGAGATCTATGTGTTTTTGCCAAGGCTCCCCCAACCCTGCCTTCCTGTCCTCTCCCTACACTCATGGCCTTACTATGATAATTGGCCTTAGAGCCTATCAGGATTAATCCAATCACATCCTGTACCCCTGTTTGTACTGATGTTCACTAGAAGTCCAAGACTCCCAAGTCATCACTCAGCCATCCCCCTTAGCTGATCGATCTTATACCCTTCCTTACACCTCAAACATCCTAAACTCAAAGGCCATCATCAGCAAAAGCCCCATACCTTCACCCTTTTTCTCTGAACATACCCTTCACCAAACTTGGCATCTCCTTATGCACACTGACTCTCCTATTGCCTTCTCAAATGGGAGCTGGTTTTTTCCCAGACCCTATAACCAAAGAAGGTCGGGGTAGAGTGAGCTTCTTCCCAGTTTCTCATTTTGGCTGCGGGACTATCCCTCTCTCTTCAAAACTTTGCAACTCTTTGAAAGTTCCTACTTTCAAAGCATTGGCAAAGCATTCAATACGATACTCTACCTTCCAAAGTCATAGACCCCTGGATCACTCCTCAGTCTAGCACTGGACCTTCTGCCTGCCTTTTCAGAACTTTTCCTATTGTGACTCTTGGGGATATCAATATCCAAGTAGACAATTCTTCTACGACTCAGTCCCCTAACCTCTCCTCCAGCCATCTTGTTTTCCACACAACTGCAGCCACACACTCCAATTGGTATGTTCTAGACCTGTAATTTCTAACTTTGCTGCTTGTATATTCCTAAAAGAATTTTGAAAAACTGTATATGGTCTTGCACATTTTTTTCCTTTCAGATGCACGATGCAAAAAAAAAAGAAAGTGCAATGCAAAGCAATTTTTTTTTTTAAAGATTTTATTTATTTGACAGAGAAACACAGCGAGAGAGGGAACACAAGCAGAGGGAATGGTAGCGGGAGAAGCAGGCTCCCTGCTGAGCAGAGAGCCCTATGCGGGGCTTGATCCCAGGACCCTGGGATCTGACCTGGGCCAAAGGCAGACACTTAACGACTGAGCCACCCAGGCGCCCCTTTTTTTTAATGCAAAGCAATATTGATGCTTTTCCCTAACAAAGGTTCATATATATTCCTTCCACTTCAGTCACTTACCCAACTAACCATACCGTTGGTGTCATTTAATTCTTTTCACTCTTTTTGGCCAAAATTTACAAGGAGGCAGACTGGGATCTAACTATGCCTTGATTTGTACCTTTTCACCTAAACTCACTTGGCTCCATCAGTGAGCAAACCAAGCGGAATCTCTACTCCACATTCAAAATTACCTCCATTTGTTTTAATGCAATTTTTGGGTAAAGACACCTAGTAACAGCAAGATCACAATGCAAAAACTACAAGAGAATTTGCAAGACTTGTACACAAAACTGGATAGCTCCAAAGCATTAAAACAACCACAATCCCAGCTGTTGTCCGGAGTGCCAGAATCCATGTGATTAAAGAGCTTGGAAATTTTGGAGAGTGGTTCTGACTTCAGTCAATGCCTTACATCTTTTATGTTGACATTTAATATGATCCTAGGTATAAGTGAGTTTAATTTTGTTAATAAAAAGTATCGAACATTGTACAAAATGAAGACGAGTCAAAAACATCTCTTAAGATTTGATGTAACTAAGTTAAATTTTAGTAATCCTGCAAAATACTCAAGTTGCTTTTTTTAAAGATTTTATTCATTTATTTGGGAGAGAGAGAACACATGCTCTAGAGTGGGGCTATTGGGGGTTGGTGAGGAGCTGGGGAAGGAGCAGAGAGAGAGGGAGGAGCAAAGAATCCCAAGCAAACTCCATGCTGAGCATGATGCAAAGCTGTGTCTCTCAGCCCTGAGATCAAGACCTGAGCCAAAGCCACGAGTTGGACACTTAACTCACTGAGCCACCCAGGCGCCCCAATACTCAAGTCGCTTTTAAAAGAATCAAGGTCACTAATTTGTATGGCATCCTGTGTTTGGAATTCAGAATATCCCAACATAGACCAACATGTCCTGTTTCTAACTGTGGACTTCAGCCTTAGCAAAAATAAGTATAAAATGAAGAACGATGGATCTGAGGTGTCTTTACTAATCATCATAGGGGACTTCTCCCAAACAAAAATCCAGTTTACTTCTTTGGTACTCAGGAGAAGTTTACCCCTGGGTAATGGAGGATAGTAAGGTTTTACTTGAGTGAAAGGTAAGCCTTTCTTTTATAAAATGGGCTACTCTTAGGCATATCGATTTTGGGAAAGGGTACCTGTGGAAGTTAAGGAGCTGGAAATTGATTTCCTTAAATATATCTGTGCAAGGTAAAACTAAAATATATTGTCAGAAATCAGGATAGTGTCACCCTTGGTGTGTGTTGAGGGGGGCGGGGTGTTGGAGAACACTACCAAAGTCTTACTGCTTTTATTTCCCCATCATCTCTTGAATCTGTTCATGTCTCTGAATCTCCATGGCTACTACCCTGGATATGCTATTTCTAATTCTTAATTACTGTAATTAGTTCTGAATTGCTCTCCTCACATTCACTCTTTTTATGCCTGTTAACTACCCCCTTCCATTTCCCCCAGTTAATTACAATATTTCCTTTAGGAGTTCAATTATCACAACTTGAAGCATCCCTACCTACTATGCTATATATTCCTATTGTATACTCTCATAAGACTATATATATACCGCACCTTAATAAAGTTGTAATTTTACATTTATCTGTGTGATTGATTGATGTTTCCCCATAGAGTAAAATTTACGAAAGAAGGGAATGCATCACTCTTTACTCATATTCCTAGTGACTATCACATTGGAAATACTTTGAGAGAAATAATTATTCAATGCATGAATCAATGTTTTTTAAGTTTAAAGAGGAAACTATGTATAAATTGAAATCGTAGGGGTGCCTTGGTGGCTCAGGATCATGATGCCAGGGTCCTGGGATCGAGCCCCATATTGAGCCTCATATTGGGCTCCCTGCTCAGCGGGAAGCCAGCTTCTCCCTCTCCAGCTCCCCTGTGCTTGTGTTCCCTCTCTCGCTCTCTCCCTTTCTCATAAAATCTAAGAAAATTGATAAATAAAAATAAATTGAAATTGTACATGAAAGATTGATAAAGCAGATTAAACATATAAAAGTAGAACTGCTCTGATTTGGAGGAAAGGGGAGATAGATGTAGGAGACCCAGAGCCCTGTTTGTTTTAACTTTCCACTCATCCACTCATTCTCTTTCCTCACAGAGTGAGACCACCAGAGAAACTTAGAGCTCCATGAAATATAATTTGAAAATAATTGGTCTATATCAAGCAGTTCTCAAGCTTTTTGTTTTCATGACTCTTTAACACATTTAAAATTTGAAGGCCCCCAAATTTTTTTTCATGTTGATGATAGATACTGGCATTTACCTTATTAGAAATGAAAATTGACACATTATGAAAAAGATATAAATTCCTTAACAGTGACAATAATAAATCTATGACATGTTAACATTAACCATATATATTAATGAAAAATTATTGTATTTCCAAATTAAAAATTAGTAAGATGACTGTATTGCTTTACACTTTTATAAATCTATAATATCTGCATTAATCTGTTATGATATCACTTGTCATATAGCCTCTGGAAAATTCCACTGTATACTTGTGAGAAGATGAGAATAAAAAAACAAATAACATGTTAGTATTATTATGAAAATGCTTTGACTTCCTGGATCCCCTGAAAGGGTCTTGTTAGTTCATTTTGAGAACTGCTGTCCTAGATCCAAAGGTCCATTCTAGCTAGTACTAACATTTTGATTTTATTTCTGAGATTGTACTGTTTAGAAGATTATGATTATCAAAATACTAACAGAATGTGAAATGAACACTAGGTAGAAAAATGTTTAATTCAAAAAAATGGGAAGAATAACAGGAAAGTGGTTCTTATTACAAAGCTAATTGTAAAAGGTAATTTAAATCTATGTATATGCTAAGTTCAAAAAGATAACCCTATTATATAGCACAGTATTTGTCACATGTATTGCAATTATTTGTTCACTTATGTCTCCTACTGGCCTGTGAGCTTTGGAAGAAGGAATTGGGCCTTAATCCATTTTACATCTTTCGTCCCTAGGATAAAGTCTAACACACAACAGGCACTAAATATTTGTTGGACAAATAAATTTACCTGCTTAGAATGTACAACACCTACATATCATATCATACTTTCCACAATCAACAGCAAACTCTTTAATCGATATTCAGCAGCTCTCTTAAAGTTGTCATGATCCTGTCAAGAAAACCATCATGTCGCGGCACTTGGACAGCTCAATAGGTTGGTTGTCTGCCTTCCCATTGGGTCGTGAACCCGGGAGCCTGGGCTGGCATAGGGCTCCCTTCTCAGCGGGGAAGCTCTCTCTCACCATCTCTCTCTCAAAGTATTTTTTAAAAAGAAAAGAAAACCATCATCTTGGGGTGCGTGGCTCTCATTCGGAAGAGCATGGGACTCTTGATCTGGTGGTGAGTTGGAGCCCCAAATTGAGTGTTGAGATTACTTAAATAAATAAAACTTTAAAAAAGAAAGCTCCATCATTTATGAGGTATTTTAAAGCGTCTTTATAAACTCTTAATCATGTTCCTCATGACGTATTTAAAAATGGTCTTTGACTTCAAGTACAGATTGTGTAACCTGATGTAATTCTTAATGAGGAACACAAAAAAAGTCATGACTGCTTTTCTCTTCTCAGAGACTTAAGATGACTTTGGAGAGGAGAAAGAGAACAGAGCTGCCCTCTTCATTAAAAACGGGCAGCGTCCATACATTAATTTTACTCTTCCTCATACACGGAACTTGTGTGTTGCAAACTCTCAGCACAGACAACCCAGATCCCCGAATTTGGCAGGAATAGCTCTGGAAAATATGTCTGGAGGGCGTGGGTGTCATGCTTCTCCTTCCAGGGATCAGGGCGGAGGCACGAACTGATCCAGTCATGACAGGACTCAGCATCCTACCAGACGCAAGGCGCCTCCTTCCCAGAAGTGGCGGGGGAAGGGATCTGAGTAAATCTTGGGCCGCTTGCCCGCAGGGAGTGGTGGGGGGAGTAAGCCGCCGGGCGGTCTGACCAGCAGGGTCTAGGGAGCCGAAAGACCAGGTCGGCCCTCGGGGCTGCTGGGGAGACCGGAAAGGGGGCCGAGACCTTCCGGTCCCCTTGGGCCGCAACCGGCCAAGTACCCCCGCGGCCCTAGATTGTGGCCGAACAGCGCGCACGCGGCACCACCTCCGCATCGACCGTCGGCGGGGACCGGGACACAGGAAGGAAAGCGGTGCCAGACAACACACAGTCGGCCCGGGAAACTAGTACCCGGCCTAGCGGCCCCTGGAACCTCACCCCAAAGACCTCGTCCAACTCGCAGCGCACGCAGCCCCGCCCAGTGCCGCTCGCGGTAGGGGCGGGACCGCTGAGCTGGCCCGAGCGGATTCGCCCAGACTCGGCAAGGGGCGGGGCCTCCCATCCAGCTACGATTAGCCCCGCCCCGACTCCCCGCCCCTGGGGCCAGCAGGAAATAGGGGCGGGCCCGGGCCTAGCGTGGCGGGAGGAGGAGCAGGGATGCGGTGGAGGGCAGAGTCCGGGAGGCCCTGGCTGCGGGGGGAATGAAGCCTCCGCCTTCTGGAGCAGAATCCTTTAAATACGGGCTCGGGCCCGGGACTCTGGGTGCAGTGCTTGGCTGCCTGAGAGAGGGGTGTGCGGTGAGGGGAGGTCAGGCGGAGCTGCTGCAGCGCGGCCCATAGCGAGGAGCTGTCCGAGCAGTCGGGATAGGAGCGGCCGCTGCGCTCGGTGCCTGCAAGTGGGTAAGCGCCTTTCGCCGGCTGGCCCTACCGCCCCATCAGGAAAGTCCCGGGTCCCGGCGGGATGTGCAGCGAGCGGGGCCGGGGAGTGCGAGCTGCTCCCGGTCGCGCTCTGCGCTTGGTCAGGGGCTCCCAGTCTCACGATCCTGGTCCTCTCCTTTGGGCTCTGGGCGGGAATCGCCTTTTGGTTCGCTGCCCTGAGAATGGGATACCTTGGACTCTTTATTCTACGCTCGCGAGTCTTCCAACCGCATCTCTTTCTGCTTTTCTCACTTTCTGACTTGAAACAAATGAGATTTCCCAGGAAGCTGAACGTCCACTAAAGGAAGTGGTCCTCTCGCTAGGGACCCCATTTTGGTCTCAGAGTCCTGGTCTTTTGTTTGTGTTTAGTCGGCTAACCTGGGGAGCTCCTGCTTTCCTCCTGTTCCCTGCCTCCCTTCTTAAGACACTAAAGAGAAAACGAAGCCAGAAAGCCCCTGAGGGCGAAATCCTAAGACATTCTATCGTTACATCTGTAGGGCTGTTCTGGAATTTATTGTTGGCTGCCACACCATATAATTGCTTTATTTCATGTCAGGGAAGGCCTTTCGTGGGTACTTCAGGAGATCATGTTTGCGTGAGACCTTGAAAAATCATACTTCTTGGGGCGCCTGGGTGGCTCAGTCGGTTAAGCGCCCGCCTGGGCTCAGGTCATGATCTCAGGGTCCTGGGATCGAGCCCCGCATCGGGGCTCCCTGCTCAGCGGGGAATCTGTTTCTCCCTCTGCCTCTGCCTCTGCTTGTGCTCTCTCTCTCTCAAATGCATAAATGAATAATCTTTAAATAATAATCTTTTAAAAAGAAAAGAAACAGGAAAAATCATACTTTTTATATATAGGAAGGTAACTTGAGTAGGCTTGAAAATTATGGTATATTAAAAAGAGGGATTCACTGACAGGGACCTTTTCACGGATATACAGAGGAGTAGCTGTCCATTGACTGCCCTCAAAGACACAGTGAGTCTTTGAGTTTCTTCAAATCCCCTATGAAATGGAGAACAGTAGTCTGGTCTGTTTCTTCAGGGGGGTTCTAGAAATGAAAGAGCTTACTGTCTGCTCTGAGATGTGCTTGTTAGTACCCAGCATCTAGTTAAGGTAAGTGGTAGACAACTCTGACTGAAAGGATGTCATTTCTTCTCCCATTGCTGTACTCCTTTCTCAAACACTGAGTCTGTAACTAATAAGCACACTTTATCTTCCCTCTTATTTCTGCAGCTTTATATGATGCCCTTTAGATATAACATTAACACTGCCTTTCTCACTGAGTAAATATTTTTCCCCGGGTCAGGCATCTGTTGCATCTGTTAGTATTTAATTTTCGGAAATGACTGAGGTGATGTATGAAGTTGATGTATCCAACTACGACGTCCATTGCCTTAGCTACGGGTTAATTACACAAAGTATACCGAAGAGGGGTAGGGATGGAGGGATTATATTCAGCTTAGATTGTAACAGGACCTTTGTTATTTGTTAGTCACATCTTCTAGTTTATTGATATTGATCTGAATATCATTGAAATATTGATCTGAATGTTTAAAATTTTAGATGAATAGTAGTTTTGGAACAGCCTGAGTTGTTGAGATTTTCCTAAAATACAGAGGTAAAAACTCATTGCAAATTGACACATTTGGTAAGAAAACATTCCCATTTCCCTGACAGCACAACAGAGGATCGGAAGGTAAAGGTAGAAATGGAATATGGAACAGAAGACATCTGTGTCAGGCAAAGTATATAACTAACACTAACACCGTATCAAACTCTATAATAAAGATTGAAGATTTTATTGGAACTTCCAAGTGACCATTTATTGGGACTTGCACTGTTCCTCAGTAATTTTCCCATTGTCACCTACAAGCCGTGCTTCATGTGAAATAGCACCACAGGGACACCCCCAAAACACCCCAAAACACATGGAGTTCTTTTATATTATAGGTCCATCAGTAGTTTATCCCTGCTGGATGTAGGGCAAGCTGAGTACAGCCTGGCAATCAAGGTGGATAAGAAGTATCTCTGGAAAGACATGCCAAAGTTGTACATAAGAAAGAGAGGCCGATAGTATTCTGGACAATTTCAGCAAAAATACAATAATCAGCCATCTGAGCTAAAGCTATTCAAATGACAGTCTTCATCTCAAACAGGCCTTTACGGAGAGTATTCATTCAGTTAGTATTTATTGAGAACCCACTGTTCTAAGTGCGGAGGTAACAGCAGCAGATAAGAGCTGTTAGCCTGGGAGCATCTTATTAAACTATGAACTTGAACCCAAGAGTCACATCACGTGGATATTCAATCTATGTTTGTATAAGAATGTTATAACCTCTTGGCTCTGGGATTAAATGGTAATCCCGAAAGATCCTCTGGCCCAGAAATACTTTGAAATTCTACTTTTGAGGTGTTCCAGATATACAAGTTGTAATTGGAGAGGTTGACTAGCTGTTTCATAAGGGAGTTACAGTGGGATAGTTCTTTATGTTCATCAGACTTCAGAACTTCATCTTCATCCTTGCAGATCTGGAAGGTAGATTTTTTCCCCCCTCCATGGGCCCAGAGATCATGAGGCTTAAAATGATTAACCTCGTAAGAGACCAATGGTTACACTAGAATGAAACTTTGATGTTACAATAGGGAAATTTTATTGCAGTCCCTGGAGTACTTATATTTCAAATCCCGGGCATCCTTTTCCAGTATTATGATCCCTGGGAATCTGAATTCATAAGGGAGAGTGGAATCAGAGCAAAGAATCTTCAGAGAACATGCCGTCTAAGCACTGGGAAAGCCGATTCTTACCCCACCTCTCTGAAACGAGAACACTTCTTTTTTTTATTTTTATTTCTTAAGATTTTATTTATTCATTTTGAGATAGAGACTGAGAGCGCACAAGCAGGGAGAGAGGCAGATGGAGAGGGAGAAGCAGGCTCCCTGCTGAGCTGAGAGCTGGACACAGACCTGGATCCCAGGACCTGGAGATGAGAAGGCAGACACTGAGCCCCCCAGTCGCCCCAACTAGAACACTTCTGACTCCCAGATTCTGTGTCACTCTTCTCTAGACAGTGCTGAAATAAAAACATCATTTTAGTTTTGAACTACTCCTTTCCAGGCTACAGGCTGATCCTCCTGGGATTTTTTTTTCCCCCTTCAGTGGAGTTTATTAGATTTTAGCTACACAAATGCTGTTGATTGTTATGGTTACTTTCAATTATGTTACCTTAAGTTATTTTATTTTTTTTAAGATTTTATTTATTTTCATGAGAGAACGAGTGAGCACTAGCAGTGGGCAGGGCAGGCAGAGGGAGAAGCAGACTCCCCACTGCCCCCCCATGATGTGGGACTCAATCCCGGAACCCCAGGATCATGACCCGAGTAGAAGGCAGACACTTAACCTACTGAATCACCCAGGTGCCCATGTTACCTTAAGTTATTAAATTATAGCCTCCTGAACTGTCAGGCACATGGTTCCCTGAAAGGGGCATTTGAGACCCTTTATTTATTTATTTATTTATTTATTTATTTATTTATTTATTTATAAGGATTTTGTTTATTTATTAGAGAGAGAGATATCACAGGTAGGCAGAGAGGCAGGCAGAGGGAGGGGGGGAAGCAGGCTCCCCGTTGAGCAGAGAGCCTGATGCGGGGCTCCATCCCAGGGCCCTGGGATCATGACCTGAGCCGAAGGCAGAGGCTTTAACTGTGCCACCAGGTGCCCCTCAAGACTCTTTAGATTCACTTCTACTCTACAAGACAGTCACTACCTTTACCACTTCTTAATACCTGTATCCTTATCCAACTAGGCCAATCTCCTTCCTTCTTTGAGCTCCTATCTGTTTAAGAGTCCTTATTTATTCCTCACGGCCCCCCCATCTGGAATGCTCTCCCTCACCTACCTTTTCTTTCTATATCCTCCTTATTCTTTAGGCCAGGTTTACAGTCTACATTTCCCTCGATGTAGATGTCTTATTTTTTTCCCATCTGGACTTTAATACTCATTTTGTCATTTGATTGATTATACTGCCTTATATGTTACTTGGGTATGACTAACTCTTTTTCATCTTTTTTTTTAAGATATAAAATCTTATTTTTTTAAATATAAGATATAAAATAAAGATATTTTATTTATTTAATAATAAAAATATTTAAGGGGCACCCAGGTGACTCAGTGGGTTAAAGCCTCTGCCGTCAGCTCAGGTCATGATCTCAGGGTCCTGGGATCGAGCCCCGCATCGGGCTCTCTGCTCAGCAGGGAGCCTGCTTCCCCCTCTCTCTCTGCCTGTCTCTCTGCCTACTTGTGATCTCTCTCTCTGTCAAATAAATAAATAAATAAATAATCTTTAAAAAATATTTAAGATATTTTATCTTTATTTGAAATATAAAATCTTATATTTGTTTGAGAGAGGAGGAGAGAGGAAATCACAAGCAGACTCTGCACTGAGTGAGCCCCCACAAGGGGCTCCATCTCCCAACCCTGAAGATCATGACCCTGAGATCATGAACCAAGCCAAAATCCAAAGTCAAATGCTTAACTGACTGAGCCATCCAGTCGCCTCTCCTTTTCATCTTTTAAGTCAGCCTAGGAGTCACCTGCCAGCCCTTTATCTACTTAGGGCTCTTTAACTACACTATCTACAATCTTTCCCCATAGACAGTCTTTCCCTCTCCACCTGCGTGTTTATTTCTTTTATATGGAATGTATCAGAGCTGCCATTATTTCGTTTTGCATTCTCCCGCTAGACTATAACCACATAAGAGTAGGTACTGCACTTGTCATGTTCACTGTTGTATCTGCAGTACATAGAACATGAGTAGCTGTCACATAGTAGGGTGTTTAATACTTGTTTTTCAGTTGAATTTTCCTCCAAGTAAATCGTTAAATTCTTGACTGTCAGGACCTGTATCTATGGCCGGGTTCTCTGCTGTGCCCACAGGTTACACCCTTAAATTGGGAATGTTGATTTTTCATGAAAGAGAGCCAGCGAGGCCTGAAGAGGTTGAAGCAATTTTTCTGAAACCCTATGCCATGCCCTTTCTACCGTAGAGGTGGGGACAGTGGCCTCGAAAGCCGGAGACACGTCTATGGTAAGCCTGCTCCAGGCTCTACTGTCCCACAGATGGGAGCTTTTCAGAACATTCCCCTGAGCTGTAGTCGCTTGGCAATCCCAGTGCAGTCCTTTCCTCCTAGCGGTTTCTCTTTCTCCTTGTGTATAGGGCACTTGAAGCCCGGAGAGTAGTACGTCAGAACTGAAGAGTAGAAGAAGGGTGAAGAAAGGAAAGATGAATGGTTGTCAAAATAAATTTTGTTAGTCTCAGTATTTTTGCTGCGGTGAATTCTGGAACCCTAAAACTTTAATAGGAATGTCACGTGTGTGTGGCTTCACAGGTGATAATAGGGAACTCTTAACCCATTTATTTAGATTATTTAGATTATTAAAGAGGGAGTCCACCAGGGGCCCCTGGCTGGCTCAGCTGGTAGAGCATGTGTCCCTTGATCTCAGGGTCATGAGTTCAAGCCCCACACTGGGCATCGGGCCTACTTAAAAAAATAAATCATTAAAAAGTATCTACCAGATTTAGCATGGCTTTAATACTTCCTGGTATGTACATCCACACAATGGAATACAGTGTAAATATTTCTAAAAAGGAGAGAGTCTTACTGGAAACAGAAAAAAATAAAAATAAAAAAGAGAGCAAGAGAGAGGGGAAATAGGTCTTAAGACGACATGAAGTAAAAAAAAGCCGAGTGTTGATAGTATTTTATGGTATTCTACCTCTTGAATTTAGAAAGAAGGGATTATTAAGATATACTCATGTATTTACTTGTACTGTATATGAAACACTGGAAAGCTACACAAGTAACTAATGAAAGGGTTGCTTGTGGAAGCAAAGTAGTGGGTAGCCAAGAGATAGGGATGGCGTAGACTTGAGGCTTCTTACTGTATACTTCATTATACAGATTGAATTTTGAATCATATGAATTTATTACCAATTCAAAACAAAAAAATACATTTTATTTGGTTTTATTATGATTATTTTAAAATATTTTATTTATTTATTTGACAGAGAGAGTGAGAGAGCATAAGCAGGGGAGCAGCAGAGGGAGAGGGAGAAGCAGGCTCCCCACTGAGCCGGGAGCCCGATGCGGGGCTCGATCCCAGGACCCTGAGATCATGACCTGAGCCGAAGGCAGATGCGTAACTGACTGAGCCACCCAGGCGCCACACAAAAAATAAATTTTAAAAATTTCTTTGTATGTATATTACTGAGAATGTGGCTTTCTTTTATAGGATCAATAGATTCCAAATTTTGCTCATATTTACTGTTTTACCAAATTTCTGTTCTTTTAAGTTTTTTAAAGGTCATTAGAGATTAGACTTTGAATTGATATCTGCTAATCATGACCACTGAAGGTTGGTTTATAAGCTGCCTTACTTGTTTCCTAACACAGACCAGGATACTTGTGTGGGTTTGGCTCATTCTCTTCCAGTAGGGAAGTCTACCCAGAAAACCAGTGATTAGAACATTGTTTGATTAATACAGATTCAGACTTAAGGGAACTGGATCATCTTAATTATGTGGCTTGTGTATCTTTTTTCACAATAGAGTTGTACTTGCCAGGCATTGTAATAAGATCAGCCTTCCCTAGTACCTTCTCTGACCCAGGCAGGAGTATATATATATTTTTTTTCCCCCAAATGTGTTTATTTTATTTTTTTAGTGTTACAAGATTAATTGTTCATGCTCCACACCCAGTGCAGGAGTATATTAACAAGTTCTTAAACTCTCTGGTTACCGCTCTCCTTCTCTTTGGAATCCACGAATGGGTTAGATGAAGATGATGTCCGAGGTCAGTGTATCAAGGACTAAAATTCTAAGAATCTGAACAGTTTGACCGTTCTCGTCCTTATTCTAATGAATAGACTGACATTCTTTTTTTTAGTTTATTTTTTATTAGCATGTAATGTATTATTTGTTTCAGGGGTACAAGTCTGTGATTCATCAGTCTTACATAATTCACAGGGCTGACCATAGCACATGCCCTCCCCAATGTCCATAACTCAGCCACCCCATCCCTCCCACCCCTGCCTCCCCTCTAGCAACCCTAAGTTTGTTTCCTGAGATTAAAAGTCTCTTATGGTTTGTCTCTCTCTCTCTAATTTCATCCCATTTCATTTTTTTCTCTCTTCCCCCATGATCCTCTGACTTGTTCCTCAAATTCCTCTTATCAGCGATATCATATGATAATTGTCTTTCTCTTATTGACTTATTTGGCTTAGCATAATACCCTCTAGTTCCATCCATATCATTACAAATGCGAGATTTTTTTTTTGATGGCTGCATAATATTTCTCTCTACATATACCACGTCTTTATCCATTCATCTGCTGATGGACATCTAGGCTCTTTCCATAGTTTGGCTGTTGTGGACATTGCTGCTATAAACATTGGGATGCACATGCCTCTTTGGATCACTACATTTGTATCTTTGGGGTAAATACCCAGTAGTGCAATTGCTGAGTCATAGGGTAGCTCTATTTTCAATTTTTTGAGGAACCTTCATACTGTTTTCCAGAGTGGCTGTACCAGCTTGCATTCCCACCAACAGTGTAGGAGGGTTCCCCTTTCTCTGCATCCTCGCCAACATCTGTCATTTCCTGACTTGTTAATTTTAGCCGTTCTGTCTGGTTAAACTGACATTCTTATATATAAATCAGTATCTTGTCATTTGGATGAGTGTGAACCAATTCACCTAAATGGCTTTTGAAAACCCATCAAAATCTGTGTAACTGCTTTGCTAACTACAGAAATTACTTTCCTTTAACTATCTCATAGTTTCCGATTAAAGGTGAAATGGAGTTTAAGATCATTGTCAAGTACCTAGAAATAAACTGCTGAAACCAAATTGTATAGAGAATATAATCACAGAGGCCACTTTTGGACTTTCAAACCAGTCTTATTATCCATCATGTTTCCTAATATCTGTCATGTTAGTCTAAACCTGCCATAAGGCTGACCTTTGTACACCAACATTTATTTCAGCAAGAATTGCACTGGTGTGTTCACCCTTGAATTTTTCCTTAGCAGGCCAAAGTTACCCTGGTGGCCTTAGAGGCCTAAGTAAGGTTTTATTTTGCTCTTGAGTTTTTGAATATTAGATCATTATAATCTTTGTGGCCCTTCTTCAGCAATATTGGTTACTTTTTTTTTTCCCATGTTTTATGCTAGTGCAGCTGAGAATGGGCATTCCAATTGGAATGTTATATATTATCGCTCTTTTAATGATTCTTAATGACTAAGAGTATAAGAAATCTTTCCAGGTTATCTGTCACCTTGACAGTTTTTATAAAGTGTGATAAATGTATGATGTGATTTCTTTAGATTTTCTGTTTTCAATAGTGGAACAGTCTTACTGCTTCCCTTCCAGTTTAATCATGTTTGAAATTAAGAAGATCTGTTGCATTGGTGCGGGCTATGTTGGAGGACCTACGTGTAGTGTCATTGCTCATATGTGCCCTGAAATCAGGGTAACAGTTGTTGACGTCAATGAATCAAGAATCAATGCATGGAACTCTTCTACGCTCCCTATTTATGAGGTAACCCATTTTAAACAGCTCTTATGTTGTTTTCTTACTGGTTTTGTAAAATAAATTGCTATTAAGGTAAAAATCTATGATTGCAACTGAAAAGGAATTAAATGAGAAATCTAGATACACAATGTTATGGGCATTACAATTGTAATTATGTCAAGTATGCCTAGGGAAAATGACTGGGAAGAAATTTATTAAGATATTAATAATGGTTATATTAGTGCAGTGAGAATATGGGTAATTTTTTCTCTTCTCTATTTTCTAATTTTGTTAATATGGTTACCATATTGTAATAGTAAAATTTTAAAGATAGATTTATTTATTTATTTATTTATTTATTTATTTATTTGACAGAGAGAGAGAGATCACAAGCAGGCAGAGAGGCAGGTAGAGAGAGGAGGAGGGAAACAGCATTTATTAGCATGGGGGAAGCAGGCTCCCTGCTGAGCAGATGACCTGATGCAGGGCTTGATCCCAGGACCCTGAGATCATGATCTGAGCCGAAGGCAGAGGCTTTAACCCACTGAGCCACCCAGGCGCCCCTGTAATAGTAAAATTTTAGAAGAGTATTCTGTACAAAGAAAATAAAACTGTGAATGTTTATAATATTAATTCATATAAGTCCATTATATTTGGGGGTAATTGTGCTGATCTTTTATCAGGTAAACCATGATTGGATAAATGATGTCTTTTCTATCTAATGCTTAGTATCACAAATTAATTAGAATTTCAAAATTGCTGTGAATTTAGATATTGTATAGTTAGGAAAATCTGCTTCTAGCTATTTTAGTAAGCTATGTGGATCCCATTTTAAAAATTTCACTGTAGGGGCACCTGGATGGCTCAGTAGGTTAAAGCCTCTGCCTTGGGCTCAGGTCATGATCTCAGAGTCCTGGGATCGAGCCCCACATCGGGCTCTCTGCTCAGCAGGGAACCTGCTTCGCCCCCCCCCCCCCGCCCCCCACCTGTCTCTCTGCCTGCTTGTGATCTCTCTGTCAAATAAATAAAATCTTAAAAAAAAAAAAAATTCACTGTAAAATGCATTCATGGTATTCACCCAGCAGAGAAGCATTTGAAAATTTGATGGCAGCATTTTTTCCCCCAACATTAATATATTCTTTTTTTTTTCCCTTCAGGAAAATTTTGTTATTTGTAAGACTGTTACCAGCCATAGTCTGTCTGTCTGTCTGTCTTCCTTCCTTCCTTTCTTTCCACGACTTATTTATTTATTTATTTTAGAGAGAGAGTGTGAGCAAAGGGAGGGACGGAGGGAGAGGGAGAGAAAAGAGCTGACTCCCCACTGAGGAGGGAGCCTTACTCGGGGCTCCATCTCACCACCCTAAGATCATGACCTGAGCCAAAATCAAGAGTCGGTTGCTCAATCATATAGTCTTTAAATGTATTAGTCCTTTGGAAGGGAAGTCTCAACTCAGTTTATAGGCATAAGAAATATAGAAATCCATGTAAAAGCACCCAAAGACTAGTAGCTATCGAACATCATGGATATGCTCCTAGCTGAATCAGACTTGGAATAAGAAAAAAAAAATCTCTGTGTATGTGATAGCTTCTGTTTGTGCTTTACCCTTTCTTTTTCTACCAGATGAATCACCCATAATAGTTCTTTAAAGATTTTTATCTATTTATTTATTAGAGAGAGAGAGAGACAGTAGTGGAAGGGGCAATGAGGGAGGGAGAGGGGAGAGGGACAGACAGACTCTGTCCTCCGTGTGGAGTCCAACACAGGCCTGATCCTGTGACCCAGCCCAAACCAAGAGTCTATCACTTTACTGAGTGAGCCGCCCATGTACCCCCCCAACCCCATAGTAGTTCTTTAAATTACTCTAGTGCTATAGCATTTCTTTTCCTATTAAAACATTACCACTAGATTTGGTTTTGGAGAATTTTAAAATATTTTGGGAAGATAATAAAAGAGTTTTGTACAAGGGCTGCCAGTCTGAAACCTGGCAGTCTGAAAGTCTGAAACCCTTTAAGCCATTTTATATCCAATCATTCAGTAATTAATTCTGCCAGCAGCATACTCTGGTCTTCAGAAACGAAGGGCCTCATGAGAATGGCTAAAATTATTACTCTGACAATATTAAGTGTTGACAAGGACTTAGAGCAACTGGAATTTTACACAGTGCTGTCAGAATGTCTATAGCCACTTTCAAAACTGCTCAGCAGTGTTTACTGAAGCTGAAAATCTGTGTAGTCTGATGCAGCAACTCCACTTGTAGGTGTATATCCAACAGAAATGTGTACCTATGTGCACCAGAAGACAGGTGATAACAGTACTATCCATAGTAGATCTAAATGGGAAACAACCTGAATGTTAATCGGCATTGGAATGGACACATAAATTATAGTGTAATCCTGCAGTAAAATACTATACAATGGAACTACTCCTACATGCAAGAATATGGTGAAATGCTCCCCCAGATGTGCTGTAAGACATAAAGTATTACAGATTGTGTAATTCTATTCGTATAAAGTTCAAATGCAAGCAAATTGATCTCTGGTAATAGAATTTAGTATTGTGTTAATGGAGCTGTGGTAGTGAGGTAGTGCCCTCAGAGAGGGCAAACTGCAGGTTCTGATTTATGGTTAATGTTCTAATTCTCATTATAGATATTGATTATACACGCGTGTTCACTTGTGAAAATTGAGCTACACACTTTTCTATATTAATGTATATAGAATTTTATGTATTTTTGTTTTATTTCAATAAAAATTAACTTAAAAACAAAGGTATCCTGAATTGGAAAAAATGCAAAGTAGGGGCACCTGAATAGCTCAGTGGGTTGAGTGTTTGACTCTTGGTTTTGGCTCAGGTTGTGAGCCTGAGGTCGGTCATGAGATGGAGCCCACTGTGGGGGGAGTCTGCCTGAAGGTTCTCTCCCTCTATCCTTCCCCCGACTCACATGAGCGCTCACCCTCATTCTCTCTCTCCTAAAATAAATAAATCTTAAAATAAAAGAAATAAATCTTAAAAAAATACAAACTATAATGTATTGGATGAGACATTTTTCTTGGAGAAAACCAAAAAATCGGTTGGTTGGACATGTTCCCTGGCCAGATTCCTATTGTTGATATTACTATTTACATTAATTGAAATCTAAATTCTTCTTCCTAAGACTTCAGTGTTTTAAATTTAAAATAGTATATTCTACATTGACATTGAATCCAGTTGGGATATATAGTTAGATTGAGAGAGGTAAGATCTAAAATAATTTCTTTTCCATGTCATACTTGTTTATTCTCAATAACCTATCTTTTATAAACAAAGAAATAGAAGTATGATTTTTCATACTTTTATTTCATAAATTTTTTCTTCTTTAAATCTCTTAATAAAGAATATAAATGATTTGAAAGTCTAGCTAGCACTGTGCTCATTAGAATCAATGTCTGAGTTCTCAAAACCCTGAATGAAATCTCATAATTGTATTGGCTTTATTTAGTGGTTATCACTATTTAGCTTTTAAAGTCTTATTTCTCTCTCTCTCTCTCTTTCTCTCTAAATAAATAATCTCTATACTCCATGTAGGGTTTGAACTCACAACCCCCAAATTAAGAGTGGCATGCTCTTCCAACTGAGCCAGCCAGGTGCTCCTATCTCATTTTTCATGTCTATTCCTGGAAATCAGATATACCATAAACAGCTATTTTAGTTTTGCACTATTTAGTGTAGACTACAAAAGAAATGAAATATCTGGGGACACCCAGATGGCTCAGTTGGTTAAGCCAGTGCCTTCGTCTCAGATCATGGTCCCAGGGTCCTGGGATCGAGTCCCATATCGGGGTCCTGGGTTTGAGTCCCATATCAGGCTCCTTGCTCAGCAGGGAGCCTGCTTCTCTCTCTGTCTCTGCCTCTCTGCCTGCTTGTTCTCTCTCTCTCTCTGGTAAATAAACAAACAAACAAATAAATAAATAAATATCTTTTAAAAAGAAAAAAAAAGAAATGAAATCTTTTTCCAAAACCCACTTGCTTTAGAGGTTAAAAACATGGCGCTTTAAAATTCTAGAAGGAATCATCTTAGCAAGTAGAATGATATACCTCTTAGCATGTAAATGACTTTAGGCTTATAATTTTCCTGTGTCTTTCTTAGACATCAGTTGTTAAGAGATGCCTGCATAAGGAATTTATAAATTAGAAAATAAAGATTTCTATAAGGTTGTGTTTATTTTATTTTTTAAAAGATTTTATTGGGGCACATGGGTGGCTCAGTCATTAAGCGTCTACCTTTGACTCAGGTCGTGATCCCAGGGTCCTGGGATTGAGCCCCGCATTGGGCTCTCTGCTCAGCGGGGAGCCTGCTGCTCCCTCTCCCACCCCCCCTCCCCGCTTGTGTTCCCTCTCTCACTGTGTCTCTCTTTGTCAAATAAATAAATAAAATCTTTTAAAAATACAGTAAAAAACTTTTTTTAAAAAGATTTTATTTATTTATTTGACAAAGAGAGAGAGCACAAGCAGGGAGAACGGCAGGCAGAGAGAGAAGCAGGCTCCCCACTGAGCAAGGAGCCTAATGTAGGGCTTGATCCCAGGACCCTGGGATCATGACCTGAGCTGACAGCAGACACTTAACCAATTGAGCCACCCATGCACCCCTGGAAAAGTATTTAGAAGGAAAAAGGACAGGACTTGGTTGTTGATTATATAAGAAGGATGAAGGAGAGTAAGGAGTTTAGAATGATATCCAGGTTTCCAGTTTGGGTGATATGGGTACATGATGGTGCCATTAACTGAGATCAAGAATGCAGGATGTTGTGGAGGATAGTTAGAGATGAAATTTCAAATTCTGTTTGGTCCTATTTAGTTATAAAGGCTTTGGGACATCCAAATAGAGATGTTCAGGAGGCAGTTGGAGATATATATATCAAAAGTGTAAGCAAATGATTCAGGGCTGGAGATGTAAATTAGGATTATACAGGTAGTAGTTGAAATCAGAGTAATTGAGTTGTCCCAAGAGGAGTCTGCAGAGCATGAGTCAAGGACAGAACCCAGAAAACCTCTAATGTTTGATGATAGGTGGAGAGGAAATGCCATAGAGAAGCAATGAAGAGTACATTGAAGGTCAACCAAGAACCAGAAGAGTTTTAATAGTACAAACCTCATTGGGATGACCTTTGAACAATGGTTGTTCAAGGGTTGACCCTGGAGCAATGTAGGGGTTAGGGGTGCTCACGCTATATTATATGCTATATTCTTACAATAAAGTAAGCTAGAGAAAAGAAAGTGTTATTAAGAAAATCATAAGAGAAAATATACTTACAGTACTGGACTGTATTTATTGAAAAAAATTCTTATATAAGCAGATCTGTGCAATTCAAATCTTTGTTGTTCAAAGGTCAACTCCGTATGTCTTGCTTATGAGTAACTCAGTGACCAGCATGTAAGTACTCAGGAAATACTAGCTGAACGAATGAATGAGTGAGCTGTCCATTATGCCAGATACAGAAGACATCAGGACTGAGACATATTCATTACATTTGGTATTATGGGGGTCATTGTAACTGTTGTAAGAACAATTACAGATGATCAGAAACCAAGGAAGTTAGGGTAGAGAAAAAGGGGTGTGGCACCAGAGAGGGTTACAGGGTAAAGGCAGTGATTTTATTTGTTTATATGTTTTTTCTGTGGTTGATAAAGGATCAAGCATGTTCAAAACCAAGATCACCAGTTACATAGAGAAGGAAAGGTCAAAGTATAAGAAGAAAGAGGCTAATTGATGGAATAGAGTCCAGAAAGATAGCAAAAGGATGGAATCAAGAACACAAGTGGAGGGATTGGCCTTGAAGGCCTCTTCTTTGGAGACTGGAGGAAAGGAAACAAGAATTGATAGAGACAGTTTTGTTGGCGAGGACATGAAAGAAAGGTGACTGGCATATTGGCAATTTCAATTGTCTGCTAGTAGGAGGTAAGATATTTTGAAGACGGTAGAAGGGGTAATGTTGGGTCAAGGACTTGCAAATAGAGGAGGTTCAGAACAATAATCTCAGAATAGAGAGGACAAAGTAAAAAGATTATCAGGTTGCATTGGAAACCCAGCTAAATATACTTAGGGTCCATGAGCTTATGTTTATTGTGGTTCTTTCTAATCCAATAT
This sequence comes from Procyon lotor, assembly GCA_028646535.1. NCBI lineage: Eukaryota > Metazoa > Chordata > Mammalia > Carnivora > Procyonidae > Procyon > Procyon lotor. The sequence goes on along the minus strand of CM053604.1, from coordinate 26,327,402 downwards.
GTTTATATTTTATGGGCCAAAACTATATGAATTAAAAAAATAGTCATTTTTACTGCCACAAAAGGAAATAGTAATGACCATCAGATAAAATATGGTGACAAGATACTTAAGTGTTTACTTAGAAAATAGTATAGTAGAAAGTGTTAATATTTATTTATTTTTAAAGATTTTATTTATTTATTTGACAGAGAGATAGAGAGAATGCACAAGTAGGCAGAGCGGCAGGCAGAGGGAGAGGGAGAAGCAGGTTCTCCATGGAGCAGGGAGCCTGATGTGGGGCTCGATCCCAGGACCCTGGGATCATGACCTGAGCTGAAGGCAGAGGCTTAACGGACTGAGCCACCCAGGCATCCCAGAAAGTGTTAATATTTAACAATTAAAACATTTTATTTTGTATTATCATATTTCTTGAATAGTCACTGCTTTTCTTGTTAACTTTGTAACAATTTAATAGCTACTTTTTAGAAAGCAAAATGGGTAATTTGCTTTACTTTTTCTGAATAAAATGAAAGATAATATTACCCTGTGAAAGGATTTGCGTTCTTCCATAAAATTACCCTATAAATTCTCAAAACTAATTGTGATAATTATATAATGAATTTAATAAGAGGTAGGACCTATATTATTAACTTCTTCCGCATCAGGTTTGGAGATCTATAAATATCCCGTTGATTTTAACAATATATTTAATAATATATCTGTTTATTTTGAGGTGTTATTAAGGCTTAGTTAGTATAAATCCTGCATTGCTCTGATCTTAGCTTACTTTAATTTAAATATTAGGGGATTATATATATAAGACTAAATTCAGTCTTCTCTGCAAATCCCTACTCTATAACCTTTTACCCTCATTTTCTAGAACCAAGGAAATAGTTTCGATTCGCTCCCTGCTCAGCCTCAGATGCATCAGCACTTGAGGAGGCTGATGGGGCTGCTGAGGGGGCAGCCTCAGACTGCCCAGCAAGAAGTCTGTTTCTCCCTCTCCCTCTGCCCCTCCCCCCATGTTCTCTCTCTCTCTCTCTCACAAATAAATAATATCTTTTAAAAAAGATAATAATTGGGGCGCCTGGGTGGCTCAGTGGGTTAAAGCCTCTGCCTTCGGCTCAGGTCATGATCTCAGGGTCCTGGGATCCAGCCCCACATCGGGCTCTCTGCTCAGCGGGGAGCCTGCTCCCCCCCCCCCCCGCCCCGCCCTGCCTCTCTGCCTACTTGTGATCTCTCTCTCTGTCAAATAAATAAATAAAATCTTTAAAAAAAAAAAAAAGGTAATTATTTTAAAAATGTAAGCTCACCTGGGGCACCTGGGTGGCTCAGTTGGTTAAGCATCTAACTCTTGATTTCTGCTCAGGTCATGATCTCGGGGTTGTGAGATTGAGCCCCACGTGGGACTCTGAGCTCTGCATGGAGTTTGCTGGAGATTCTTTGTCTCCTTCTCCCTGTGCACCTCCCCTGCTTGCTTGCTCTCCCTTGTCCCGTGCCTTCTCTCTCTTTCTAAATAAATAAATAAAATCTTAAAAAAAAAAGTACCATTGTTACTACTACAAATTTTAAGAACAGTTTCTTAATATCAAGAATTCTTATATGTGTCCTTCTTCCCGTGGTTTATTTGAATCAGAATCCAAGTAAGATCCATACACTGCAATAGATTTGTATCACTTGTGTCTTTTAAGACCATAGTATTTTCATCTCTTTTTGTTTTTCTCTTCAGTTTATTTGTTGAAGAAACCAGGTTGTTTATTCTATAGATATTCTCACTCTGGGTTTTGCTGATTGAACTGATCTGAGCAGATTTAGATCTGGGTTTTTTTTTCCTTTTCTTGCCTTCCTTCCTCCCTCCCTTCCTCCTTCCCTCCATTCCTTCCTTCCTTCCTCCCTCCCTCCTTCCCTCCCTCCCTTCCTTTTTTGGCAAGACTACTTGTTAGGTGGTTTTGTATACAGCTCAGTATTCTTAACTATATTTCCTGTTACACTGTATGGGAAAAGTAATAAAATTTTCATTTAAAGTATTTTTTACATTAGGACTTAGGAAAAAATATATATTTAGGTATGCATAGAGTATATGTTGACTGTTTGACAACCAGTTGTATGACTTGAATTCTTGGGGGTAAAACCCTGTGTTCATGATGATGATGCAAAATCAAATGTTTACTTAAAATCACAGACCTTGAATTTTTCTGGTAATTGTACTGATACTCAGTTAATTATTAACTCTTATGAAACAATCAGGCACATGGTAAACGATGACACAGTAAAACAAGCTGGTGCTTTTATTGTGGCAAAGTCAATTTTGCTCTATTTAGTATTGTTACATAATATACACTTCTGGCCTTTGGTGTGTGACCTTAGATTTTTCTACAAAGGTGTTATTTGAGAGCAAGTCTAGAGCTTTAAAGTGCAATATAACTTTCTCCTTTAACAAAGGTAATTCTACACTATTAGGTTATCTCATACGACTGGTAAACTGTATTTACAACTCTTTTTCTTTTTTCTTTTCAGCCAGGACTAAAAGAAGTGGTAGAATCCTGTCGGGGAAAAAATCTCTTTTTTTCTACCAATATTGATGATGCCATTAAGGAAGCTGATCTTGTATTTATTTCTGTAAGTATTTTCTTTGGCTGTGTGAATTCTAATGCATTCTTTTCTATATGGAAGTTTCATTGTATTTAGATAGTCATCTGTGGGTATCAAGCCACATCAGTACTTAGAATAGAGTTGTCCTGTTGAATTTTTTTTTTAAATTAATTAATTAATTAATTTATTTTTTGGTCCTGTTGAATTTTGGTTGTCACTTTGTCCAACACTTCATCGTACCCCATAATCACCTGGTCAAATGTATCACTGATCATTGAACAAATAAATTTGGAGACAGTTCTAGTCTGGCATCTAGAATTAAGAAGCGCTGGTTTAGCTCATGTGGTAATGGTGTATGTATTTCATCATTTCTTGTTTCAACCACTGCTTGGTAGAGGTGAGGTAAAGAGAATCAGCTGAAGCATGTATACAAATTTATGGGCATCTCATATCTAGATGAATTATGTTCCAGAAGTCACTTGATTTCTTATTTTTTAAATTTTTTAAAAAGATTTCATTTTGGGGCTCGAACTTGCAGCCCTGTGATCAGGAGTCTCCTACTCTACTGAGCCAGCCAGCTACCCCGGGGGAAGTCATTTTAAATGAACTCTTTGCAATTTGGCTTGTGTTGGTTAGATTATACACTAGTCCACAGGCATCTTTGGTAATATGGCTATAACTTGTACCTTTGTAAAGAAAAAATAGAACCAATGCTTGGGACTAAAGTCTGGTAAACTAATATTTGAACCAAGGTAATTTCTTGCTGTCCTCGTAGCCATCTGCTCAAATATTCTGTGTGATGGTATAGTAATCACCAATTTGTGGCTGAGCTAGGGTGTTCTATGACTCAAGACCTTTGGGGCCTTAGAGAATAAAGGAAAGTCAGTGGCATGGGCTTTGACTGAGTCCCATGAACTAATGGAAGGAAATATTGTAGGGTCCCTAGAGGGTAGATATTGTTGAATTGATTATGCATGTTGTTAATGATTATATGTTATTGAATTAGGGGTTATTTCTGACTGATGAGATAAAAGCAGTACTATAAAGATCAGTTAACTCCAAAAGAAAGTGGCAATGAAGCCAGTGGTGAAACCGTTACGAATTTAGTCTCTCTTTTGGCATTCTTAATTACTTCAGAGAAATTGGTACAGCTTCTATGACTTGCCTACCCATCCCCTACTTAAGCTTGGAGAAGGTTAAGAGACAAGGCGTAGAAAATGAGAAAAGATTTTGGAGTAGCTAGGTACTTGGAGAAAATAGAGAAGTTGTCTTAGGGGCGCCTGGGTGGCTCAGTGGGTTAAAGCCTCTGCCTTCTCAGGGTCCTGGGATCGAGCCTCACATCAGGCTCTCTGCTCAGCAGGGAGCCTGCTTCCCCCTCTCCCTCTGCCTGCCTCTCTGCCTACTTGTGATCTCTTTCTGTCAAATAAATAAATAAAATCTTTTTTAAAAAAGATTTTTTGACAGAGAAACAGCGAGAGAGGAAACACAAGGAGCCTGATGCGGCGCTTGATCCCAGGACCCTGCGATCATAACCTGAGCTGAAGGCAAATGCTAACGACTGAGCCACCCAGGCGCCCCTGGACTCATGATTTCTTTTTCTTTCTATTGATAGCTGTCTATGTAGTATCCTGAGTCCTAAAGATGCTAGATAATGTCTAGCTTTAATGAGCTGAGAAAGCATTTGTGAATGATATTGCAAATATTTTTGCAAAGCTATTGAAATAGCTCTATTAAAAAGTAGGATGGAAAAGGTTTTAAAGACCTGGATAATATATTACATACAGTAAAGAGAGGAAAGGAACCTTACATTTCATTTCAGACTGTGAACTCCTGGTGGACAGGAACAGTCTTGTTCATCTTTGTATGTATCTCCAGGGCTCAGCTTGAGGCTGCCTGCCTGGATATCTGTCCCTATACAGGAGCTTCTCAACGAAAATTGTTGAATGAGTTCCCCAGATGCTTCAGGCTGTGCTGCCTGTTGATTATATTATTAAAATATATCATTTCCATAAAACCAACAGGGGGTTAAATGAAAGCTAATGATGAGAGTTAACTTCCCGCCTAACTAGTTCATTGATGGCTCAAGGTTCATCTTGAAATCGGCGAATCTCTCACAGATACTTTTCGTTCACACTCCCATGTGCTTTCATCAGGTGAACACGCCGACAAAAACCTACGGAATGGGGAAAGGTCGCGCGGCAGACCTGAAGTACATCGAGGCTTGCGCCAGACGCATTGTGCAAAACTCACACGGCTACAAAATTGTGACGGAGAAAAGCACAGTTCCGGTGCGGGCAGCCGAAAGTATTCGTCGGATATTCGACGCAAATACAAAGCCCAACTTGAATTTACAGGTATAAACGAAGGCAGCACTGGAAACTGATTCTTATATAACTATCCATGCCTTCTAGTTGCCCACAGTTAATTCTAAGTTTGAAACTTTGCTTTGCATTGGAATTCTAGGTGCTGTCCAACCCTGAGTTCTTGGCGGAGGGAACGGCCATCAAGGACCTGAAGAACCCAGACAGAGTACTGATTGGAGGGGATGAAAGCCCCGAGGGCCAGAGGGCCGTGCAGGCTCTGTGTGCTGTGTACGAGCACTGGGTTCCCAGAGAAAAGATCCTCACCACTAATACTTGGTCTTCAGAACTTTCCAAACTGGTTGGTACATAGCGTTCAACCGTCCATGAAATTTAAAGCTAAGGACTTATTTCTCTTAAGCCTAATAAGCCACACAGGTATTTTCTAAATATTAATATTAATATTTAGAACATAATGTTCTTGTCCATTATGAAATAATTTTCACAAGGGAAATCAAATATCAGGGTATAAAATATTCTGGAAAATTCTCACTTTTTAATAAAATCTAACATAAATTGGAGAGTGCATTAAAATAGTAGTTTTTAATGGGGGCTCCTGGGTGGCTCAGTCATTTGAGGGTCTGATTCTTGATTTTGGCTCAGGTCATGATCTCAGGGTCATGGGATTCAGCCCCGAGTCAGGCTCTGTGCTCAGTGGGGGTTGGCTTGAGATTATCTCTGTCCCCCTTTGTCTGCCTCTCCCTCACCCCTGTGCTGGCTTGCTCCCCCCACCCTCCTTCTCTCAAATAAATCTTTAAAAAGAAAATAGTTTTTAATTTGAGAGGCAGGGCAGGGTGTTGTGGAGGGGTAGAGAAGGAAAAAATGAAACAAGATGGGATCGGGAGGGAGACAAACCATGAGACTCTTAATCTCACAAAACAAACTGAGGGTTGCTGGGTGTTGGGGGGTAGAGATAGGGTGGCTGGGTGATGGACATTGGGGAGGGTATGTGCTATGGTGAGTGCTGTGAAATATGTAAGCCTGATGATTCACAGACATGTATCCTGGGGCAAATAATACATTATATGTTAATTTTTAAAAAATGAAAAAAAAGGGAAAAAAAGTTTTTAAAATCACTATTTCTATTTTTAATCCCATTCTTAATCATCTTTCTTTCTATTTAAAACATTTTCCCTGGGATGCCTGGATGGCTCAGTCGGTTAAGTGTCTGCTTTCGATTCAGGTCATGATCTCAGGGTCCTGGCATCAAGTCCTGTGTCCGGTTCCCTGCTCAGCGGGGATCCTGCATCTCCTTCTTCCTGCTGCTCTCCGCTGCTTGTGCTCGCTTGCTTTCTCTCTCTGACAAATAAATAATCTTAAAAAAAACCCCATATTTTCCTTTATTAACACATCCATAACCTCCTCAAATTGAGCCCATCAGTAACTTTTCTCTCTCCCTCAGTAATTTGTATCAACTTGATGAAATATAATCCTGGTGTATAAAATTGCTATTTTAACTCATTGTACGTTTCCTTTTTTTTCCCCCCAAAGGCAGCAAATGCTTTTCTTGCCCAAAGGATCAGCAGCATTAACTCCATAAGTGCCCTCTGTGAAGCCACAGGGGCTGATGTAGAAGAAGTGGCAACAGCCATTGGAATGGACCAGAGAATTGGAAATAAGTTTCTGAAAGCCAGTGTCGGTAAATTGAAATGTTTCTGTGCATGAAGCAGGTTCCTTTGGCTAGGTCTTTAACTTTAAAGATGTCTTTGTATAACTTAATGCCCTTAGAGTGATGATTCCGTGATACATATAACCTTCAACCTATCAAGAACTTGCCAAGTGAAGCAATAATTAAACTTATATCGCTTTAATAATTACTGATTGATTAGTAAGACAAGCATAGTTCACTATTTTAGGAGGATTAATTAATATTTAGTTAGAATATTTAGAAAGAGTAAGTTGGGGAGACCACATAGGACATAACTCAATACCTTACTGAAGCAAACAGGAAGAAAATTCCCTGTCATTTACTTTGCCTACTAATATATACTTTTGGAAATGTGGCCCTGGTCAAATACAGTTGGTCCTCATTATTTGCCATTTCTGTATGTATGAGTTATCCTACTTGCTAAAACTTATTTGTAATCCCCAAATCGATGCTCATGGTGCTTTCGTGGTCATTTGCAGATTGACTCCCATTCCGTAAACAAGTGCTCTTTTTGTGATCTACTTCGTGCCACATTTTTTACATTTTTGTCCTTTTTGTTGGCGATTTCATTTTTTTAAAAGGCACCCAGGCATACTGCGTGTAAAGTGCTAGTGCTACCTAGTGTTCTGAAATGCCAGAAGCCTGTGATGTGTGCCTCTCAGACAAAATACAGAGGGTTAGATAAGCTTTATTCAGGCAAAGAGTTATAGTGAACCAATAAGATATATTAAATAAGGTGTCTTTAAACATACAAAAATAAGAACAGGGGTGCCTGGCTGGCTCAATTGGTAGAGCATGCAGTTCTTGTTCTCGGGGTCATGAGTTTGAGCCTCACATTGGGGGTAGAGATTATTTTAAAAAATAAAAAAGCAATACAAAATGATTATGTATCAACAAAACTAAAATACAACCTACTGAATGAGAGAAAATATTTGACATATCTGATAAATAGTATCTAAAATACATAAAGAACTTACATAATTCAACATCCAAAAAATGAAATAATCCGATAAAAAATGAATACAGGGTACCTGCCTGGCTCAGTTCATAGAAAATGTGACTCATGATCTCAGGGTCATGAGTTCAAGTTGCATTCTGGGCATAGAACTTTAAAAAAGCGTGTGGGTAGAAGACTTGCACAAACATTTCTCCGAAGAAGACATACAGATGGCCAACAGACACATGAAAACCTCACTCAACATCAGGGAAATACAAATCAAAACCACAATGAGATATCACCTCACACCTGTCAGAATGGCTAAAACCAACAACACAGGAAACAAGTGTTGGTGAGGATGTGGAGAAAAAGGAACCCTCACGCAATATTGGTGGGAATGCGAACTGGTGCAGCCACTGTGGAAAACAGTATGGAGGTTCCTCAAAAATTAAAAATAGAATTACCATATGATCCAGTAACTCTAATACTGGGTATTTACCCAAAGAATACAAAAACTCTGATTGGGAAAGATACGTGTACCCCTATGTTTATTTTTTTGAGCACTATTTACAATAGGCAAGATAGGGAGGCAACCCAAGTGTCCACTGATAAGTGAATGGGTAAGGAAGATCTGGTGTATATACACAGTGGGCTATTACTTAGCCATAAAAAAGAATGAAATGTTGTATTTGCACCAAGAGGAATTGATCTAGAGAGTATTATGCTAAGTGAAATAAGTCAGTCAGAGAAAGACAAATACCATGTGATTTCACTCATATATGGAATTAAAGAAACAAAAGAAACGAAGGGGAAAAGAGACAAACCAAGAAACAGACTCTTAACCATAGAGAACATACTGTGGTTGCCAGAGGGGAGGGGTTGGGGAGTGGAGGAAGCAGATGATGGGGATTAAAGAGGACATTAGCCATGGCTATTTTATTACATATTGTCTGCCTGCTTTTGAGCTGCAAAGGCAGAGTTAAATAGTTGTGCCCACAAAGGCTAAAATATTTACAATTTGTCCCATAGAAGTCAGCCAGCCCTGTGCTAAAGTAAGAGACGTAGGGCAGTGATACTAGTTGAATGAGAAATAAAATGGAAAATGTGGCCGTAATAAAACATTAACTAGAAGATTATCTGGAAATTATTTATAGAGTTTGTTTATTAGTTGCTTGAAGATTTCATACAACCTGCAAATCCACTAAATTTCCTACAGCTGAATTTTATTGTTAAAAATCCTAGGGGTGCCTGCGTGGCTCAGTGGGTTAAGCGTCTGACCCTTGATTTCCGCTCAGGTTGTGATCTCAGGGTTGTGAGATCCGCAAGTATGGAGCCTGTTTAAGATTCTCTCTCTCGGGGCACTTGGGTGGCTCAGTGGGTTAAAGCCTCTGCCTTCGGCTCAGGTCATGATCTCAGGGTCCTGGGATCGAGCCCCGCATTGGGCTCTCTGCTCAGCAGGGAGCCTGCTTCCCCCTCTCTCTCTGCCTGCCTCTTTGCCTGCTTGTGGTCTCTCTCCTCTCTGTAAAATAAATAAATAAAATATTAAAAAAAAAAAGAAAAAAGATTCTCTCTCCCTCAGACTCTCCCATCCTTCCCCCTCTCTAAAAAAGAAAAAAGAAAAAAATCCTGGTGTAGGGCCATCTGGCTGGCAGAGTCAGTAGAGCACATGACTCTTCATTCTCGGTTCTGAGTTCGAGCCCCACATGTGGTATGGAGTTTATTTAGAAAAAAAATTCTAGCACAGGCTCTCAAATTTAGTATGACAGATTTATCACATGATTCAGTCATGGTTCTTAAATGAAAGTATTGTCGCTTTTTTCTTCAGGTTTTGGTGGAAGCTGCTTTCAGAAAGATGTTCTGAATTTGGTTTATCTCTGTGAGGCTCTGAATTTGCCTGAAGTGGCACGTTACTGGCAGCAGGTATCAATTTTTACAGCCAACGACTTCTGGTTAACTTCTAATTAAAACCTGTCACCCTTTGTCTGTAAAATGTTTTTGATAGGATTTATTTATTCCAGGAACTCAACTATCATTCTGGTCATTTATTTTAGTTTTATTTATTAGTCTTCTGTGTTAATCCGTCTTTTTTGCTAATGAACTCTGATGGAAATTTCTGGTAAACCATATTTCTTCTAGTTTTATAACAAGTTTGCTCCCAGAGTAAAGCAAGAACTATGTTCTTTTTGTGGGGGAAGGGGCAGAGGGAGGGAGGCTCCACATTCAGCCCGGAGCCCCACACGGGGCTTGATCTCATGACCTGAGCCAAAATCAAGAGTCAGATGCTTTTTTATTTTTTTTAAGATTTTATTTGTATTTTTTTGACAGAGGGAGACACAGCGAGAGAGGGAACACAAGCAAGGGGAGTGGGAGAGGGAGAAGCAGGCTCCCCACTGAGTAAGGAGCCTGATTTAGGGCTTGATCCCAGGACCCTGGGACCATGACATGAACTGAAGGCAGAGGCTTAGCGACTGAGCCACCCAGGAGTCCCCTTTACATCTCTCTCTCTCTCTTTTTTTTAATTTGTCAGCAGGGGCGGGGATTGGTGGAAGAGCATGGGGAGCAACAGGAGAACTATTCTTCCTCTTCTTTTTTTTTAGAACTATTATTCTTAATTATGACTCTCTTCGGGCACCTAGGTGGCACAGTCGGTTAAGCATACAACTCTTGGTTTGGGATCGAGTCTCACCTCAGACTCTGCGTTCAGCATGGAATCTGCTTGAGATTCTCTCTCCTCGATCTGCCCCCTACCTCACACTCTCACTCACTCCTTCTCGAACATAAATGAATAAATCTTAAAAAAAAATTATAACACTTTTCTGGGGTGCCTGGGTGGCTCAGTCAGTTGGGCGTCTACCTTTGGATCAGGTCATGGTCCCAGGGTTCTGGGATCGAGCCCCACATCAGGCTCCTTGCTCAGCAGGGTGTCTGCTTTTCCCTCTGCCTCTTCTGCTACCCCTGCTTGTGCCCTCTCTCTCACTCACTCTTTCTCTCAAATAAATAAATAAAATCTTTAAAAATAAATAAAAGAATATTTTTTAAAAACAAGAAAAAAATAACTCTTTTCTATCTTGAAAGGCAGAAAATCAAAATAAAGGAAGAACTGTATCGTAATGGTTTCAAGTAGTTTGTGTGTGTTGATACCTGTTTTGTCCTTTTGAGATTCACAGAGCTAAAATTAGAGACCCTTCCCAAATTGCAGAGTTAACCTTAATTGAATGCTTTCTCTGTGCCAGGCATTTTTTTTAGGTACTTTGCCATAGTGTTTCGTTTAGTCCTCATCACTAATATTATCTCCCGTTTATCCCCCGTTGAGAAAACTGAGTCTTACAGGTGTTAAATGATTTGTCCAAGACACCAGCCATTATATATATCTTCCCCCCAAATTTTTCTGTAAGTTTATAGTTTTTTAGATTTAAGCAGTGGTTGAGAAATAAAATGCACATTTTTAAGAAAAATGTACAATGTAATAGTTTCACTCAGTCCAGCAAGATGACTTTATCTTCCTGTTCCTCATAGCAAAAATGCAGATAAATGCTTGATTTGGGGGAGCTCATTTCCTAAGTTCTCAAATTTTGAGATAGCATCTAGTAATCAGAGCCTTAAAAAAACAAAATAAGGGGCGCCTGGGTGGCTCAGTGGGTTAAAGCCTCTGCCTTCAGCTCAGGTCATGATCTCAGGGTCCTGGGATCAAGCCCCACATCGGGCTCTCTGCTCAGCACGGGGCCTGCTTCACCCCCTTCCCCCCCACCTGCCTCTCTGCTTACTTGCGATCTCTCTCTCTGTGTCAAATAAATAAATAAAATCTCATTAAAAAAAAGAAACAACAACAAAAAAACAGTCTCTTTCCTTATATTCACCTGGTCACCAATATGAAGATTGTTTATAAACTCTTAGGAGAGTAAGGATTAGGTGATCAGAAACTTTTACTCTTATAACATCTATTTAAAAACTTTGCCGAGGCAGAGGGACACCTGGGTGGCTCAGTCAGTTAAGCTTCTGACTCTTGATTTCAGCTCAGATCATGATCTCAAGGTCATGAGATCTCATTGAGCCTACATAAGATTCTTTCTCTCAACCTCTCCTGATTCCTGCACACATTCTCTCTCAAAAAAACAAACAACCCCCCCCCCCAAAAAGCAAGTTTGCCATGGGTTAGTGGTATTTTGGTTCATCTAGAGGGCAGCTGTAACTCTGTGCATTGCTCAACTGTTCTCTGTCCACTTTCTACTTGCTGGCAGGGGTGAGGGGTCAGCATAGGAGAGGATGCTTTGAGGTTTGATTGCTTACAGGTTTGTTTCCACAGGCCTTGGAGAAGTTGGCTAAGGGGAACACTTGTTTTCTTTTCTATGTGCCTTTTTGAGGCTGTTCGTACAGCTAGATCTCAAATGGGGTTGAAATTTAACTGTGCTCCCCATCTTTATATCCATTCCATCCCAAATGGGTGCATGGAAAGCTAAGCCAAATGAAAATTTTCATGATGGTTTTAAGGGGTGGGCTGCTAATTCTTTAATTTTTTGTAGCAATAGATATTAAAGAGGTCGGTTAATCTTTACCCCCTGTTACTATTCATACAATAGTACTATAAACTGGGAGCTGTGTGTGGCGTAGGCTGCTCCTCTTTTCACTGCACTCATTATACAGACGACGTTGCATAACTGTATGTGTAATTTCAGGTTATAGATATGAATGACTACCAGAGAAGGAGGTTTGCTTCCCGGATTATAGACAGTTTGTTTAATACCGTAACTGATAAGAAGATAGCTATTTTGGGATTTGCATTCAAAAAGGACACCGGTGATACAAGGTACCAGTTCTTTAAAATATTTCAACCCCTTTGAGGGTGCTAACGCCTCATCTCATTTTGATTTTTAATGGTGGGTGTGTTTATGTGAAATATATACATATATATATAGTATGAAGATTAAAAATAAAGTGAACATCTGTACCCTCACAAGAGATAGAATCTTACCTCTGTAAACTCCTAGATATTAGAATGTATGCCATTTTGAAGCTTAGCAACACTGATTTTTTTTTCCTTCAGAGAATCTTCTAGTATATATATCAGCAAATATTTGATGGATGAAGGTGCGCATCTCCATATATATGATCCAAAAGTACCAAGGGAACAAATAGTTGTGGATCTTTCTCACCCAGGAGTTTCACAGGATGACCAAGGTAAGGCTTTGAGTCTCATGAGTCCCTTTGAGTATGAGCCCCGAAACCTGTTTGTTCTCTAGAAACCTTTGGCTGTTCTGTCGTTTGTGTGTATGTGGGTGTTTTAATGAAATACTGCATTTAAAAAAGTTTTTAATTCCAGTATAGTTAACATGCAGTATTATATTAGTTTCTGGTTTACAATATGGTGATTCAACAATTCCACGCATTACTCAGGGCTCCTCGTGATAAGTATTCCTTTGAACCCCATCGCCTCTTTCCCTCATCCCCCACCCACCTCCCCTCTCGTAACCATTAGTTTGTTCTCTATAGTGAAGAGTCTGTTTCTTGGTCTGTTATAGTGAAGAGTCTGTTTCTTCTCCCTCTCTCTCTTTTTTTCCTTTGTTTGTTTTTTTTTTTCTCAAATTCCACATGTGTGAAATCATACAGTATTTGTCTTTCTCTGACTGACTTATTTCACTTAGCATACTACTCTCTAGCTCCATCCATGTCATTGCAAATGGCAAGATTTCATTCTTTTTTATGGCTGAATAATATTCTATAGTGTGTGTGTGTGTGTGTGTGTGTGTGTATCACATCTTCTTTATCCATTCATCTATTGCTAGACATTTGTGTTGCTTCCGTGGTTGTTCAATTTTTATCGTTGGTCTGATAAATTAAACTCTTAGACATTGTTCCATCAACTTTGATTTGAAGTGATTGGCAGTGGGTTAGCCTAATGGCTTTTCCAACATGTTCTAAAAAGCCCCAGGGGTTCCAAGGAGATGCTGCTAGGGCAAGGTTCAGGTGCCCCAGGAGCCCACCATTACTCTCATTCTCATTTCAACCAGACCATTCCACTTCCGCCAGACCCTCAACTCTGCCTGCAATCCTAGTATTAAAGTGCATAATTTCAGGGGCACCTGGGTGGCTCAGTTGTTGAGCGTCTGCCTTCGGCTCAGGTCATGATCCCAGGGTCCTGGGATCGAGCCCCGCACTGGGCTCCTTGCTCGTTGGGAAGCCTGCTTCTCCCGCTACCATTCCCTCTGCTTGTGTTCCCTCTCTCGCTGTGTTTCTCTCTGTCAAATAAATAAAATCTTAAAAAAATAAATAAATAAATAAAGTGCATAATTTCAAATAACTCCTTTCTTATTGCCAGTTTCTTGTGGCTCTTGTCGTTACAGTGTCCCGGCTCGTGACCATTTCCAAGGACCCATATGAAGCATGCGATGGCGCCCATGCTGTGGTTATTTGCACAGAGTGGGACATGTTTAAGGTGAGGTGACAAAAGTCATATTAACGAAAATTTTAAAAGGATTCTGGTACCATTTGGGGTTGAGTATGTGTTCATGTATATGTTCTAATTGTTGTTTTTTTTTTTTTTTTTGCTTCTGTCTTTATAGGAACTGGATTATGAACGCATTCATAAAAAAATGCTGAAGCCAGCCTTTATCTTTGATGGGCGGCGTGTCCTGGATGGGCTGCACAATGAGCTACAGACCATTGGCTTCCAGGTCATTATGATCCCAGAGGGGTCTGGTTTTGTTTGTTTGGTTATTTGCTTTTTAGTGTGTTTGAGTTTTAGAATTTTAATATTCCTTCTTTAGCAATAACATAACTTGGGGACAACATGTTAGTTCTCTGGGAAATCTCTATGCAATTTGTGTAATTACTTTATTCTCTCCTTGATTTGTGATCTAAAGATCACTTAGTATTTGTCTACCTTGCCTTACCTCATATAAAGATCAAGTGAGAAAATATAAAATAAAATTTTTTCAGGCTCCTGGGTAGCTTAGTTGGTTGGGTGATTGCCTTCGGCTCAGGTCATGGTCCTGGGGTCCTGGGATCTAGTCCTGCATTGGGCTCCCTGCTCTGTGGGGAGCCTGCTTCTCCGTCTTCTTCTGCCTGTCAGTTCCCCTGCTAATGCTCTCTCTCTGTCAGATAAAAAATTAAAATCGTTGGGGCTCCCGGGTGGCTCAGTTGTTAACTGTCTGCCTTTGGCTCAGGTCATGATCCTGAGGTCCTGGTATCGAGCCCTTCATTGGGCTCCCTGCTCAGTGGGGAGCATGCTTCTCCCTCTCCCACTCCCACTCCCCTGCTTGTGTTTCCTCTCTCACTGTGTCTCTCTGTCAAATAAATAAAATCTTAAAAAAAACAACAACAACAAAACACCTTAAAAAATTTGAAATCTCTTAAAAAAAAAAAAAAAGTTAATTTTTTTCTTCCCAGAGTCACCCAGGCTACTTTGTCAAACTGTCTGCAGCACACTGACCCCCTCAGAGGCCAGCTCTTATTCCTATATGAATGTTTTGAAAACTGCAAAATGGGGACACCTGGGTGGCTCAGTTGGTTAAGCCTCTGCCTTCAGCTCAGGTCATGATCTCAGGGTCCTGGGAAGGAGCCCCGCATCGGGCTCCCTGCTCAGCAGAGAGCCTACTTCTCCCTCTCCCTCTGCCTGCCACTCCCCCTCCTTGTGCTCTCTCTCTGACAAATAAGTTAATAAATCTTAAAAAACAAAAGCAAAACAAAACTGCAAAATGCAGTATAGTTGTCCCATGTTGTATAGGATCCTGTACCTTCTGAGTACTCAGCACTGTCCCAGCACCTGAGAGGTTTGAGTGAAAAGTATGGGAGCTTCAGTGGGACTGACCCTTTTTACTTAATTCCACGTTTGTCAATTAATTATGGAATGTTTAGAGAGCTGACAGTAACCGGAACAGTACATTTCATGTTGCATCAATTTCCATTTTCCCCGGGAGTCCCAAGAGTATTAATAAGAAGGAGGTACTTTCCATCTCCTCAGAGCAGTGTGTATGCAGGGGCGGGAGGCTTGAGGGGAGGCTGAGGAGGAGAAAGAAATATGCCAGGAGAGGGCAGTCAGCCGAGTCCTCGAGTCGGGCAGGGCGGGGCAGGGCAGGGCGCAGACCTGGCCGCGTGTGTGCTCAGCGCCAGCTGTCTCCGAGAGGTACCCATAGGGCCTTACCTACTGCTCAGAAGATCTGATCTGGCTCTCATGACCTTTCATTGGCTTGTTGAAGGCCCTTCTTACTCAGAAGTCAGTGCTCATTTCTCATTCATGAGGGATTCACTTGCAACAAGCAGCAGATGACATCCTTGTCTGGTAACATTCCATCAGGGACCCTGGGGATTCTTCTGTCCTGCCCCTCCTTCATGAGCAGCAACATGACTGCTTTTTCCAGTCATGACTTAAACTGAAGCAATGTTATTTTTTCAGGATGACTTCCAAGGCATAGACACGTTTTTCTCTTCTACTTGTATGACTCATCTAAGGGAAAAGAAATGTAACGATATATATATTTAATGCGAGTTTGAGTTCTTATAAAAGTTAACTTTCTGTAGTAGGGGTTCATTTATTTATTTATTATTTTTATTTTTAAAAAGATTTTATTTATTTATTTGACAGGGAGAGACATAGTGAGAGAGGAAACACAAGCAGGGGGAGGAGGAGAGGGAGAAGCAGGCTTCCTGCTGAGCAGGGAGGCCGATGAAGGGCTTGATCTCCGGACCCTGGGATCATGACCTGAGCCGAACGGAGGCGCTTAACAGCTGAGCCACCCAGGCGCCCCTGTAGTTAGGGATTTAAAAAAACAGGGAGGGGCGCCTGGGTGGCTCAGTCGTTAAGCGTCTGCCTTCGGCTCAGGTCATGATCCCAGGGTCCTGGGATCGAGCCCCGCATCGGCTCAGGTCATGATCCCAGGGTCCTGGGATCGAGCCCCGCATCGGGCTCCCTGCTCTGCGGGAAGCCTGCTTCTCCCGCTGCCACTCCCTCTGCTTGTGTTCCCTCTCTTGCTGTGTTTCTCTCTGTCAAATAAATAAAATCTTTAAAAAAAAAAAAAAATGTTTAAAAAAAAAAACAGGGAAAAAATTAGGAATGGAATCACTAAATAAAGGGCATATATAAGTCATCGAGACGAGTGATGAATACAAAGCAGAAGCCCTTTGAGTCAGAATTAAATATTAATTTTTAACTCAAAAGACACTTATGAAAATTGTATAGTGTATTTTTGCTGGAGAGAGGAGCTAAATTTATGATCATTGAAGAAGCAGTGCCTTTAAAAATAAGATGGATGATTTTGGATATGTGAGGAAAAGTTTAAAATGTACTATGCAAAATAAAAATAGACTACCATTTATTTATTGAAGGCTGACTTGTCTGTCAGACACAATGCTGAGCACTTTATCTAATTTAATCCATACCACAACCTTTTGAAGTAAGTGGTCGTAACACCATTTATAAATGTGGAAGAAAGACCTAGAGAGCCTGGGTGGACACAATTCTCAGTCAGGAATCCCGCTGGGGCCGTTCACACTCTGAAGCTTGAACTCCTGAAATCTAGGCTGTGACAGCTTATGCTAATTTCTTAGAATAAGGGAAGCAGACATGAGAAGAGAGTTTGAGAGAGAATGTGACTCTCCTGGAACCTGGTCTGTGAGTTGCTTTCATCCATGTGCTGAGACAATGGCGGCATGGGAGCCTGTCCTCTGAGGGAGTCTGGTGTTTGGAGTGGCAGGAGTAAGAGTCCCCAGACACGGCTGGGAAGAGTAGAGTGTAGACTGACTCTAGAAACATAAAAAATATGGAGGGAACCAAAGATCTCTCGTAGCAACCCGGACAACTCGAGACCCTCTTTTGCTTTTAAAAGGAAAAAAAAAATACTCTAGATCTTCTTTCTAAAATCTTTTTTCCCCCCCTAGATTGAAACAATTGGAAAAAAGGTGTCTTCAAAGAGAATTCCGTATGCTCCTTCCGGAGAAATTCCAAAGTTCAGTCTTCAGGATCCACCGAACAAGAAACCCAGAGTATAAACATTGCCATTTTTATTCGTAATTTTTTTGGTACTTTAGGATAGCAGATATCTATCTGATATTAAATGGTAAATGAGCAAAGTGTTTTTAAGGAAATAAGCTATTTTTTTAATAATCAAATTTATACTAGCTGTACGGGAGTTAGCATATCTGGTATAATGAATCTAGAATATTTTTTACATATTTTTATAATGTTGTTACCTCAGTGATTGGATGAGTGGTAAATTATCATGTTGGTTTTAATGGCGTCGATTTTTGTAAAATAAAAATTAAACCTGAAACACTTTTTACTTTACGAAACGTCCGTAGGCAGCACTTTTAATATCACGTTGTAAAGGAAAAGGCATTCTTTGGTTTCTCTGATCATTGGTTTATTTACTTGTCATTAAATTTGTATTTTAAACCATGAGATTGCTGTCCTAAATACTGGGCTAAACCTTCTAAGCTTTCAAAAAGTGTCCTGGAGACTTAGAGGTTTCCAGCTTAATTGGGTAAGGTGTTTGCCGAGCCATTTCCTGTCTCTCTGAACCCGGAAGGGGGATGCAGCGGACAGAATGGGGCCTTGTGTGCTTTTCTTTTTCTTTTTAAATTTTTTTTTTTTTTTTTTAGATGTGCTTAAAACATTTTCCCTATGCTTCCATGTTACTAGTGACCCTACAAGTTGGGTTTGGATAATGTTCCTTTGCTCCTTTTGTTTTAAGGAGCTGTGTTGTTTTTCTAGCCCCAGAAGATCATCGCTGCTCATTTCCAATCAATTCAAATAAGACTAAAACGCAATTTTATTTTAACACGAAGAGAATATCAGTATTGATCTAGCTTATTCTTCGCATCTCATTTCTTCTCACCAATCACTATTTTTTTTGGTTCAAGAGCCAAAAATATTTGTTACCTTTATTTTGCATTTTTATTTCTGTAACTCGTTGAAGTTTCCCCTTTTTCTTTAAATAAGAAAACCGATATAATCTTGTGAATGAACTTAAAGAAGTAGATTTTACAAATTATGTATAGCATAACTCTAAGAATTTTTGTATGTTTCCATGTGCTTTTTTTCTTATGTCTCTTATTATACTTGATTTTCTCTTGTACTTTATCATTATTGAAATATGTCAGATGGCCATCTGATGCTTGAGCTCTGCTGAGAATGTACAAATCAAGAAAACATATGAGTGTCATCCTTTAGGAATTTTGCAGCTCAGTGAGAATGCAGAGACAAATATAAAGATGAGGACAGACATCTGTACAGACATCAAATACATAAATAAAATATTCTGTATCAACAATTATGTGGGTGTATTTTTTGTCATAGAGTAAGTAACAAATGAGTTATGACAGTCTGACATTAGACAGAAAAATATTACTCCTTACTTTTTAGAGAAAAGGGTATTACATCATTCAAATGATGTAAGAAAGGGTGGGAATTTAGCAAATAGATCATATATTGGCAAACCAAAGCTCATGGGCCAAATCTAGTCAGCCACCTGTAAGCTAAGAATGGTTTTCTCATTTTTACATGATTACATTTTAAATGGTTATGTGAGTCCCCAGTTTTGCCCCTTGGCCTGAAAAGCCTAAAATATTTGCCACCTGGCTCTTTAAGAAAACATTCGCAGATCAGAGTGAAAAAAAACCAAAATACCAGAAAGAGAAAAACACCAGAGTGATTCAACATAAAATGATTCCTTCCTCATAAGACCCAGAGGTGAGAATGAGCTTATTAATTAGAATTTGCTTTACACAAATAATACATTATATGTTAATAAAAATTAAAAAAAAAAAAACAAAACAAAAAATAAATAAATAAATAAATAAAAGCTCTCTTTTAACCAAAAAAAAAAAAAATAAATAAAAAAAAATAAATAAAAAAAAAAAAAAAAAAAAAGAATTTGCTTTACATTCCTGCTTGAAAATATTCTTGTATTTAGCTTAATAATCTTATATTCTGTTAGGGGGATTATAACCCAAAGATTTCTTATGAAAGCTGATAGAACTAAGCCCTGATTTTGGCTGCAGGATGCTTCCATGCCTAGGATTGATAAGGAAATAATTATGTGTAAAGTATAGTTATCGACTAAAAAGGAAAAACGGGCAAAAGATATAGAACCATGTATACTTGCTGTTTGTAATGGGTGGGGGGGTGGATAGTAACTGGGCAAGTAACTTAACACGGCAATTTGAGTCCTTTGTGTGAAAAGTTGCAAGAAGGTGGTTAGACTTTTTCTCCCTACTAAGAAAATTAAAGAGTGTGTGTGTGTGTGTGTGTGTGTGTGTGTGTTTTAAATGACATAAGGTTTCTATTTTTATTAGCTGGTATGTTTTTGACTGGGGCAATGAATACTAGTGGGATTATTCACTAGCATTTACAATCGAAAATAATACAGGGGCAGCACCTGGGTGGCTCAGTCAGTTAAGCATTGAACTTGGCTTTGGCTCCTTTCATGATCTTGGGGTTGTGAGATGGAGCCCTTCGTTGGGCTCCATGCTGGGCATAGAGCCTGCTTGGGATTCCCTCTGCCCTTCTCTTCCTCCCTTCCTATAAAAAGGAAGGGAGGAAGGGGGAAGAGAGGGAAGGAAGGAGGGAGGAAGGAAGAAAACAATATAGGGACGTGGCACAAGACAAAACTTTCAAATAGAAAAGTATACGTAGAAAAGTGAAACCTCTCTCACAATGTGTTCTCCAGAATGTGTCATTCCACTTAAGCCCTGAATCCTAACTGCACTACCAATTAGCATGTCATATTGTGGCTAAATTACCTGAAAGCCTTATTTTCCTCACCCGTAAACTAGAGATAATTAACTCCTAACACGAAGAGTTGTTACAAAGATTGTGTGAGATCAATGTTCATGCGGAGTGGCTGGGAGCTGAGGGACACGGTAACAAGCTGGTCCCACTGCACCAGAGCCACGCGGAGGCCCCGGAATCACTAAGAGCGTCGTGATTAACACAGCTTACGAAGCAGGCCCGATGCCAAGCCCTTTAGGGGCATCTTCTCATCTACTCTTCACGTAAGTCCTTTGAGATAAGTTCTCTTCCCATTTTAAGATGAAGGCAGGAGGCTGGAGAGATTAAGTACTTTGCTCAAGGTCACAGCTGTCTGAGTAGGAGCTTTTCTTGACCTTGAAAGTCTCCTCATTTTAGAGGTATGATGAAAAGAGTGAGCATCTGTGGCCATAGGCAGACCAAAGGAATAGCATCCTGAGGAAAGAATCGAAGGGCAGAAAGGGCAAAACAGAAGGACGGGAGTCCCTGTCCTTCCTCCTCTTGGAGACTCCCAACTACCAGAAAGGGGTCTGAGGTTCAACAGGAGGCTGAGGACAGGAAGGAAAGAGGTTCAGGACAGTGAAATTAAGGTCTAGCTGCCAGTAAATCCACTGTATTCGCATTCAGGGAGCAATATTTAAACCATTTCAAATGAACTGTCTGTAGCCACTATGAGGCAGATACCGTGAGGTGCTAAAAAATGGAGGGCGTAGGGGAATGAGAGCAATCCCGTAGAGAGGCTAAGACACATACAGAAATAATTGGTAAAATATGAGAACTGCCATAAATGATGAAAATGAAATGCTATTTGGGCACGAAGGTAACGTTCACTCCAGCTGAGGAGAAGAGGAAGGCTTCTTGGAGGCAGGATGGCCTTTGAGGTGGGTCTTAACAGACATGATCTGGAAGGAACGAGTGGATAGAATCCACACATCGGTGGCAGAAGCAATGGAAGCAGAAAGACGGACACGGGAAAATTCAGAATTTTCTGAATAATTCAAAATTTTGCCTGGTTTTAGGCAAAGCAAGTTGCCTTTTCTCTGGAGTTGAGAGGAGATTGAAGAGGAAGAGCTGTTCTGGAAGCTTGCGCTGAGGGCAGACTGCAGCTGAGTGTGGGCTTCCTTTAGTCGTTAAAATGGAGACGCCAAGAGCTACACAGCACTGTGAATGTACTTAGCGCCGCTGCCCTGTGCACTTCAGAGTGGTTCAAGTGACGCCAGGGAAACGCTGAAGGCTCTCTTTTTAAACGTAGTCACTTTCTTAGAAACAGACAAGCGAACAAAAACTAGAGTGTGCAGCCCCAAACTAGATGTTACCATCTAATTTATTCATATTCTGGCACTGAATTCAAGTTTTAGGTCAAAACACGAGAAGAAATATATTAGTGCCAGCCTTGCAAAGTAATATTTCTAAATGACCTTGATTTTTAAAAAAGAATTATGTATTTTATTATTTTTTTAAGATTATTTGAGAGAGAGGGAGAGAGTGCACGCACACAGAGTGAGTGAGACCACGAGTTGAGGGGAAAGAGAGGGAGAAACAGACTCCCCGCTGAGCAGGGAGCCCAATGTGGGACTTGATCCCAGGACCCTGAGATCATGACCTGAGCCAAAGGCAAGACGCTTAACTGACTGAGCCACCCAGGTGCCCTTATTTATTTATTTGAGAGAGAGAGAGAGAACACAAGCAAGCCAGGGGAGGGGCAGAGGGAGAAGAGCAGACTCCCCACTCAGCAGGGAACCCACCACGGGGCTTGATCTCATGACCCTGAGATCAAGACCTGAACTGAAATCAAGAGTCGAGTACTCAACAGACTGAGCCACCCAGGCGCCCCCATAAATAACCTTTAAACTTCAGAGGATATGTTGGATACAGTGACCTCTTGCTTCCTTCTTCCCTTCCTTTCTTCTAAATGCAGACAGATAAAAGAGTACACATTGGAGATCTGCATTGTAGAGTATACCGGTACTAACGTGGGAGATTAATTTTAGGTGAATTTAGGTGAAAATTTAGGTGAATATACATTTTTTTCTTAATTTTAATTGTTAGGAGTTTATTTTACAGGTGTTAGAATAAGCATCATTTACAAATTATATTAGTTAGTATATGTACTTGGCTGCTCTAACAGAGACCCAAAATTATAGTGTCTTAGTTAGAGGTGAAATACTTTTCTCTCTCCTAGAAGAGTCCAGACAGGTGGTCCAGGGCTGGTAGAGCACTTTCATGGTCATAAAGGTCTAGGCTACTTCACCTGATCGCTTTGCTGTCCTTGACACAAGTCGGTCTCAGGGTCCAAGATGGCTGCTCTAGCTCCACAGTCCTGTTCTCTTTCCAGCCAGCAGGGAGGAGGGGAAAGGAGAGAAAGGCATGACCCATCTTTTGAGAACACACTTAGACACATTAGGACAGTAACACAAATCATCTCTGTTCACATACTGTTGGCCAAAACTTAGCTACATATTCGCAACTACCTGCAACAGAGTCTGGGAAATTGAATTTTTTTATTTTAAAGATTTTATTTATTTGACAGAGAGAAACACAGTGAGAGCGGGAACACAAGCAGAGGGAATGGTAGTGGGAGAAGCAGGCTTCCCGCCAAGCAGGGAGCCTGATGTGGGGCTCGATCCCAGGACCCTGGGATCATGACCTGAGCCGAAGGCAGACGCTTAACAACTGAGCCACCCAGGCGCCCCTGGGAAATTGAATTTTTATCTTATTTATTTTATTTTAAAGACTTTATTTATGTGTTTGAGAGGAAGAGAGAGAGCACGAGCAGGAGGAGGGGTAGAGGCAGAGGGAGAAGCAGGCTCTCCACCAAGCAGGGGACTCGATCCCCAGACCCTGGGATCATGACCTGAGCCAAAGGTGGACACTTAACCACTGAGGCCCAGGCATCCTAAGGGAAATTTAATTTTAGCAGGATGACCAACTACGTGCCAGCTAAAAATTCTATAATTGTAGGAGGGTTATAGAAATTGGAACAATTAGCAGACCCTTACACATAAAACCAATATTTTCTTTGCTATTATTGCTGATATTCCATTATGGCAGGGGGATATAAAGTTTCATTTTAAAGGGATTTAAGTCTAGAAATTCAGTCAATTGTAAAAAAAAAAAATTAATACTGTAGTTCTCAACTAGATAGGGCAAAAATTGTGGAGGTTGTATATGGATAAGTAGAGTTTCGGAAGCACGCTGGTAGTTTTAATTAGTAACTGAACTTAGGAAACTACCATCCATGATAGTTTTTCTAACATTTAAAGACCATGCCTACGTAATGGCAAACATACAGATGTAAAGTGAAAACTAGGTGTTAATAGCTTTCTGCCCGCGGACGCCGCCGAGTAAGCATCGTTAAAGTCTCCCCTCCCACCGCCGTCATGTCTAAGTCAGAGTCTCCCAAAGAGCCCGAACAGCTGCGGAAGCTCTTCATCGGAGGTCTGAGCTTTGAAACAACCGATGAGAGTCTGAGGAGCCATTTTGAGCAATGGGGAACACTTACGGACTGTGTGGTAAT
>CM053604.1:26260150-26303130 GCA_028646535.1 Procyon lotor | reverse complement strand
GTATACTGAACACACACTTATATCCTCTCCCTTCTTAGAACCCCATTAAAATTATACCAAGAGGAGGAAAAGGCATAATTCAGTAAAACAAAGAGAACAGGAAGGCACCATCTGTGGTCACGAGATTAAAAGAAATTTCTGGAAAGCATTGAGCAGACGGATGTATACTAAGAAGAGCTCCTCCCTAGAGTACTGGCCTGGGGGAGGCCCTGCCTTGCAGAACAGCAGACCCTCTACCCAAAAGGATGTGGGAGAGAGAGGGACACACACAGAGGGGGGGAGCTTAACTGAGGGTCTTTCACTGCAGCAGCCAACCTTCTCATCCAGTTCTCCTCTAGAAGCTGAATGGCAGGCAGCCTGGTGCATTTACCCCTATGTGACAACATCTCCCAGCTCCCGGGGCCCAACCCAAACCAAAACCAAAACCAAAAAACCGGGTGGGATTGGGGACAGGGTTCCTCCCCAAAGAAACCGATTAAACTGTTTGGGGAGAACTAGAGCGATGAGAATCATCCTGCACGAGAACTAAGCCTTCTTTCTGCATTCTGAGCCCAACACCACTTGGCCCTAAAGCAAAGCCAGCAAGTCAAAAGAAGGTCTGGACTTCAGTTACACTAGTTGAGTTTAACACGAATGCGCTATTTTCATTCTCTCCTGAAGGAGAGAATGAGCCCTGACTCAGGATTACTTACCAACATGGTGGTAAAGGGAAAATAAGATAAAATGGCAGGAAAGGAATGAGGAAGCTAGAAACAGACAAAGAGTGAGAAAGGAGGCACGCATGGATGAGAGATGTCAACCAATTCTTATGTGGAAAGCAATGGGAGCCTAAGTAACTTAGGAAGGATGAATAGGAACTTCAATGCCCAGGTAAGGGACTGGTTCTTGGTGTAGGTCATTGGCTCCTTGGAAGATCTCAAGGATTGGGAAAACCATTTACCACAGAGGATGGAGCCAAAGGGCTGAAAACAAAGGACTTCTGTGGAAAACCATATATTTACGGAAGTTAGTTGCACCTGGTCTTTCTCCTCCCTTATGCGAAGAAACTACCTTTCCCACCCCTCATTCTCACCGGATATTAGAGGTTTATTTTCAGGAGGACTAGAGTCAGAAAATTTCAGACGTAGGGAGGGTGTTAGTGAGATGCCAGCCTGGAAACAAGGGAACTAATTAAAAGCCTGCATGCTGAAGGGATGCATACTCCCCTATTATCCTACTTGCTTTTCCTCACCTGCTTCTGAGAAAGTCAGCAGCCAAGTTTGTAACCCTCAAGGCTATTTAAAGAAATATTATTATCTTTTTAAACTTGAATGGCTTTAGAGAAATAATCCAAACATTTGGGAGTCCATCACTTAGGAATCCAGGTCACCCCCCGCCAAACACTATAAGGAGGCTCCCCCTACCCCAGCTTCCCGTCTTAGGGTCAGCTTTAGGGCCGCTCGTGGCTCTCCAGGAGTCTCACAGTTGAAGAGAGCTTTCAACACAAAAGGCAGCGATAAAACAAAGGAAATAGAGACAGTGCTCAATGTGGAGAAGCACAACTTCAAAAGACTAATTATCCTCAGAGAGAGAAATAGAACTTGCAGCTCGGAAACAAGAACAGGATGCTATTTTAAAAAAGAGGAAAAAGGAATCCTCAAACTCTTGAAAGTGAAAATGGGGCGCCTAGGTGGCTCAGTCGCTTAAGCCTCTGCCTTCGGCTCAGGGTCTTGGAGATCGAGCCCCACATGGGCTCTCTGCTCAGGGGCGAGTCTGCCCCCTCTGCCTCTGTGATCCCTCTTCCTCTGTGATTGCTTTTGCTTTTTCCAAAATAAACAAAATCTTTTTTTTAAAAAAAAGATTTTATTTATTTATTTGACACAGAGAGAGGGATCACAAGTAGGCAGAGAGGCAGGGCGCGGGGGTGTGGGGGGCAGGCTCCCCGCTAAGCAGAGAGCCCGATGTGGGGCTCCATCCCACAACCCTGAGACCATGACCTGAGCCGAAGACAGAGGCTTTAACCCACTGAGCCACCCAGGCTCAAAATAAATAAAACAAATAAAATTTGTTTTAATAACAAATAACAAAACAAAATCTTTATTTAAAAAAAAGAGAGAAGAAAAAAGAAAGTGAAAATGCAGTGGCCAAAATTTTAGCAAGGGGGTCACTGTCAGAGGAAATTTTCCTGGAAGCCCAACGTAAAATGGATTAAAATGGTATTTTATTAGCGTAAATGTAGATGAAGGCGTGTGTGGCTGGATCCTCAGGGGGAAGAAGGGCATGTTCTCACACCCCTCTCATGGCTGCTCCTGCTACTTTGTTCTACTTACTTCTGAATCCTTCTTTGGGATGTTATTCCCATTTTTCTGCAAAGCCACTGGAGTTCATGTTTGTTAATGTTAATAACATTAATATAACATAGTTAATAATACTGATAATACCACTAAAGTTAGATGCCTTCAACTTCAGGTAGGAGAGACTTCTATTCAAATTGGTTTCTTTCTTTTTTTTTTTTTAAAGATCACATTTATTTCTCAGAGAGAGAGAGATTGAGAGAGCACAAGTAGGGGGAATGGCAGAGGGAGAAGCAGTCTCCTCACTGAGCAAGTGAGGATGTGGGACTCGATCCCAGAAGCTCAGGATGGTGACCTGAGCAAAAGGCATATGCTTGACTGAGCCACCCAGGTGCCCTAAAACTGGTTTCATGAATGCAGATATTTATTATCTCACCAGTCAGGAAGTGGTTTTCACGGTCAGCAGATTCAGTGGTTGGAAAAGGGTCTGGGATTCCTGTATTACTTGATATCTTAAAAATCACGTTCATTGATCACTTTTATTTTCTTAAAAATGCCATTTGTGCTGGCTGCACAAAGAAAAAGATCAGATATACTGAAATGGGCACGTGCCAAATTTTAATATACTGGAGACCACTGATGCATTCATTAACTTTTTCTGCTCAATCAAGAATTTTTATACAGACCTCCTGTCATGTCTGTGCATTTAAATGTGCTTATTAATGCATCACTGTTTAGGAAGGCCAAAGCTCTGCCCTGGCTTTTTAAATTCAGGTCTGTCCATTCTTGTACAGTTGTGCAAGGGAGTCTATCTCTACACACGTTAAGCACAGTCAAATGTCCAGCAAGACCCAGGTATTGGGTCACATGGGTTAGTCACGGCATAAGGGCCAGTTATGTAATAAGGAGTGAAGAAATAACAAATCCAGAAGCTACAATTTGTGATTCTACCTTGTTTTGTTTTTGTTGCTGTTTTTATTTTATTTTATTTTATTTTATTTTATTTTATTTTATTTTATTTTATTTTAGAGAGAAACCATGAGAGAGAGAGAGAGGTCACAAACAGGGGGGAGGGTAGTGGGAGAAGCAGACTCCCCTCTGAGCAGGGAACCCAATTTGGGACTCAATCCCAGGACTCTGGGATCACGACCTGAGCCGAAGGCAGATGCTTAACCAACTGAGCCACTCAAGCGCCCCAAGACAAAATTATTCTGCCAAAATGTTTCAGTACAATTCACCTACATTGTGCAAAGTTAGGAAATATCTATATTGTGTCATAGATTTAGAATCTGAAAAGTAATCCAGTTTTCCTGTGAAAAAAGATTTTTAAAAACTTTATTTAACAAAACAAAAAAACAAAAACAAAAAACAAACAAAACAAAAAACAAAAAAAACTTTATTTAATGATTTTATTTTTAAGCAGTCTGTACATCAAGTATGGGGGCTCAAACCCACAACCCTGAGATCAAGTCATACGCTCCACTGACTGAGCAGCCAGGCACCTCTGAAATAACAGATTTTAAGGAGGGCGGTTGCCGGAGATGTTTCAAGTTGGGTTGATTTTACACAGCAAAATTTATTGGGATCTATAAAGTGAGGCAAAGCATATATGGCTCACCCCTGTTAAATGAAAATGTAATTCATGTTCAAAGTTAAGCATTACTTTTATAAAAAAAAATTAGTTTGCCTATTTAAAAATTCAAAATAGAATTGGCCGTCTATATTACATATTTTACAATTTAGCCATCTAAAAACTTCCTTTGCAAGAATGTAGTAGAAAGGGGCACCTGAGTGGCTCAGTGGGTTGAAGCCTCTGCCTTCGGCTCCGGTCATGATTTCAGGGTCCTGGGATTGAGGCCCGCATTGGGCTCTCTGCTCAGCAGGGAGCCTGCTTCCCCCTCTCTCTCTGCCTGCCTCTCTGCCTGTTTGTAATCTGTCTAATAAAAAAAAAAAATCTAAAAAAAAGTATGTAGTAGAAAAACAGGATTTATTTATTTGACAGAGAGAGACAGTGAGAGAGGGAGCAGGAGAGGGGGGAGGGAGAAGCAGGCTTCCTGCTGAGCAGGGAGCCCAATGTGGGGCTCCATCCCAGAATCCTGGGATCATGACCCATGCCGAAGGCAGACCCTTAACAGTGAGCCACCCAGGAGCCCCGAAAAACAGGATTTAGAATCAAAAGATGAAGTTGAGTTCTAGTACCTAGGAAAGAAAATCCTCCTTCAGGTCATTACCATCGTATACAACCATCTCACCAGAGTACGGGGAAAAATAGAAGGAATCAATGGGATAGTGCATGTGCATGTTGCAAACTACTATAAAATGAGGGTTAATACCCTTTTTTCTCAGGTTATATTTCCCTGTCTTCGATACTATCATGATCTGGTTTCCCAGAGGTCCTAACCAAGTAACTAAAGTGGCACTACTTTGCAGATCTGAAGCAGGCATCCCAATGTAAAGTATCAACATGCAAACTCTGAACTCTTTCTAAATTATCCCAGCGCCGCTGCCGGGTTGTGTAAAGGACACACGCCAACTCTAAGGAAACGGTGCACGGCCTCCATCTGTGTAGTTTCATCACGGTGTGTCATTTTTCACAAGTGAAATGTGACGACGATGTATAAGTAACAGGCTTGGAAGCTTTTCTGGAAGTTTTCCATGTATTTTTAAATTATACTGTTAACAGTAGAACTCTTAAAAAGATATTTTATGATTACATCACAGCAAGCAATCGTGTAATAGAACAAAGAAGATAGGCTAAAAGACAAGTGAATTATTTAATTAAATATGCATAGCTATCGACATGTTTCTTTTCTCTTTCTTTCTTTTCTTTAAAGATTTTATTTATTTATTTATACAGCGAGAGAGGGATCACAAGCAGGGGAACGGGGAGAGGGGGAAGCAAGCTTCCCGTGGAGCAGGGAGCCTGATGTGGGGCTCGATCCCAGGACCCTGGGATCATGACCTGAGCTGAAGGCAGACACTTAGGGACTGAACAACCCAGGCACCCCTCGACGTGTTTCTTAAAACAAAGAGACTGAGGTATGTCCACTGAAGTCAGGCATTCTGGTACCACTTCTATTTCCAACTAGAATCAGATATTAACAATTACTGTGATCTTGAAGTTCTTGTTAAATCTGAGAGGACTCTTTTCTTTTAGCCACTAGATTTTTCAGGAAAAATTCACCTATTTAGGAAAAATGAAAATACATTAATATCAGTTTACAGTAAATTTCAGAATTACACTTCAGTGTTTCCCTTCTTTTTAATCAATTTTTTTTTTTAATGTTAAGCTCTATGCCCATCATGGGGGTTGAACTTGCGACCCTGAGATCAAGAGGCACACACTCTACTGACTGAGCCAGCCAGACGCCCCATTGGCTTTATTTATTTATTTTTGTAAAGATTGTATTTATTTATTTGACAGACAGAGACACAGCGAGAGAGGGTACACAAGCAGGGGAAACAGCAGGGGGAGAGAGAGAAGCTGGCTTCCCGTGGAGCAGGGAGCCCGATGCGGGGCTCGAGCCCAGAACCCTGGGATCATGACCCAAGCCGAAGGCAGATGCCCAATGACTGAGCCACCCAGGCGCCCTGCTTTATCTTTTTTTTTTTTTAAAGTAAACTCTACCCCCAATGCTTACTAAAAAATTTTTATCGCTACCGTCTCTGTTATTCTTTCTAGTATCTCTATATTGTAAAGGTGACCCTATTGTATCTATGGGTCTGCTTTTGAACATTTATTCCACGTTATGCACACTATCTATTCCTCATCACTGACAAAGCATTGCCGTTGGCACAATTCATTTCAGAGAGCAATTATTAGCCTGGATCTGATGTTTATAAAACAGACCTCATTGCAGCTGAGCAGACTCATCTGATGGAATCCCGTTAGCTTATCCCCCTCCAGGGAGGCAAGAGCTCTTCTTTTATAATGGGCTTGCTCCCCACCCCCTCGGTTGTGCCTGTACATTAAGACAGCTGCTTAGAGGGGGCACATTTCCTTCTCAGGTCATTAGGGTTCCATTTAGTGTCTCACTGTTCCAGCACGGCTCAGAGCCCAGAACCGCAGGCCTGGTCTTATGAGGAGTCTGATGAACTCTGCTTTGTCATCTTGATATCAAAGTATAACTGCAATGACTGTATCTGTACACAATCGCCAAGAATCCCAAGGTTCGCAACCCCACCAAGTAATGGAGAGTTAGCCACACTCCTCCAGACCTTATCTAAATCTGGCAGGAGTAGAACCAACATCATCAGACCCTAGCCCACTGGGTGAGTCTAATGCTCTACATAGGAGAATTGGATCTTTTACTGGTAACTTTAAAAAGTTCATAATTCACTTTCTTATAAATGTTAAAAATTTTCCTTAAAAAACAAAATAACTCCTTTCAAATGATTTTACTCTAACCACTCTGGAAGCTGATGTTAGTTCTATCCTTTACAAAGGTTTTCAGCTTGCTGGCAGAATCCTTCTTGCTTGAAGAGGAATAAATCATTTTATAGGCTTCCAAAGTCCCCACATCCTGTGAGTCAGTGCTGAATCAAAGTCTTGGGTTTTATAACTAGGATAAACTGTTGTTAGTTCATTGAAATGTCTTGAATTTCTTTACAGGAACACACTGACTATCACTCATACATGAACATTAGTTTTTACCAAAAGAATGTGTGCCTAATTTAAATGTATCCATGACTTAAATCCTAATAGATAACACAGTCATCTAAAAGATTATTTAAACTGATCATGTGGTTTAGACCTATCCAAAAAATAACTTTATTCTTTAAGAATTTATACTTGTGAAGTCCAACTGACAGGGAAAACATTATAAACATTTTTTGGATTAAATTCTGGCTTCAGATATGTTCTCATAGACTTTTTGATGGCCATCATCATGACTTTTTATCCCTTGGAAAAGGCTTTTCTTTTCATAAGTCAGCTCAAGCTAGTGATCAAAATAAGAGCTGAAATTACAAAGTGAAGAATTACAGTGTAGCTAGTAAAAACAGTCAAAATTTCTATATGGAAAATAATCTTACAATTTTTTTTCTGTGGCCTCTGGGAGAAAACCATAAAGATATTAATGGATATGCAGCAATGCAGTCAAACTGATACTTTTCAGGATTTCAACTGATCTGAAATTGGGAGTTTATTTAGAGACGCAGCTGGCACAACTGTCAAATGAATATACATTTTTCAGAAAACCATGTTAGACACTTAACTGGTATTTGTCATTTCTGAATAACCTACTATTGAAAGCCACACAAAGAATAAGCTGATTACTCCTACTTTCGTCACAGTAGCTGAGCTAGAAAGGGAGAGGGGATTCTTTATTTGAGGGAAAAGGCAGGTTTAAGAGAAATTTTTCCTTAACATGTCCTCTATGGAGCAAAGTTCCTAAGGATGTTCCAAAAAAGAAACCTTATTTTTCCTTCAAAAAGCAACCACAGCTATTATAATTTTAACATGGAAAGTTACAGTCTAAAGAAAACCATCCCCTGCAGTCTAACTTACCTGCTTTATATGAAGAACGCACCAGAGGGCCACTAGCAGTATAATGAAATCCAAGTTCATTTCCTACTTTTTCCCAGTATTTGAACTTTTCAGGAGTAATATATTCTTCAACCTACGTTTAGAGAATTCATTCAGATAGATTTTAGAATTTCCCTAAATCACTGTGATTCTGTAGAAAATCTATGCTCATGCATTCAGGACGGTTTTCATTCATAATTTATTCAGTTTTTGCCCAGAGACTTTCCTCCTCTCCTTCCTCGCAGACGACCTGCCTACTGGTTACTGGGCCCCTCTATTAGCACTCAACGCGGAGGGAAAACATCACTTCCGTAGTACATTAGCTATTCCAAGAAAGATGAAAAAGATGAGACCAACTACAGAGATTATATGTCTGTATTCCTCCTCCACTAACAGGTAAAATCAAGAATTAATCACACCCTATCAGGTTCTTGAGGACCAGACTTCCTTGTCTTGTCTCTTGTGCTCAGCCCTGTGTCTGGCACATGGTCACTACTTGACAAAAGTTTCTTGAATGAATGAATGTTCAATACAGAAATAAGAAGATGGACTCTTCTTTTTTACTTCACCTCTGGCTCTCACGTAACTCTAGAACAAATCATGAGATGACCAAGTGCGAATGAATGTAATTTCCTAACTATTTAATTCTTTTTCTGTACATTCACTTAAGTTGCACAATTTTCAGGGCAGCAAAAACATGCCAGTATTATCCGTTGGCTTTACGCAGACAAATGGAAACCGGGACTTTACGTGAGAAAGTCAGCAGCTTCTTTGTTGTACCTAAGGACGACAAAGATTTAATTCAAATTACCAGTGAATGTTTGGCAACTCAAGATAGCAATACCTTAAGGTGGCGTTTTGTTGGCTGCATATATTGTCCTAAGGTCAAACAGTCCACATCGGCTTCACGAAGTGCTGTAGAGAAAAGACACACATTATATTAGCAGATTTTTAAAAAGATTTTTTAATTAAAAAAAAATTTTTATTTTTGAGTAATCTCTAAACCCACAAAGGGGCTTGAACTTAAAATCCTGAGATCAAGAGTTGCATGTTCCATAGACTGGGCCAGCCAGGTGCCCCACGATTTTTTTATTTTTAAGTAACCTCTACACCCAAAGTGGGACTCAAACTCTGAACCCTGAGATCCAGAGTCAGATGCTCCACAGACTGAAGAAGCCAGGCACTCCATTAGCAGATGTTTTTATGATGCTGCAACTGTAGATTTAAGCATAATTTCCCTGAGCATAATTTTACTTTAGAACATGTAAATTTTTATGTGGGCCCAAAATCCTGATGTTGGGGAGTAAGACTATACCTACTACTCAAAAGAGCCAGGGAATATGAAAAGGACCGAGAATATAGGAAGGAGTAAGACAGTCATGAGGGGCTGACAGAAAGAAGGACAAGTAACTCTAATACTATGGAATAAATGCTCAAATATGGGTGAAGGGTGTTTCGATCAGGAGTCTGTTAGGCAGAAAAGATGAAGGGAACAGTACGTGAAAGGCCTGAAATCACCCATATTATAGACCAGACATGCTGTGCGCAGTTTTACTAACTGTGAAAGGTATGTTCGCGAGGGTGTGATTTGACCTCTCACATATCGGAATCCTTCTAGCAAAACTGTAGTTTTACTCCAGTAAAGAGGAACTTTTCATTACTATTTGCACTTGTTCCTCCTAAAACCAATACATAACTGCAAGTAGGCAAAGGGTCCTCATGTAAATAACAAAATAACAGGGTTTTTCTTCTTCCTTTTTTTTTTTTTTTTTTTACAATTTATAAGGCCCAAGAATCACAAAGCACACGTGCTTGTAAGACTAAGATTCAGCAAAGTCCAAAGGACATCACATTATGTGACAATGTTACCAGTAAGCTCTTCCTCAAAGGCCTGGCTTCACCTTATTCATCTCGTCACTGCCTGTGAAAGCTCCTGGTACCTGGCTGGCTCTTAAACCTAGGCATTGACTACATATGAAACGTGGGTAAAATCTTATTTTCACTTGATTAAAGGGTGCAGAATAAAATGGGATATAAATTTTATATCCTGAGCGTTCTGCATATCATTCTATAATGTTCTAAGAAAATATACTTCTGGGGGCGCCTGGGTGGCTCAGTGGGTTAAAGCCTCTGCCTTCGGCTCAGGTCATGATCGCAGGGTCCTGGGATCGAGCCCTGAATCGGGCCCTCTGCTCAGCAGGGAGCCTGCTTCCCCCTCTCTCTGCCTGCCTCTCTGCCTACTTGTGATCTCTCTCTGTGAAATAAATAAATAAAATCTTAAAAAAGAAAAAAAAGAAAATATACTTCTGCGCACCTGGGTGGCTCAGTCAGTTAAGCATTTGCCTTCCGCTCAGGTTATGAGCTCAGGGTCCTGGGGTCCCTGCATTGGGCCCTCTGCTCAATGGGGAGTCTGCTTCTCCCTTTCACTCTCCCTGTGTTCTCTCCCCCTCTCTCTCTCTCAAATAAATAAATAAAATCTTAAAAGGAGAAGAAAACATACATCCTTTCCTTTTTATGATGCTATTATAATCACATCCTGCACTTTGTTCTTATTGACATTTTCATTGACACTATGGAGGAAGCATAACACGGCCTTCAAAATGGGGTTCCTGCTATTACTCAAATTAAATGAAAAAGAGGTTTTTTTTTTTAAACATTTTATTTATTTATTTGACAGAGAGAGAGATCACAAGTAGGCAGAGAGGCAGGCATAAAGAGGGAGGAAGCAGGCTCCCTGCTGAGCAGAGGGCCCGATGCGGGGCTCGATCCCAGGACCCTGAGATCATGACCTGAGCTGAAGGCAGAGGCTTTAACCCACTGGGCCACCCAGGTGCCCCTGAAAAAGAGTTTTCATTTTTTCAACGTTTTTACCTTTCATTGTTGCATATACTTGCTCATCATTTTCGCCTAAACCCAACATTATAGATGTTTTAGAAATCACATTGGGCCGAACCTCCTTGGCATGCTTCAGTACGCGCAGAGACTGGTTGAAATTGGCCCGGGGATCACGAACTTTCCTTGAAAACAGCAGAGCTGTGTCAGAAAGAATAACCACAAGCTCAACTAAGTACATAGTTATGCAAGCCATCCAAAAGACTGGGAAAGGACATTCTGGACATTGTATTACACCATGTGGTTCAAAACTAGCATTTGTGAACAAATATCTTGCTGTTACTTTTGTAAAGAAAAATCAGGCTTCACTGGGCCTCCTAGTTCTGTTTATTTTTAAGGCCTTTTAAGCCTGGGGCAGAGAAAACTAGAACGGAAGTAGTTCAGTTTATGAATTACTTATTGAGAAACCCAAATTTGAAGCTGAGAATGAGTGATTGTAAGGGATAATCAAGAAAGAAGAGAAAAATGGTGGAAGTAAGAAAATCTTAAGACTGAACAAAGGAAAAACTGTTTAACATGAACCCACATTTCAGAGGTCTGAAACTTTTATGTTCAGTTCTTTTCTAAAGATCAAGCTGCCCTCTGCTGGTGAGTATACGACACTGACATCTCCTAGGTAAAAATGCATGATTCTGGAATTTTCACTGGAAAGGATAATGTTTCTTAAGTGAAACCAGGGAAATTGGCACCCACTGGTGGTAGTATCATGAGAAATGACAGGGCTGGAACAGGCTGTGTGTTAGACTTCAAGAGCCGCCAAGCCACCACGTTTTAAATGGTGAGAAGGCCCACAGGACAGGGTTGCTGATTAGTTGATGTTAATCCAGTATTCGTTTGAATCCTAATACACCTTTATTTTGTGTAACTGACTTGCTGTTATTGTTATACTACGTAACACTGTTATATTGTTATTGTTTTAAACAGAGACCAGTTCACAGAAGAAAGGAAACCAATTTGTGAATTTAAAAATAACCACAAAACCGACAACGCCTAACACAATTACTCTAGAAAGTATTTCTCCATTGACTTTGTTATGCTCCTTAATGTTTATGATTTAGTGGAAATGCTGGTTATTGTTTACTATACTTTTTTCAAGTTTTATAATACAGATAATGTGATCTTAGCAGCTGCTAAGATCACTGTCAAATATACCTTACTAGAATTAAATAAACATATTAATCTTGCCTGAAGGTTAATTTTTATCTTTTTGAAATATGAATATGGTCATCAATGTGGCATAACAATCTGTAAATTTTCCTATTAACATTATTAGAAAGAACAGTACCTGCTTTTTAAAAGAGATTGAAAATACATCTGAATGATAACAGTGTTCCTTTGTATCACTTACTGCATATTTTAGTGCCAAGTCTGTTTTTAAGTCTTTTTAGAATTACAATCAGAGTAGTTGCTCTTATACAATTTTTTCTTATTTTTGAAAACTATTCTTGGAAAAAAATAACTCATTGGCACTTGCAATATGATACTATTTAAAAAAAAAAAGGTGCTCACGATGTGTGTCTACAACAAAACATACACACGTGCATATGAATACATACACTTAGGTTATATGAATTGATATTACTGGGTGGAAATATTATGGGTGATGCTTATGCTCTTTTTGTTGGCTATATTTTCTGATTTTCCTATAATATATATATATATACTGCTTTTGTTTAAAAAAAAAAAAAAGAGCCCGTTTTGTAAAAGTCAAATAGAAAGACTTCCCCTGAAAAAAGTGAGAAAATAGAGCAGATTCTGGCCCTCCAAACTTGCCAATATTGCTCTGTACATGAAATCACCTCTGTAATTCCGGAACTGTTTCTACATTATGTGCAAACACATCCAATCCAGACAGAGCAACTTTTTCTATTGCTTTTAGATCTCCTCGGAAATCAGGGGTGAGGCATTCCACAAGAATCTTTGGATTCCTAGGTGAGAGAAAAAAAAAAGTTTCATACTGGGGCAAAGAATTGACATAGCTATTGCTCAAAACAGAAATTACCAGTACTCATTCGGTTTCAACACAGTAATCTTTAGAATCCTGCCAAGGAAAGCAAGAACATACAAATGTTCATATATAAACTGTTACATGAAAAAAAAACCAAAACCCCGAACATCAAATATTATGTACATAGCAGTTAAAACAGATCTGCTTGCAAATAATGATCAGAATAAATTTTGAGATTCATAGACTTATACTTCATTGAGCAGGTATTAAGAAAATGAAGTTTCTCAAAAGAATTAAACTATAAACTAAAAAAAGAATTTTTTATACATAAATAATAATATAATAATGTATATTATAATATATATAATAATATAATATAAATAATAAAAAAGAATTAAACTATATTCATGTTTTAATACATGAAATATAAAATATCTTTTTATTCTTTGGAAAGTAAATTGGGACGTTTCTTATGTGAATGCAAATAGTATTTGATTGCTTTAATTCTGATTTCTTTAAAAATTCATCATATAGTGTCATCCACCTTTCCTCAGGCAAATATTTCGTAAGTGCTGTGGGTTTTAAAAACAATTTTCTGAGTTGCTGAGTCATGAGCTTTGCTTAAATGAAATACAAGTTAAACATTAATCTTCTTATTTATATTCTGGCTATATCTATGCATTCAAGCATTAAAATGTGAACTAGGTCATAGTGCTATTCCCTTTGACAGCAGTAGAAATGACTAGGACAGCTGATAAATTTTTTCACAAACCCAATGGCAGAGTTTCTGGAGCTGTTTTCTGAGAGAACAGATGTAGAAAGGACCACATACTTACCCTCTCATAGATAAAAGAAAGATGAAAGAGCATAGCTTATAATTCTCTGGTTTTTTAATTATAAAGCTGAGACTCATCAGTAGTTTATGGTATCAACTTAGTGGGTTGCAAACAGAACTTTTTAAAGTAAACTATTAAAAAAATAGAAAACACTGGGGGAATCATTAAAAAACATTTACTGAGTACTAGGTGCTCAACTAGCACTAACCTGTAGGAAGTAAGCATAACTCGTGTTTTAATGTTTTTTACTTAAATACTTAATGGGATTAAGTATTAATAAAATGTGGATCATGGGTAAATTTCCCAGGGGATATGAATATGGATAAAATCTATATCAAGCATTGCATACTTTAACAATGTGGGCGCTTATCTCGTTCTATACTCTTCTAGATGATGACTTATTCACTATTAGTGCTGGGAAGTCTACAGTTTAATACATCTTTTAAAAATTACTCCAAATTTAAACTGCCACTCAAATATGAAGGACAGGTTCTATGGCCTAAAGGTCTGTAAGTCTGTGCTGAATCCCTAAAATTTTATGCAAATATGTATGTATATATTTGGATAGACTTTTTCAAGAGAAAAGACCACATAACTACCAGGAGGTTATCAGAAGGGTTTATAATCCCCTAAAAGGTTAATAACCTCTGCTTTAAGGTAAATACCTTAAAGAAACTGAATTTAGGGGGCGCCTGGGTGGCTCAGTGGGTTAAAGCCTCTGCCTTCGGCTAGGGTCATGATCTCAGGGTCCTGGGATTGAGCCCCACATCGGGCTCTCTGTTCAGCAGGGAGCCTGCTTCCCCCTGTCTCTCTGCCTGTCTCTTTACCTACTTGTGATCTGTCTCTCTCTGTCAAATAAATAATAAATTAAAAAAAAAAAAAAAGAAACTGAATTTAGATGGGTTAAAGAAAAGTCCTCAAATTACACAAGCAAATGCAAAAACAAGTACCTTTCCTTTAAGTATGCTACAGTCTTTGCAAAATGCTCAGCTCCTCCATCAGGCAAATCTAGAAACAAAAGAGTTCAGTGCTCAAGATGATGTCACAAGTTATTAATGGCCAATTTCTGGAAGAGGCAATGATGACACACTAACCATCTCGGTCTACAGACGTCAAGACAACATAATCCAGACCCCACTCTGCAATTGCCTTTGCAGTGTTGTAGGGCTCACTGGCATCCAGTGGAGGCGGATTTCTTGCAGTTTTAACAGAACAAAATCTGCAACCTCTTGTACATGTGTCACCCATCAACTAGAACAGAGATGTTATAATTTAAATCACACAGATGGATGACCCAAAAGAACATATGCTGAAAGATAAAGCAAGTTACAGAAAATGAATATAGTTTGGTTCTGCTTATATGAAATTTGAAACATTCAAAGGTAAACAAAACACAGTTAAGGAATACAAATATATATATATATAATAAAACTAGAAAGAAAAGGAAATGAGAAGCTCAGAACTGTTAAAGGAGGGGCACCTGGGTGGCTCAGCCAGGTAAGCATCAGACTCTTGATCTCGGCTCAGGTATTAATCTCAAGGTCAAGAGTTCAAGCCCCATGCAGGACTTCATGCTGGGTGTGGAGCCTACTTGAAAAAAAAATTGTTAAAGGGGAAAAAAAGGTGATGGAATCAAGAAAGGTTGTACAGGGGGTTTCAGAGATGTTAATGTTCCACTCTCAAGCTGGGGGTATCAGGCTGTCTATTATACCGCTATTCTTTAAAACCTCATATAGTTTATAAAGATTCTTTTGTACCTATTTAATATTAATAAAAATGATTTTAAAGGAAGTAAAATATTCAAGTAACATATCAACATGTAGGTCTCTGTGGGAGTTAAACAGAAGGCATAGCTCCTTCTTATTAAATAGATAGAACAGAAAACACATAAAATCTGCTTCCTCTGGGTTATTCTTCAGGACGCTGCTTCTGCTGCTACACGTCACTACTGTGTTCTGCCCCCCGCCAAGCAGAGCCATCTTCTGGGGCCACTGGAGTTTCAAAGCTGAGAAGTGATGGGCTGAGATTTGGAGGAGAAAGCTCCTCTTCACGTTTAACCCCTCCTCCTGGGGGACTGTGTAGGGGGGGTGGGGGTGGGGAAGGGGGGGAGGGGGAGGTGGGATTCATAGCTACGGTCCCAACATCCCATAGGGATTTATTGAAACAAAGAACTCTTCCCAGAAACCAGTCATGAGTCAACGGGGAAGGGCCAGGCAAGGGATGAAACCAGAGATTTCCATCATGGAGTGTTCAAAATCACTCCTTCCTTCAAGAACGCAGGTTCTGTAACTTGGATAAGCTCCAGGGTCAGCTCTATTTCATAAGAATCCTTGGTTCCTCGGGTAAATAACTTCCTGCTCCTCCTGTACAACTCAGACATTCCTAGACAAGTATGAACTTTCAGTTGTACCCAATTTAGATTAACCCCAATATCTCAATCTCTAAACCCCTCTGGATAAATATGGTAGAGTGCACAGTTATTACCAATTCTGACTCCACCATATTAAGATTATATATCTCACTCTTGGTCATTTAACTCGCAGGGTCCTCCTACTGGGGGAGGAGCTTACTTCTCTACCTCCACTGCTGTTCAGGTTGGCCATGTGATTTACTTTGGCCAATAGAATGATAGCAGGCAGACCATGCAGACACCTCAAATGTGCTTGGATGGTTGGCTTGCCCTCTGGTGCTCTTTCCATTCTTCATGATGAAGAATTCGGCTTGGAGACCTGCTGGTCTAAGGAGAATAAAGCTCTGTGAAGCAGACCTGAACCCCGAGACCTCAACCTACTTCCTGCATTCCAGTTTTAGCCCAGTCAAGATCAGCTGTACCCCAGGCAGCAACTGAAGGGTCATGAGAGAAAAATAAATGCTTATTATTTTTGGGGGGGGGGGGAGTTAAGCAATCATGAATAACATTTCAATGTTAAAATCAATGGAGGAGATATCTCAAGGCAGCATTTGGTTAACTATCACATACAGAGAAAACTCAATAATGGATTTATTCAGAGAAGGATAGGAACACATCAGTCCAGATTATTCTGTCAGGTTTTTTCTCCTCATATTTCTCCTAAATTCTTATGTAACAAAAAATCTGGTCAGAGAATCAGAATACACATTTT
The DNA here is from genome assembly GCA_028646535.1 of Procyon lotor. Taxonomy (NCBI): domain Eukaryota; kingdom Metazoa; phylum Chordata; class Mammalia; order Carnivora; family Procyonidae; genus Procyon; species Procyon lotor. Next base: position 26,286,532 of record CM053604.1, on the reverse strand, counting down.
TAGGAGAAAGACATAAAATATTCCTTTTGGTTCTAGACTAAAACTTTAGAGTCTGAGGTTGTTCTTACCATGATTGTGGCTGTGGCGGTGGCATATTCTCCACCTCCCCAACACTCTCCAATGTTGGGACATCGAGCTTCCTCACACACCTGTGAGTGAAAAGGAATGGAATACAATCAAGTTGGAAATATTAACCAACTAAGCAAATTAGTGATCAGGCATTTTAAACTGTCCATTCTTTACAATGTATTTATGAAGAAATTCACTATTCAAAAATGCTGTTAAATTGCCAAACTGTATATATATTAGGATCCCATTTTTAAATTAAAAACAATATGAATGCATATATGTGCAAAGAAGGTCTGGATGGAAATACGCTAAAAATGAAAGTGGTGTAGTTAACATTTGGGATTGCATACATGATGGTTTACATTTAACATTATATTCTTTCCAATAAGCATGTATTTAATTTGTAATATAAAATATGCAAAAACCCCTCATTCCCTAAGTTGCAGGGGAAAAAAATCATTTTTTTGTACTATTAAATATGAAATTAAGAGATGCAATTACCTTTTGTTTATTTTGCAAGGAGAACGATTTAAAAAAATTTTTTTTAAGATTTTTTTTTTTATTTGTCAGAGAGAGAGAAGGAGAGAGAGAGTGAGCATGTGCACAAATAAGGGAAACAGCAGGCAGAGGGACAAGTAAGCTCCCTGCTGAGCAAGGAGCCTGATGCCGATGCTGGACTCAATCCCAGGATCCTGGAATCATGGCCTGAGCTGAAGGCAGACACTTAACAGACTGAGCTACTCAAGCGCCCCTAAAAATTTTTTTTTTTTTTATTTTTTAATTTTTTTTTTTTAAAGATTTTTTTTATTTATTGACAGCGAGAAACACAGCGAGAGAGGGAACACAAGCAGAGGGAATGGTAGCGGGAGAAGCAGGCTTCCTGCCGAGCAGGGAGCCCGATGCGGGGCTCGATCCCAGGACCCTGGGATCACGACCTGAGCCGAAGGCAGCCGCCCAACGACTGAGCCACCCAGGCGTCCCAAAATTTTTTTTTAAAAGATTTTCTTTATTTATTTGACAGAGAGAGAAAGAGAGATGACAAGTAGGCGGAGAGGCAGGCAGAGAGAAAGAGGGAAACAGGTTCCCTGCTGAGCAGAGAGCCCAACACGGGGTTCAATCCCAGGACCCTGAGATCATGACCTGAGCCGAAGGCAGAGGCTTAACCCACTGAGCCACCCAGGTGCCCCAGTTTTATTAAATTTTAAACATATATGCAGAAACACTATTACTTTTAGTTAAGAGGGACATTTAAGGGGCGCCTGGGTGGCTCAGTGGGTTAAGCCTCTGCCTTTGGCTCAGGTTATCTCAGGGTCCTGGAATCAAGCCCCGCATCGGGCTCTCTGCTCAGTAGGGAGCCTGCTTCTCCCTCCTCTCTCTGCCTGCCTCTCTGCCTACTTGTGATCTCTCTCTCTCTGTCAAATAAAGAAAAAAAAATTTTAAAAAAGAGGGACATTTAACACTTTGAAACTTACTGTATGGAGATTCAAATTCCGCAAAGTATTTTTCAGTTTATTGTAATTTTTCCCCATGGGAATCTCTGTCTTTAGCCACGGAGGTAGTCTTAACCTGAGGAAAGCCAAACATAATATCCGTTAACAAATATGTTCCCAAATAATCATACAGCTTTGAAGTCACTTTGCTCTATAACAATTCTTAGTGCAGAGTTGTTTTTTTCCCTCCATAATCCTGGGTTAACTCTTATAATTTCTGCCAGAAGAGTAAGAACAGAGAATCATATTTAGGCTTGTTCAAACCACTTCAGAAAACACTCATAATTGTGTCTAATAGAGCATTATGCTCATGTCTGCCTTTTGCAAAGTCACAGAGTAACACCATCCTAATGAAAGAATGAGGAAGTTTCTGAACATCTTATTCCCCAGTGAATAATATTGAGAAAAAGTTCCACATTTGTTCAGAGAAAGGAGAGATCCCCCAAGTGTACTTTTCTGCTCTACGTTCCAGATTTATGAGGGTTATTAATGGAAAAAAAAATCTAAAATTTGGAGAGAAGACTACATATCCTTAGGTTCCCTTTGACTTACATCCACTTGTGAACTAGATGTTGTTGGGTAAGGTCTCTCCCAAAACAATTTGCCCTCTGTGTGAAATTCCCTCACCATTCTTTTGAATTAAGGCAAGGTATCCATAGGACATATATACATTGAATAGGAGAAGAAACAAGTTAGATCATCAATAAGCAGTAACAATGAAAAATTTATCAAGATCAAATCGATTAGTAGCAAGGTGATAATGTTTGCTCTATGAAGAAATTTTATGCTGAATGCCCAGTGGGAGATGGTGGTATAGGATGGCTAAGTCCTAGGAAGACTGATGAACAACTCTCAGAGGCACAGAGAAGAGGATTAATTTCAGCTATTTACCTGTTCTATGTCTGTATCACTTCTTTCTAATGGTTTTTTAGCTAAATATGCCAAGTCTGATTTAAATTATAATCTAGGGCTTGGTTATATCTGAAAATAATGCACAATGAAGGAATTTATCTCAAAATTTCAATTACCTTTCTCCCTTCTGGCGTTTTAAATTTCCTTTATATTCATCCCACTTGCTCTTGTCCACAAGATCACCAGATACAAAATCTTGAAGGTCTGGTCCATTTTGTAAGAATTCCCTTTTTTTATCTGGCAAGGAACTTACTGCTCTGACTGGACTGCATAAATATCTTCCAAATATCTAAAGAGAGTTCATTATGACATGTTTTTAGTGAGACTTGAAATAACTTAGTTTGAACCTATTTCAATACCTAAAAGAGAGGGTAAAACCAGAGAAATGATACAGAAATTATGTCCAACAATTGACAGGCTTTGTGTAGGAGCTCAAAATCTAGGATTAAAGTCTCAAGAACAAACAAAACCTAAAAGAGAATGGGAGCTAACAGTATACTGCTAGAGGTACAATAGATTTGGAAACCTTTGGACCTGGCTAACATTTCACACTTTCATGTAATCCACTTAACTACTAAAAGTCTGTCTTTCAGAAAGTTTAAACTGCATTAACCGGAGATGCCACAGCTTTGAATTTTCCACTCCAGAGTCGAGTCAAGGACGTTTCAAAGGAAATTTGTAGTACGTCTCTCTTATTTGGGCTTTGGATAGGCATAGGTGTTAAAATGTAGAGGTAACGCTCTACATAGGTTTCAAAGAACTGAAAGGAGGGAAACCAAACCTAATGTTTTAATTCTCTAGATGACATTGTGTTTGAACACAGTAGTCACTCAATATACATCTGTTGATCTTAAAAAACACTGGCTTCTAGATCTGAACACAAACATGTACAAGACAGCCAAAACTCTAAAATTCACGAGTCAGTACATGCAACGGAAGAGAACATTCAACAACGAAAAATAGAGTGCCTGTGGTATTGTGTGTGCTGCGGTATTGCTACCGCATTTGATCACTCTGCCGATAAAGGCAGAGCACAGGTTTTTGATCTCACCGTTGAGACTGGTGTCTAGCACAAAAGCCCACCCCAAAGTAGACATCTGGCGTGCTCAACGCAGTGTTCCTATAATGCTCCAACTAATAATACAGGGTTCAGATCACCCTGATAAGCAGGAGCAAAAAAAAAAAAATCCCTCATCGCCTGCCAGAGAGACCTACAAACCAATACCAGAAACTCTACCCGATCGTGTGTCGGGAGAATAAAATGAGCTCTTACATGAAACATTTTAGAACAGCGCCTAGCTAAAAGTAAACGCTCAGTAAATGCTGGCCTTATTATTGGGCGCTCTAAAGAGATGGGAGCCCCTCCACCCTGGACTCGCACCCTGCTCGCCCCGCCGCTCACCCGGGGCCCCACGATGCAGGCGGCGCCCCCGCAGCGTAGAGACATTCCTCTGTTTCTTTTCCTAGGAGGGTCGAGGGATCACTAATTCCCAGGAAAGACAGATCAACACACGGTCGCTCGGTTTATGACAAGTAACCTGAGCCACCATCGACCCGGTGGGACATGAGCTGCTCGGCGATTGGCTGCTTTAGCCTGGTAGGGTCGCGCGCTCATGACGTCACACGCAGGGCCCTTACCGGCTACAAGAACGTGATGACGAAAGACGCTCCCTCTTTGCCGCATCTACTGCGAGGTGAGGTTGATTCTGAAATTTGTGAGTCTGGGGAATCTGAAGCCATCGGCTCGGGGAAAGCCTGGGGCGCGGGTCTGGCGCTCGGAGCCTTTATGTTGGTTGTTCCCCGGCGCGGCGAGCGCCGTATGGATCTGGCGGCCTTGGGATTCGAGAACTGTATCGGGCTCGTAGGCCTACCTCCGCCCCTTATCCTTGCCGGGCTGGCGCCGCCGTAGTACGGCTGCTAGGGGTGCGCCGCGTGGGAGTTCGCCCGCTGTGCTCCTAATACCTGCTTAGAAGCCTCTCTTTCCTGGCCAGGACTCAGCAGGGGCTGCTCTCCCGGTGGGTCCTCCTGTGTCCGCCCCGGGGGGTTCTGCTTGCCGGTCTCCGGGGGGCAGCGGATCTCCGTGTGGGGTGGGGTGGCCGCAGACAGCCCCCGCGGCGGCCTCGTAACCGGGTGTTTGTGTTTCAGAATGAAGACCATTCTCAGCAATCAGACTGTCGACATTCCGGAAAATGGTATGAGACCTGATGTTTGTGCTCTTACGTCTTTACTGCCTGCTTTGTACCTTGTTCCGAGACCTCACAAAGCTGTTCTCTTTTAGTCGACATCACTCTAAAGGGACGCACAGTTATTGTGAAGGGCCCCAGAGGAACCCTGCGAAGGGACTTCAATCACATCAATGTAGAACTCAGTCTTCTTGGAAAGAAAAAGAAGAGGGTGAGATACGGGCTGTTTATTGACGTATCCATTGCAACACCGAATTTGGTTGCTCTAGGAATTACAGATCGAGGTTCATTGTTTTAGCTTAAAATCGGGTGTCCAAATATGTAGCTAGTGTTGGTGGTACTGCTTTAGTGAAGTTGGGAGAGCAAATTAGCAGATTATGAAGCTCAGTGTTAGTACAATAGTCATCATTAACATCAAGATCTTAATACTGTTAAAATGATTTTTCTCCTGGTTGTTCTGTAGGAATCTTAGGAACCAGGCAGGTCTTGTAAGCGTGGTATTTTCGTTTTCTAGGAATGAAGTAGGGTGCAACTTGAATAATCAGTATTTCTGGGTTGACATTCCTTTGTGAAATGTGTTTTGTGATGTATAGTAGTAAAAAAGATAGTAATTGAGGGCTTTATATGTGCATGCTGTAATTGGGGCTAATACTCAAATCTAGAATAATTCCCTGAATAAGTGGATTTTGCTTTCAAGCTTCCTTATACCGGAAAAAATGATACGACGTTTTTGTTCTGTTACAGCTCCGAGTTGACAAATGGTGGGGAAATAGAAAAGAACTGGCTACCGTTCGCACCATCTGTAGTCACGTACAGAACATGATCAAGGGCGTTACACTGGTAAGCAGATGGATCTGACTGCTTCATTTTGGAAGGGGAAGTTTGTCAGCTGTAATGCACGTATGCAACATAAGTGTCTACTGGGGAATATAGATTATGTCTGTAATTTATTTAGGTATTTGGGGAAAGGTGATCTTGGCGGTTTAAAATAGGCACCCGTGGGTCTTTAGGATTAAGTGATAAATGTGAGTAAAGGCCAGATGGTCTTAATAGTAGGCTGGTGGTGGTGGTGTTTGGTTTTGGGTTTTTTTATATAGATAATGTTGCACATAGTATAGATCGGCTTTGATTTCTTGTTGGCATCAGGCTCACCACCAGGTCCCTTGAAGGGACAGAAAAAGCTGGATTTCCTTTCAGCACTCCCTGTCTGATTCCCTAAAAGCGTTTTTGATGTCACTATTCTCTTTACAACTCCTTCTCCCCCCAGCCTTTAAGATAAAGCTCATCTTGCTGTCTTTGCTGAAATGCTTTTTGCATTAAAACTCAGTCCTTTCAGGGTGTGCCTCATAATGGCACCCTTCAACTCACATTATAAGCCAATTGGGTCATGCTTCTCCTAGTTACCCTTGCTACCAGGTTAAGTTCCTCGAGGGCAGAGGGCTGGTCTGAATTCTTGTTATCTGGTATACCTTAGTAACTCAGTAAATGTTAGTCGAGAGCCCAAGATGAAGGGCTTGAGGTTCTCATTTTTAAAACCTGGCTTTGTTTACTGTGGTCATAGGAGGTAGAATAAATGCTTCCTTAAAGAACTTTAGAGTGAGTCTATTGGAGAGAGTCAGAAAACGTATACAATTTGGAAGGTTTGGTACATGTGACCCTTGTTACAAAATCGACAGTGAGTGCTATGTGAGGATAGCACTCACATAGGATTGTTTCATTTTTAAATTACAAATAACGTAAGCACCCTACAAAATTTAAAAACTGGATTTGTCTTTCAAATTGTTCAGCTTTGCTAATAGTTTGTTTACTTAATAGGGCTTCCGTTACAAGATGAGGTCTGTGTATGCTCACTTCCCCATCAACGTTGTTATTCAGGAGAATGGTTCTCTTGTTGAAATCCGAAATTTCTTGGGTGAAAAATACATCCGCAGGGTTCGGATGAGGCCAGGTATGTACATACCTTTAAATAGGGTTCAGAAATGTTTACCTGTGAAGACTGGTGTTTTGGGTTGGCTATAAATCATATTTATTTCAGAATTCTCCATTTTGATTATGTGTGTAATAGCTCTCGGTGTTAAGGTTTTATATCACATTTGTACTGATTGTGATTCTTAAAGGCTTATACGTTAGAGTAGTTTCAGGGGGTGTTAGCTATGTTTAATTCTCTCTGCAAACTGAACTCCTAAAAAAAATTTTGAATAGTGGTTAATAGCATAGATTGCCTACGTTCAAATCTCAGTTCTGTCAGCTTTGGGCAAATTGTCTACCTTTCGCTCATTTTACTCATCTAAAATTGGGAACATCTCATGGCTAAATACACTTGGAACATTTCTTGCTTGATACTTAGTAAACTCAGAAGCATTAAAAATATTTTAACTTTTTTTTAGACATTAGAAAATTGTATTTATTTAAAAAAATTTTTTTTTTTTTTTTTTTTTAAGATTTTATTTATTTATTTGACAGAGAGAGAGATCACAAGTAGGCAGAGAGGCAGGCAGAGGCAGAAGCAGAAGCAGGCTTCCTGCCAAGCAAGGAGCCCGATGTGGGACTCGATCCCAGGACCTTGGGATCATGACCTGAGCCGAAGGCAGCCGCTTAACCAACTGAGCCACCCAGGCGTCCCTAAAAAAATATTTTTAAGTAATCTCTGCACAACCCCAAGATTACTCCACTAAGCAAGCCAGCCAGTTACCCCAACATTAGAAAATTTTAAAGCTTAGTGCTCTCTTGATGCTTCTTGATTCCATTGGGGTGGGAAGAAGGGATTCTTAGTACCATTTAATGAGTTTACAAAAATACTGTGTGGTATTAACTATGGTCAACAGCATTTAATAGGAATCCTTAATGTAAAAAAGAAACTTGAGGGATGCCTGGTGGTTCAGTCAGTTAAGTGACTGCCTTCGGCTCAGGTCATGATCCCAGAATCCTGGGATTGAGTCCCAAATCAGGCTCCTTGCTCAGTGGGGAGCCTGCTTCTCCCTCTGCCTGCTGCTCCCCCTGCTTGTACGTACTCTCTCTGACAAAATCTTTTAAAAAAAAAAAAAAAAAGGAAACTTGAGAGGCACCAAATCTATACAGTAAGGAATAAGACTTGATAACAAAGCTGTGGTCAGTTGAATTGCATTAGCTGATTACTACTCATACTCCTTGACTGAATCACTGAAATTGTGACTACTCTGGAACAGATTAATTCAAGCAGGAACACAAACAGTATTTTGCCCAGATTAAGTCAGGTCCTATAAAATCAGAATCTCAACAAGTGTCATTGGTTGTGTAAAATTGTAAATGGGATAAGTTTGTACTTCAAATGTTTTTAAATTAAGTATTGTACAGATTTGATTTTATGTTTACCCTATGTGAATGCCTTCTCTTTTTAGGTGTTGCTTGTTCTGTATCTCAAGCCCAAAAAGATGAGTTAATTCTTGAAGGAAATGACATTGAACTTGTATCAAACTCAGGTTTGTATGTTTAGTATGCCTAATTATGCCTACAAAATTTTGTTTAAATCTTGTAGTTGAATACACGGTATTCTGGTCATTGGGTGAGCTTTTTCATTTGTGAAATTAAGTAAAAACTACTCCAAAGATAATAGTTTTAAATAAGGTGTATAATAAAATCCTTTTAAGATAAGTTTGGCACGTAATGTAATTTCCTTATCTTTTTTACTGTTAATAGCTGCTTTGATTCAGCAAGCCACAACTGTCAAAAACAAGGATATCAGAAAATTTTTGGATGGTATCTATGTTTCTGAAAAAGGAACAGTTCAGCAGGCTGATGAATAAGATCTGAGGTAGGTCTTGTAGTGTCTAAAGTTTCCTTACTGATTGAGTTTTAGAGGTCTTAATTTGCTAAGAGTCTGAAACTAGAGTTGTAATGGCAGAAAATGAGCTACATTCTGGAATACAGTAAGTGGCAGAAAAAGAAAAGCGATAATAAGCATTTTTACTATGAACTAGTAAGTTAGCATCTTAAATGATATTTTAGATTATTGAGAGTAGAACTTGTTTTGGAGGGTATTGATGGGAATTGACAGATCTTTTTATTCCTTCTTACAGTTGTGATCTGCAGAAACAGCAAGAAGCCGGATGATTTTTCAGACTTATTTGTGCTATTTTAAAGATGCAATAAAAGCTATACTGATTTGGGGCTTTTTCTTTTCTTTTTTTTAAGATTTTAATTATTTTGAGGGAGTGCAAGAGCAAGTGAGTGCTCATGGGAGGTTGGGGGGGGCAAAGGAGAGAGTAGTAGGCTGAGCCATCCAGGCGCCCCTGGGGCTTTTTCTTAAACCAATAATCCTTTCTAACTATTTGGCAGTTAAACCATTCAGAAGTAAATAGTAGTGTGCGGAGAATAGTAATAAGGAATAAAATAGGAGTTTTTTCTAGTAAAACTTGGGGAGAATTGCCTTGAATTTAGTTTTTTGAAGGAATATCAAGGGCATTTCAGGCAAGAGGAATACAGTACCAGTGACAGGCAACATTGTGTGACTGTTCACATTGGATATAGAACTTTGGGGGGGGGGATCCTGAAGGTATCTAATTTATTATGCAGAAGCATAAATTTGAATATTTGTGAGGTAAGTGTGCTTGAGCCACTTGTCTGTATACCAGTAACTTGTGGGAAAAGTGGAAGGGTGGAACAAACAGTTAATTTGTGTTTGTGATAAACAGTGTCTAAGATGCTCTCTAGTCTTCACACACTACCCTACCTCAGCCATTACTCCCACATGCTAGTCCTTGACATTTTTAGAAACTGATAACCCTTCCAGAATCTCTTAATTCTTTGTGTCACAGTTGAAATGTCACCATACTGGTTGCCCCCAACCCTCCTCAGTTTTCCCATCTCATTTGATGGAAACTCCAGCCTTCCGATTTCTCTTGCACATTACACATGAAATCCATCAGAGAAGTGTAGGCTCTGCCTTCAATGTAAGGTATGTTTTAAGGACTTCTATTAAGAAGAAGAGGGGTGCCTGGGTAGTTCAGTCAATTCTTCTGCTCAGGTCTTAATCTCAGGGTGGTGGGACCGAACCCCATGTTGGACTCCCTGCTTAGCCTGGAGCTTGTTAATATTGTTAATATTTGCTAAGGTTCTAAGAAATATAAGTGAAATGATCATAGTTTGCTTTGAAATATTTGAAGTGGGGTTGGGGAAGGCATCGGATGGAGTTCTAAGTGAAACAGATTACCTATAAATTGATACTTGTTGAAACTAAACTATAGGGATTCATTGTACCTACTTATATAGAATTTTGAAATTTTTCATAACATAGAAAATGAAAAACTACATTTTGTTTGGATTAGTATAATAGCTTTTTAACTGGTCAGCTTTGCTCTTGTAATGTTTTCAGCAGTAGCCAGAATGCTTTTCTCCAACTCAACTCCCTCTTAACCTGATAGACTGGCTGAACTGACTTTGTTGTTCTCAGTACCACTGGCTTAAAACCTTGAGAAGTCCTTTCCCTTTGGAGGGGCAACTTAGCCTTCAGGTCTGTTGTCAAACATTTTCAGTGAAGCCTGCTTTGATCAGTCTATTAATTGTGTTCACCCCTCCCTGCCATCCTAGCATATACGCCCTTACCACTGTTTCATTTCTTTTTGTCCACAGCATTTAATATAGTTTGCTGTGTATTCATTGTGTACTTTTTTCTTGTTAGAATGTAAACTATGAGGATGGATCTTTTCTCACTAGGATATTCCAAGTACCTGGAACAATAGTGGCCTGGTGCACAGCTATGTGCTGAGTGCATGGTACACAGATTGCCGGGGAGATTAAGTATAAAGACTATAAAACCAGTGGGACTGGAAAGAAATGTTTTGGAAGGTATTGAGCATTTCAAAACTGAATTTGAGGGTTGATGAAGTTTCCAAATGGCAGTATTATAGAGGGTGTTAAAATTGAGAATGTCTACGTGCTGGCAGTGGTAGCAGCTGTGGGAGTAAGTTTGATTTCTCACAGCAAAGTGGATTGACATGATGGGTAAGACTTCACGGGATAACTATTGGAGGCTGGTTGTAGCTAAGGAGTGATTTACACTTAAATTGAATGTGGTAAGGAAAAATCTAGTTTCCCCCAGAGAAAAATTCCATGTCTTCTGTGTCTACAATGGATAATAAGCACTTGTGTGTTATTTTCCCAACTCTCAGGTTTAGATAGCCACATTTTATACTGAGAACATTCTCCAAAGAAAGTTACCCAGGATGCACACAGTTTGGGAAGGTGGGCAGAGGCAGTATTGGGGGCAGAATTCAATTATACACCAGACCCATTCATAATATTACGGTTCTTAAAATTGACCAGATTGTTAGTGAATATATGATCAGCATAAACAAGTTTATTTGGAATAAATTACATTGAGAATTAAATAATTAGTTGAAATGTACTGACCACCTAATTTTACAGAGGATCTTTAAACACCGTCGTTATGTTGTAATATTTACCATATGTATGTAGCAGACTTGTTTGTGAAAGACAGTGTTGTTAACATTGAATATGCAAACTAATATCACACACAACATAGGACACAAGTTAATTAGATTTTAAGAGGACTTTTTACCCCCTCAGCAAGTTCCAGGCCTAAATTCTGAAAATCTCCTGTCAAAAGCTATCAGTTTAAAATGACATTTTATAATCTTTAAATGAGTTTGGGATAAACCTGAATAGTAAGTATAATCAGTCATGATTTAGATTAAATGTTTACCTAAGGATTCTTGTATGATGATGGCTTAAAAACTTAAGAGTTCCCAGGTGTTGGGACTACAAGCATTGGTTTGTGACTTGACTGGGAGAGTTTATGGCAAGGTAAATTTGAAAAGACACAAGTTTTAACTTCCGCTCTAAACATAAAGACAAAGTATTGAAGTTTAATGGTAAACTGAATACAAGATACTTTATAATCAGAGCACACAAAGTATTCAGACACCAGAAAAGCAAAACCTTAATTCTGAGTACCTATAACTGAGTGTGCATCCCTTTTTCAAGATGTTGGATATTAAAAAGAAGCTAAATTGGCAATAAGTTGTTCAACTGATAATTCCTGTAAGAATACTCACTAGAACTTCGGGATCAGTGAATCCATGTGGCACAAAGGGAAAAAAACCAAGCAGGTGGTTGTTTTAAATGACCGGCTTTCCACATAGTTAAGATTAAAACAGCCAGTTGTAATTGTGGCTAGCCTTAGGCCAACTAAGAGTTTTCAAAGAGGAAATAAAAATTACTTGAAAACATAAAAAGCATAAAAACCACCAAAGCTGGCGGAGTGGATACAGCGGGGCAAGGAGAATAGAAAGCCACAGTTAGTGTTTGAATTTGAACAGCCAACAAGCAAACTGACTTACCATCATTTTTGCATTTACTTGACCAAGTGTGTTAATCTCATTACAGTATCTTTGAAACTTCCTTCTATTCATTATCAGAATCTCCAGTACCTACAAAATTTGGTTTCTGACAGACCTGAAAAGCAATCACAATTGCCTTAATTTAGGATAGTTTCCTACCAAGGTTTTTTGAACAAAAAATTTCCTTTGACTCAGTAAATTCTTCAAGAGTGTGGACAGTGATTAACTACTATACAAAATGGATGATTTAAATGCTGACTAACCTAAAGAATGGGTATGGGTTTACATTCAGGTTTTCCTCCTCTAAAATTTAGAATACACTGAACGAATCTTAAGAGTTCGAGAAAGTCAAACTCCTAATTTAGATTTAAGAATTTACTTAATCCTAGCTTCAAAAGATGCAGTGGAAAAAGTTTTAGCTCCAGACCATCAACATTCTGAATTGTATCCAAAGAGGCACAGTTGCAAGGAAGAGCTGTATTCTGTACCTTCTGGAGAGGTCCCTGTGTACACGGTGTCACAACAGTGGAGCTCCTCAGAAGTCCTACGGCATAATATGATCCTTTGATAACTTTATACGAAAACTTTACATCATTTTAGAATATTTAGCGCTCCTAAGTATGTAAGATCTTGTTGCCTCACAAAAATCCAAGTGAGGAAAAATGCTGTCATTTTGTCTAAAGAATTTGCTTTACTGTGAGGTTGAGTGACTGCTGTCTCCACAGGCAGTTGGGTCTAGCTCTCCCTAACCTTAGTTCTGTAATCTTCCCATGAGATATGGAAGTTCTGTGTTTTAAAATCAGATCTGATACAAGGGGGGACCTCACAAAATACCATGTTTTATAAGTGATGATTTTTATTTCTATTGAGAAAAACGATCAATGTGCTTAAGAGTCTATGCTGGAACTGATGATAAATGAGCACTACTTACCCTATTGTGTATTTTCTAAAGGGAAAAAGCACCTTGTTAGAAGTGACAATAATGACTGACTAGTGTTTGGAGTTGTAAATATCTGCTGTGGAGTCTAGCAAAAGTTGCACAGTAATTTGTATTCTAAGTATCTTGGTATTTATAGAAGAAAGCTAGAAAGGATGATGGATAACAGCTCATTATACTTAATGAAGCAGTGTATCAGATGATCCTCATGGCTTACTGTCTGGGTAAAGCCTTTATCTTCAGATGCAAGAACTGAATTCAGCAATGTGAACACCTAATGGAAAATTCATTTGGACCATACAGCAGAGATCTTGATTGTCATCACCTTGGTTACCACTAGTATTTCAAATTGTCTTCTATAAGTTACCAGTATATGGAACTGGAGTGAATTTTCAGACTTTCTATCATGCAGACAGAAATAGGATCAGTTTCACTAAGAACTTTTTGTGGCCTTACTTTAATGGTATATGCTGTAAGTTCTTGGCTTTCCAAATTTTTCTTCTCTTTCGCTTATGAAAAATGGTAATTGATAAAAGTAGAACCAGGGTGGAGAAGAAGCAACAACCAAAGAATATCAGTGGTTTCTTTTGTACAAGAAATAAGCAGACCAGGCACTCTGTGTTTCTTTGAGTCTGACTGCATCTAGGACTTGTGTTCTCAGAAGGGAAGCCACTGTTGCCGATCAGGTTGTTGTAAAGCTGAACTGAGGATTTAGCTTTGAATTCAGATGTGAAGAATCCAAATCGGGGTTTAGATTTTTCTTCAGTCAGTTTGAATGCATAATAGCCTTTAATTTTTACTTTATCAATTAGGTGTGCTGAAAAATATCAGAAATGAACATTAATCACAAACTATAAAGTATCTGAGAGTTTAGTTTCCATTGAAATAAGCTAAACTCAAAATAGCAATTGTCACTAAAGGGTTTTTTGACATTCTTTTATAATTGAAAAATAGGTGAAAATATATGTAATTAAGGTTAAAAATTTTTGAATTAAAACTGATTCATAAATAATGCAAAACTCCCAGGGGGTGGGGGCAGGACACAAAAACAAATTTAAGAACTGGAGCCATGAAAGTGTGAAAGGACTTAACTGTCATTGTGTTCATTTGGTCACAAGCAGAAAAATCTTGTCTATTTCACCTGATTTCCAGACCTCAGATGTGCTCTCAGTGCTGCCCAATAACCATACTTGGTTTCCCCTAGTCACTTGACTGGTAAACACCTCTCCCTCAAACTGTCATCCTTGCTTTGAAGGGATGACCTTCCTACCTATTTCACTTAAAAACTGAAGTACTCAGAGAATTCCTCAGTTTTCTACTGTCACATCTGTCCACCTATCATACTTCTGTTACTATGGATGGCCTGTCCATATTCCTAAAAGGCTGACTCTTTACCTGTACACTAAGTTTATTCTCTCTTGTTTACTCAAGGACATCTCTGTTCTCCCCTTCTCTCATGTATTACCCCTCACTGTTGGGTCATTTCCGTATGAACATGCTACATCTTCCGATACCTTAAGCAAAAGCAGCCCCCCTTGATTGCATACTCTCCACTAGTTATCTTTATAGCCCTGGCTTCTAGTCACTCTTAATGCTTTCTCATCTCTCTGACCTCTGAATATTGAAGTATTCCAGGGCTCAGGCCTTTCTGCTTGTTCCCTTGTGATAAATCTAGGCTTGTTTCTAAATACCATTCTTGCTTTTTTTTTTTTTTTATTCATTCATTCATTTATTTTATTTATTCATGGGAGAGAGCACAAGCAGGGGAGAAGCAGGCTCCCTGCAGAGCAAGGAGCCCAATGTGGGACTTGATCCCAGGACTTCAGGATCATGACCTGAGCCAAAGGCAGATGCTTAACTCACTGAGCCCACCCAGGAGTCCCACCATTCTTAACTGCAAAGTCTGTATCTCAGCCCCAGACTTATCTGAGACTCCAGTTAGCCTATTTGACATCTCTAACTGAATGTCTAATAGACATCTCAAACCTAAACTGTTTAACAACAAACAACTCCAAAAATCTACCAGTTTCTCCAACCTGATAAATGGCCACCCCCCCTTTAGTTACTCAAGCCAAAACAGATTGATTCTTAACTCTTCTCTCACACCCTCCATCTAATTCTGTTGACTTTACCTTCCAAATAAATCCCGAATCTAGCCACTTCTCACCATCTTCACTCAACCTAGTCCAATCTCCCATTATTTCTTTCTTAGACTACTCTGAAGCTCCCTGATTCTGTTCTTTGTCCTTTACAATGTATCCAAAAAGAGCTGCCAGGGTGATTCTTTTAAAGTGTGAGTTAGATCATGTCCCCTTCTGTTTAAAACCTTCCATAGCCTGCCGATTTCAGAATAAGAGCCACAGTTGTTCCTATGGCTTACTAAGCCCTGTCTGATCTGCCTCTTCTATTTCCTTGACCTCATCTCTGATTACTTTCTTCTGTTGCTCATGCTTCCACCACTTTGACCTCCTTTCTGAACCTCAGACAGGCCAGGCATGCTCCCACATTAGGAGTTTTGCATTTGCTGTTCTCACCTGGAACACTTCACAGATAACTGCACAGGTTTGCCGTCTTGCTCCTCCAGGTCTTTGAAGACTTCCCCAACCATGCCTTAGAATTGTAACTACTATACTCCACTCCTGGTCACCCTCCTCCCTGCTGTTTTTCTCCATAGAACTTTTTGCCTCTGACACGCTATATATCCTATCTGTTGACTCTCATCCCACAAAAATAGAGGCTTCATGAGGACAGTAATTTTTACTTTGTTCAGTGGTGAGTTTCTGCCCATATTAGGTGCTCAGTAAATATATCTCTGGGATCTTTTTGCTGCTTCAACAAATCTATTATGGACATTTAGAAATATTTTTTAAATATTAGCCAGTACTAGGAAGAGTATATAAGATACTCTCAAACACTGATGTTTGCTTCCATTTAAATAGATAAAAATAGATAAAATTGAGGAATTTTTAAAAAGCATTAAAAACATTATAGTCTGCAGGTGCCTGGGTGGCTCAGTTGGTTAACTGTCTGCTTTTGGCTCAGGTCATGATCCCAGGGTTCTGGGATCGAGTCCGGTGCATCAGGCTCTCTGCCCAGCAGGGAATCTCCCTCTCCCTCTGCACCCCCCCCCCCCACCTCACGCTCATGCACTCTCTTGCGAAAATAAATAAAATACTTAAAAAATATAGCTTTCTTGGGAAGGGGATGGAAACTGCTGTTTATAACATTTGACCCAATAATTCCATAGAGGGCAGTCCTTAATCAGATGTGAGACAAAGATTTATATTCAAAGGTACTTGCTTTTTAGAATAAAAAAAACCAAACACCCACGTCAAACAGGAATGTTTAAATACGTAAATATGTGTCCATATGATGGGATATTAAGCAACCATTAAAATAATATTAAGGTGGGGCACATGGGTGGCTCAGTCGGTTGGCCCTCTGCCTTCAGCTCAGGTTCTGATCCCAGCAGCCTGGGGTGGAGCCCCGAATCCAGCTACCTGCTCAGCGGAGTGTCAGCTTCTCCCTTTCTCCCTCTGCCTCTCCCCTTGCTCATGCTTGCTCTCTCTCTCAAATAAATAATTTTTTTTTTAAAGATTTTATTTATTTGACAGAGAGAAACACAGCAAGAGAGGGAACACAGGCAGGGGGAATGGTAGAGGGGGAAGCAGGCTCCCTGCCGAGCAGGGAGCCCAATGCAGGGCCTGATCCCAGGACCCTGGGATCATGACCTGAGCCGAAGGCAGAGGCTTAACGACTGAGCCATCCAGGCGCCCCCAAATAAATAAAATATTGAAAAAATATATTAAGGCAATTTTAGTGACATGGAACATATAACGTGACATTTAAAAAATATTTGGATACAAAACTTGCACTTATACTAAAACTAGCACGGCGTTCTGGGAGTATATAATCCAACAAAACAACAGTGCTTGTTTGGGAGACTGAGATTTCAGGTGATTTGTTTTTGTGTTCTGTTTTTTGTTTTTGTTTTGTTTTTTGTTTTTAAAAAGTTTTCTAAACTTGCCGAATTTTCCCTGCTGAGCTGGCACTGTCACTAATACACCTTCTCCCCTCATTCTTTCGTTCACCTGAGCTGGTAATGTCATTTCCTATCTGATACGGCCCCGGACCTCACCTTTCAGAGCCTCCTGAATGTATTTCTCTAAGTAGTACTTCCGGAGTTCATCATTTTCCAGAGACTGGTCATCGATGCCATTGGCCGTGATGTAAACATCCACGTCTCCGTAGTTCTTCTGGATCCACCGCAGCACCTTGCGCTCCCCCCACGGCAGGACGGCCAGGCGGCTGGGGGAGCTCAGGCAGGTGATGTCCTGCAGGAACTGCACGTCCCTGTCTGCGTCGTAGCGGCTGCCGTTCTGGCGCGCGTGCATCACGAATCTGGTGGTGAAGTGGTTGAGCGCGTAGAAGTCGGCGGCGCCCTTGACCAGCCGCCTCTCCTCCTCGGTGAACCGCGGCAGCGAGGAGCGCGAGAGCCCCTGCCTGTTCTTGAGCGCGATGTACTCCCGCATGGCCGCCGGGTAGTCCCCGGTCTTGAAGAGGGGCTCTGCGAACCAGGCGATTTCGAACTGCAGGAAGCGCTCGGCCGCCTGCCAGTGCGAGCGGGCGTAGGGGTTGGCGGGCTCGGCCCAGTCCGAGTGCAAAGACAGCGACACGGCGCCGCGCTGCACGGGCCTGTACCGCCCGTCGTAGAGGCGCCACACCAGGGCGTGGGCGATCAGCAGGTTGTGCGCCGCCCGGTAGGTGTCGTTACCAGTGTGGCCGTAGACGTCACTCAGCCGGTTGGGCTCGTTGATGGTGATCCAGAGCTTCACCAGGTCCCCCAGCTCCTGGAAGCACAGCCCGGCGTAGTCCCGGAAGGCCTGGGCCGTGGTCGGGTTCAGCCACCCGCCGGCGCGCAGCAGGGGCGTGGGGAGGCCCAGGTGCGCGTGCGTCGGGTAGTACAGGGTGACCATGGGGGAGATGTTGAGCTTCAGCCCCTCACTGACCACACACCGGTAGTACCTCAGAGCTTGTCGGTCAACCACGGACAGGTTGCCCGTGGGAAGGATCGAGGGCCAGTCCAGAGCAAACCGGTAGTGAGTGACCTTCATTCTTGCCAACATCTCCAGCTGTCTTTTGATGCTGGCAAAGTCTGTGCATTGAGCTGGCCGTGTTTTCAGCCTCACCCCTTCCACTCGGTGCAGCAGTCTGTTGCCTGTCACGTTCCACACGTACAGATGAGGGTCGCTGAACTGTGGGGAGGAAGCCACCACCTTGGGCTGTGAACGACAAGCACGTTCAAGACTTTATTATTTGTCAGAGAATGAGAGAGAGAGAGAGCACAAGCAGGGATAGGGGCAGAGGGAGAAGCAGGCTTCCTGCTGAGCGAGGACCCCGATGCGATGAGGGACTCGATTCCAGGACCCTGGGATCATGACCTGAGCGGAAGGCAGACGCATAACTGACTGAGCTACCCACCCAGGCATCCAAAAAACAAGCACATTCAAGTGAAGCACACCCCACAGACGAGACCTTAGCATGCATCCTCTAAGAGGAAGAAGGGCCCCATCCTATTGTGCCTCTTCCCGGCAATAGAGAAAAGAACTGAAGCATGTCACCTTCATAAGGACCCGGCATGTTCCTGCAGTTCTCACGGTGATATCATAGAAGAGGCCTGCTGGATGAGCCTCCCTTCTAGCTCCTGAAATCTCCCAGGGAGCCCAGAAAACCCGGAAGGAACCACACCTGGGGCTTGGCTTCAAAGACCAGTTGTTTTTCAGAACCCCCCTGAGAAACTGTTTTCTAGTTCGTTTGTCCTAAAAACCAAAGTCACTTAGTGGGGTCCAACATGATTCTGTTGAAATGCATCAGGAAATTGGGCTCGGTACTCTCAGTGAGAAGGAATCGTGAAAGCTGGACCTTCGAAACCCTGCCATGATTTGACAGCAAAGTTAAAATTTTAGTTGTAAAGGATTTCAGGGAGACCAGAACTTGGAGTTAGAGGTGGTTGGCCAATCCGTAGTGAATGACCCCCTGCACTTGCAGAATCTAATTCTCTATCACCTTACATTTGAAAAGTCCAAGTGATGTCACATGTGTATCATTATGTCCCCCCCACACACGGCCATGTGCCTGTGTGAGAACACCGCATCTGCCTCTTTGAAACTCAGGCTTGGCAGCTCTGTCTAGTGACAGAGTAATCTCACCCACCTCGCAGGTGTGTTGTGACGAGTCAATAACTCTGGGAAAGCGCTCTGTCAACTCTAAAGCAATCTACAAATAGAAGGTGGTCATGACTTGGGTTTAGTTTTCCATGGTTGCAATAATTGCCTAAGGCTAAATTAAAACAGAAAAGGGCTTGAGAAAAAATGTTTCCAAATTCAAGATTAATAAGAGAAAATAAAAGTTCTGTACTTGTTTCCAAGTACTTTTTCTTCCTGTGGTTGAATTTAAGTGCACCTGGAAAAAAAATGATAATTAACCTTTGGTAAATATTTTCCCTCTAATTGTTTTCTCGTGTGTCATCCTTCATAGTCTAATTACAAAACCATATCACTGCCCGCTTACCATCTGTCAACCAGTTATCTAGAACATTAAACTGAGAGAACACTGATCATGTGAGCATGAAGTTAAATCTGCATATAATTATTTGAGTAAAATCCCTCTAGCTTCGATTGGCAATCTCAGTGTTTTGAAACCTCCATGCATCTTAATATTGAAAGGGTGTTTATGAAGAGCAATCTCGCTATGAGGTAAGGCAAGATGAAATGAACATCTGTCTTTTAAAAACCTCCAACAAGTATTTGGTTTAGCACGTGGGTGTGATTATTCTGCTAAGAGATCTAGTTGGAGGTGGTGAACCGTGATCTCAACCCTACCTCCCAAGAACGTAGTCCTAAAATTCTGTTCCCCACTAAGAGGATCCTGGAGTCCTTGGAGAAATGGCTTTTTCCAGTCTGGGGCAGGAAAAGAATGAGGTGATGCTGGTACGTCTTATGCCAGCACAATAAGGATGCTGGCATAAAACTTAAAAAAACTGAAAAGGAAATGTCAGAAAGACACAGGAGCAGTTTGAAAGAGTCCCACTGGCCACCTTTGAGATAATCTGAGCATCAAAGGGACTAATGAAACAATGACAGTAATGAATTCTAATGCATTGAAATTAAGAGAATTACCTAATATATGTAGAAGGAATAATTAGAAATTCACCATTTTGCAATCTGCAAAGTAATATTTCAGGTAAAGTTTATGAATCAATATTAAGACCATTAGTGACATGTTGTTGGGAAGCAGGATATCTATATGGTCTCAAAGTGTCACCAGAACATTACTTCTTAATTACAAGTGGGAAAGGTACCTTTCAATTAAGAGAAATCTTGCAAATGCTACCTTAGTCAAGAAATGCGCTAACTAGCACTTCAACACATTAACATTTTCCATAATGAAACAATGACATTGTGTGCTTCCTGATGTGTTATATTGGGAAACACACAACTTCATTTACATAGTATCTTTCAGAAGTTTATCGAATCCAATAAAGAAACAAATCCAGAACGTAAGACATTCTACAATCAGTCTGGGCTCTTTAAAAATGCCAATACCATAAACTTGGGGAAATTATTCTGAGTTAAAGGAGACTAAAGATGAATGCCAACCAATGTGTCATCCTTGTTTGTATTCTTTTTTTTTTTTTAAAGATTTTATTTATTTATTTGACAGAGTGAGATCACAAGCAGGCAGAGAGGCAGGCAGAGAAAGGGGGGAAGCAGGCTCCCCGCTGAGCAGAGAGCCCGATGTGGGGATCAATCCCGGGACCCTGAAATCATGATCTGAGCCGAAGGCAGAGGCTTAACCCACTGAGCTACCCAGGCACCCCCTTTGTTTGTATTCTTGATCTAAAAACTTTTTTAAAGCTATAAAAGGACATTTGAGGAACATTTAGGATAATCTGAATATGGAATGTATGTTAGATGATATTGAATCAATATTAAATATTACAAGTATGATAATATAATGATATAGGAGACTGTATTTTTAGGAGACACATTTGAGTAGAAATATTTTGGGGTGAAGTGCATTAATGTCTCCAACTTTTCATTGGTTTATAAAAGAAAGATAAAGCAATGTGGCAAAATGTTAACAACTGGTCAATCTTGATGAAGGGAATATGGGTGTTTATTGTACTCGTTTCAAATTTCTCAAAACAAAATGTTAGAGGAGAAAAGAATACTGAGAGGCTGGGTAAAATCAGATGGGGAGGTTTGTAGGTAGGCACACTAATATTTTCCAGGTGTTACTTTCATTTTGTCAGTCTTCCGACAGAAGACATCTAGTTTTTTGGCATCTATTCATACATCCTCTGGCTGATTTTTCAAAAAGCACTCTAATTTTCTTTGGTAAACAATTCATCCTCCCTCTTAGTCCAAGTTTAAGGGAAGCTGATGCCTCACTGGGTTCCAGGCATAAGCATGAAACTCAGAACTAGTTGATCACAGAATTGCTTTCCCCTACCCCAGGTAATTCACTCTTGCTCCTCAGAGTAGGGGTACGGTCCCCCAATAGGGTAGACATTCACAGTGTTAATCACTGGGGCACAAATAGGTCTTTAGGTGAAACAGAAACTTACAAGTTGGGTCACGTACAGGCAGGAACTCTTGTCTCTCCTGGGATCTTTCTTTGCTGGGTATGGAATTATAGAAAATATAAACCCATTTGAAGTGGTAGGGAAAAGATGTCCTGCCTTTGCCATGTGGTGGAGAGAGGAACTGAGTAAGTAGTTGGCTTTACAGGGGACACAAGGTGAAGTTGAGTCACTTCTGTATTTGGGATATTCTGAATCTTTCCCCCCGTTATTATCTCTGAGCCTTTACTAAATCATGCTTAACTATCAACTGGGATTGAGATTCATGACCTGAGAGCTTTGTTCACTCATATTGGAACCTTTTTGTCTGGCCCCATGCCCTGTAGATCTTGCTGTCTTTCCATATGCTTCTAGAATACAGCCCATAGTGTTGTATAGTGAGGTCTTATAGCGTGGTGTCAGGAAACAGACAGATCTGGGTACCCTGAACAAGTTATGTAGCTTCCCTAAGCCTCCTTTTCCTTGCTTGCAAAATGAGGGCTTTATGATTTAGGAGAGAGAATGCGCATATATACGACAGTTATATGCTCGGCACATAATTAAAAAAATAGTTGCTATTATTTTGAAAAGAGCACTGTAAATACAGGGGCTTGTGGGTTGCCTCTTAACAGTCCTGCAACTATTTCTGGTTCCTTGGGCAAGTCACATGGGTCTCAACTATGAACCAATGGGTCTCACTTTCCTAATCCATAAAATGAAGGATTTGGAGTAGGAGGTCTCTAAAGGGCTCATCTGGCTCTAAAAGTTGACCTTAACAACTTCATTTTGCATGGTACATGGCCGGTGCTCAGTCGTTGCCCTGGTAAGGCACACAGTAAGGAGCAAAGCCTCAAACATCTCCACCCTTATGCAGAGAAAGCTTGCATTCTAGTAAGGGGAAAACATGAGCAATAAGAAAAATCCATAAAGCGGGGCGCCTGGGTGGCTCAGTTGTTGGGCGTCTGCCTTCGGCTCAGGTCGTGATCCCAGGGTCCTGGGATCGAGCCCCACGTCAGGCTCTCTGCACAGCGGGGAGCCTGCTTCTCCCGCTACCATTCCCTCTGCTTGTGTTCCCTCTCTCGCTGTGTTTCTCTCTATCAAATAAATAAAATCTTTAAAAAAAAAAAAAAAAGAAAAATCCATAAAGCAGTTCTCAGGGGTTGGGAGGTGGGGCAAATGGGGAGATATTGGTCAAAGGGCACAAACTTCCGGTGATAAAATTAAGTTTGAGGCTCGGGTGTACAGAGTAGTGATTATAGCTAATGATACTGTATGGGATGCTTTCAAGTTGCTGAGAGAATAGATCTTAAGTGTTCTCACCACAGAAAGAAATGGGGATTTTGTTACGGTGGTCGTTTTGGCAATACAGAAACGTATCAAGTCATCATGTTGTCCATCTTAAATTTACACAATGTTGTATATCAATTACTTCTCAATAAAGCTAGAGGGAAAAAATGTGTAAAGCACATGGTAGTATGTTAGCTAGTGATGGAGAGGATATAGAGGGGAAACAAGGAAGAAAGGAGAATGTGAGGATTGTGATTTTTTTTTTTTTTTTTTTGGAGTGGAGGAAAGCCTTTTTAAAATTATTTTTTAATTTTTTAATTTTTAAAAATTATTATTATGTATTTTTGGAGGGAAGCCTTACTGAGAAGGTGGCATTTAAGGAAGCAATCTGATGAAGGTGACGAATGAGAATGGGTGGCCCCACAAGGATATAGAGACCTCAGAAGGCAAATTATTCAAACCTATCAAAACAGGAACCACTTAAATCAAGGGCCACCAATAATTGGCTTTTGGCAAAACATAATCTAGAAAACAATTTTATAATTTTGACACTACTGACCAATGATTTTAAGTGTATTAGACTTAAAATCTAGACTGTATACTTCTTGAGGGCAGCCTGTCCTCTCCACCTCCAAGGAAAAATTCTGGCACATGAGAGGCTCTGGATAAGCACTAAATCTCCTCTTCCTTCCTCTTTCCCCAACTCTCCTCCAGAACCTCCAAGTAATCATATTTGCTATTGTCTGATGGCTGTCATCATGTCCCCAAAATAAAATACTGTGTCCCATTTGCACCCATTTATAGTTACTTCGTAAGCCGTCACTCACCTTAAGGACAGATTCGGTGATGCCCCACGAGAAGTCGCAGGGAAACTGACCCCGCACATCCGGGGTGGACTCCTTGAAAGTAAAACCATTCTCCTGGATGATCTGTTTATAGTAAAGTGCAGAGGACTTGGGCTTTCTTTCTTTCTGTTTACTATTCAAATCCACATAAAATAAACCTCGGCGAGTGGTGTAAGCATCTTGCCATTCAAAGCCATCCAGGAGGGACCAGGCAGTGTAGCCAAACACTTGTATTCCATCAAACCTTATAGCTGCACAGGGGAAGAAAAGCAGAGATGTTCACTCTGGCTCGCGTTTCTGATTCGCGAACAGTCTGCCGGGGGGACGTGTTGCCAGGAGCATACGGCAAAACCGAATTTTTTCCTCATTTGCAGGCTCATGATATACAATAGAAAATTCCCGTTGATACTTGAAAAGCAGCAATTATTTTCATCCGGAATGGTCCTCCCCCTTACCCACAACAAGGGAAAGACACAGTTCAAGAATCAAGTTTAAAATATGCCTGGGGAGCACCTGGGTGTCTCATCGTTAGGCATCTGCCTTCGGGGCAGGTCATGATCCAGGGGTCCTGGGGTCATGATCATCGGGCTCCCTGCTCCGTGGGAAGCCTGTTTCTCCCTCTCTCACTCCCCCTGCTTGGGTTCCCTCTCTCGCTGTGTCTATCTCTGTCAAATAAATAAATAAAATCTTAAAAAAAAATATTCCTGAGAATATTAGTGGGGAAATCTGTGCCAGAAAGCATAGAAATCCCCAGAACCAGGCGACCAAGGGCACCTAGGGACCAAGGCGGATATCTGTTGGTGATCAAAGGTGTCTCATTTCAAGCTTAGGTTAGGTCCTATCTGTGGACAAACAGTGTTCTATGAAACTACCCTTTAAGGACTGAAAAATCAGCTTAAGAATGAACATAAGTGAATGTACGTATGAGGAGGAGAAGCAAGGACAGTGCTGTAGGAGAATGGGCCGGCTCAGGGGGCGAGGACGGGAGGCCACTGTGCTCTTGGGAGGCTGCTATTGGGTAAGTTTCTTAACAGAAAAGGTTGGAAAAGATCTCTCAGGACCTTTCTAGCATTAAAAACTCTGATTCGATAACTTTTTTTTTAAAGTAATCTGCATACCCAATGTAGGGCTTGAACCTACAACCACAAGATCAAGAGTCTCATGCTCTACCAATGGAGCCAGCCAGACACCCCTGATTCAATAACTTTTAGGAATTGGTTAAAAATGAAATATGGAAATCAATAGCAGCAGTAGAAGCAACAAATACCCAAATCAACCACGAAATATTTTTCTTTTCTTAAAAGCTTTTCATTCCCATGCTGCTTCTTCCCATAGTTTGGGGCAACAAGATCTTGCTTTCCCCGAGGACCATCCCTGAAGGCTCTCCTGCAGAACATTTTTTCTAGGCTTGTGACTTCTAAATTTTAATTAATCAATTAGTTTATGTATTATTAATCAGTTTATGTATTTCGTTGTTTATGTATTTTTAGTTTATTTACTTTTAAGTAACCTCTATCCCCAGCATGGAACTGGAACTCACCACCCCAAGATCAAGAGTTGTATCCTCAGCAGTGCCTGGGTGGCTCAGTCGGTTAAGCACCTGACTCTTGGTTTTGACTCAGGTCACGACCTCAGAGTTGTGAGATCGAACCCCATGACAGACTCTGCGCTCAGTGTAGAGTCTGCTTGTCCCTCTCCCTCTGCTCTGACCCCAGTCACACACATTCTCTCTCTGTCTCATAAAAAAAAATTAGTTGCATGCTCTACTGACTCAGCCAGCCAGGCACCCCTAGGCGTGTGACTTCTAAAGAGAGCTACAGACTTTTAGAAAGATCTGCTGAGAATTTCTTCATATTTGGTGAAATGGAGCCCAGTTCTGCAGGGGACAGACCCACTACAATTCGGGCTTGTCTTCTGCTCCATTATCTCAATCAGCCACCTGTAGATGTCACTACTTGAGAAGCGGAAGAGGAAGGAGGGGCTTAGCAGGGGTCAGAGAAATATCCAGGTGCAACAGAAATTACTCAGCTTTGCCCTTCATGGCTCATTGTTTGTCTTCAGACCCTTTCACCATTTAGTCATATAATAGAATAAAAAGAGCACAAGTTTTCTTTCTTTTTTAAAAAATATTTATTTATTTATTTATTTATTTATTTATTTATTTATTTGAGATAGAGATCAAGTGGGGGAAGGGCCGAGGAGAAGGGAGAATGAGAGAGGCAGACTCCCCACTGAGTGTGGAGCCTGACACAGGGCTCAAACCCATAACCCTGAGATCACAACCTGAGCTGAAATCAAGAGTGGGATGCTGAACCAACTGAGTCACCGAGGTGCTCCTAAAAAGAGCAGAATTTCAAGAGAAGCTTCCAACATCTTAGACTAAGGTGCTAATGTTAGAAAACTTTGGGACATATCTCTCGTAGCACATGTTCTTTTAAAAAGAAGGATATAGGGGCGCCTGGGTGGCTCATTGGGTTAAAGCTTCTGCCTTCAGCCCAGGTCATGATCTCAGGGTCCTGGGATTGAGCCCTGTGTCGGGCTTTCTGCTCAGCAGGGAGCCTGCTTCCCTCGCTCTGCCTGCCTGTCTGCCTACTTGTGATCTCTCTCCTCTCTGTCGAATAAATGAATAAATGAATGAATGAACGAACGTATAGATAGATAGATAGATAGATAGATAGATAGATAGATAGATAGATAGA
>CM053604.1:26178433-26259650 GCA_028646535.1 Procyon lotor | reverse complement strand
CTGGGTGGCTCAGTCAGTCAACTGTCTGACTCTTGGTTTTGGCTCAGGTCATGATCTCAGGGTTGTGAGATCAAGCTCCGCATGGGGCTCTGTGCTCAGCTTGAAATCTGAGAATCTCTCTCTCTCCCTCTCCCTCAGCCCCTTCCCCTGCTCTCTCTCTCATATAAATAAATAAATTTTTAAAATCTTTTTTTTTTTTAAAGATTTTATTTTATTTATTTGACAGAGAGAAACACAGCGAGAGAGGGAACATAAGCAGAAGGAATGGTAGCGGGAGAAGCAGACTTCCTGCAGAGCAGAGAGCCCGATGTGGGGCTCGATCCCAGGCCCCTGGGATCTGACCTGGGCCGAAGGCAGACGCTTAACGACTGAGCCACCCAGGCGCCCCAAATTTTTAAAATCTTAAAAAAAATAAAAAGAAGCATGATACAGCACCTTGTTGCAGTTAAGGTTGTATATATACAGTCTAGTATTATTTTATTCCAAACTTTATTAAAAAAGGACATGAGAGTAACACAAAAACTCTATTAACACGGGTCAATGGGAAAGCTCAACAACAATCATATGCTCGAAGATGACTCTAAGGTCCTATAGCGTAAGTATTCAAAGGTTTAAAAAATTGAGCTAATGTGCCACCAACCTTGAAGAACTTGGTTGAGGAAATTCTTCATCATGTAGATGGCTGTGGTATCTTCTGTCTCCACATGACTGTCTGTGAACCAGCCATTCTCAGCAATCAAGATCCGGGGGTTGCCATATTCCAGTTTAATCCAATTCAGCACTTCTCTTAAATTGAGCGACACATTTTGTCCCATTTTAGCCATGGTGTTCTGGGGCTTGAAATTGTTGGGTCCAAAGGAAAAGGCAAAGAAGTCAGCAGTGCCCCTCACGTCCTTCTTCTCTGCTTCAGAGAAAAGGGGTAGGATGGAGAGCAATTTCTTTTTCATCATTTCCGGATAGTCTCCGTCCCCGTGGATAGGGTTGGCAAACCACCCGAGCACCGAAACCATGGACTGTTGACACTTGAGTATATCCACCATGTTTTCTGATCTGTTTGGCTCAATCCAGTGGGATCCCAACGTGATTGACACCAAACCCTTCTGATGTGGGCGGAAATTTGTGTTGTAGTTATGCCAAACTTTCGAATGAGCCTAATAAGAAGAAAATACTGTTAATCTTTCTTGTTCTTACTCACATGGACTGTAATTTAGCTGGTCGAAAGTCTTTTCATGGACAAATTAGTGACACACAGGGTAATGCAGGGGAGAGCTGTCAGGGAACCCTGATGATCTCAAAGTCTGTTCTCTGCCTTCTCCTGTGCCTCCAACAGAAAGCCTCTCCTATAGGATTGCCTAGAGGCAGGCAGAGCCCTGATCAAGCTCCATCTTTCTTCTCTCCTGGGCTCCCTTCATGGACCCTCTAGGGGCTAAGTGCAGGTGAGATATTATGTAGATTGTAGAGTTTTTTTCCTCTACATAAAAAGACAAAGAGCAGGGGCACCTGGGTGGCTCAGTCATTAAGCATCCACCTTCAGCTCAGGTCATGATCCTGGGGTCCTGGGATTGAGCCCCACATCAGGCTCCCTGCTCAGTGGGAAGCCTACTTCTCCCTCTACCACCCCCCTGCTTGTGTTTCCTCTATCTCCGTGTCTCCCTCTGTCAAATCTATAAAAAAAAAAAAAAAAAAAAAAGACGAGGAGCATTGATCTTTCATTGTTCTGTGGAATCTCCTTTTAGCCCTAACTTAGAAGTCCAAGCTAAAGCACTCTCCAAACCCTGTAAATGGATAATAGAGCCCATCTCCTAGGCTTCTGAAGATTGAGTGAGTTAATATATGTAAAGGACTTTAGAACAAACAGTGCCTGGCACAGAGTAACCCCTACATAAGCCATTATTATTACTACTATAATTTTTATAACATTATTATTATTAAGATAACGATTTTATTTTTATAACTCTTCTTTTATAACCCTATTAATAATATAATAATAATTATTATCATTAATAAAAAGGTGGCAGGGACTACACCAAGCAGAAAAGAGCATGGGTTTTGGGTTCGGCACTCTTGGGCTTGAAGTTCAGGAACTTACTACCATGTGGCCTTGGACAACTCACTTCACCTTTCTGAAATCTCTCAGTACCTTCAGCTGTAAAATGAAGTTAATACTAATGCCCTTTGTAAAGTTGTTAGATACGATGCTAACGTCTATATTCAATACGTAGCATACAATAAGGCATGTGGGAGGTAGTGCTCAAAGATGCCTGTTATTACTATTGGTCCTCCCAGAATTGACATTTCCACTTGAGCTTTCCGATAACAGAGCCTCAGGATAGGTTTCCAACCTGTTTAATAGGTATGCACTAAGCGCTTACTTAATGCTTGGTTTGCCTTGCCCTGAGAGGCTGAAATAAATGGCAGGGGAATGTCCCTTTAGGAGCCAATCATCTCATTGAGAAAATAAGACTGAATGTGTGAAAATAGAAATGAAATAAAATATAAATATAAAATGGCATAAAATAGGTCATTAAGTGAAAAAATAATGAAAAGTTTGGTAAAGAGCCATAAGCTGTATCAGGAGGAGCAAATATCAAGACCTACAATTAAAGGACTTGAGGCTAGTTAATGCTCAAGGTCAACCTGTGACCTGGGCAGGCTTAGAATTGTCCTTTATCTATGCGATAGTATCTCTTCCCCTCAGACTTGCTTGCCTCCTGATATCTCCTCCTAGGTGTCCCAATTTCTCCTCTGTTCGGGCCTTTCTTTCTTTCTTTCTTTCTTTCTTTCTTTCTTTCTTTCTTTCTTTCTTTCTCTCTCTCTCTCTCTCTCTCTCTCTTTCTTTCTTTCTTTCTTCTTTCTTTCAGATTTTATTTATTTATTACACAGAGAGAGATCACAAGTAGGCAGAGAGGCAGACAGAGAGAGAGGGGGGAAGCAGGCTCCCCACTGAGCAGAGAGCCCGATGTGGGGCTCGATCCCAGGACCCTGAGACCATGACCTGAGCCAAAGGCAGAGGGTTTAACCCACTGAGCCACCCAGGTACCCCCATTTGGATGTCTCTAAAACAAGTGCACAAACCCTTACTATTTTTAGCCCACAGTATCTGCTTTCTATTCTGTTCCTTAGCTTGTCTTGCGCTCATCGGAGATATTTTATATTGGGTTGAATGATCTGAAATGCCTTTTTGCAGGCAAAACCCATGAAATCTGAGCAATGATTTAAACCTAATAGATCCCGGGACACCTGGGTGGCTCAGTCAGTTGAGGGTCTGAAGCTTGATTTCAGCTCTGGTCATGCTATTGGACTCCTGGGATGGAGCCCCACGACTGAGCAGCTTCCCATTTTGGGAGTCTTCTTGTCTCCCTCTACTTCTGTCCACCCCCCCACCCCCCCATGTATGCATGTGTGCGCGTGCTCTCTCAAATAAATAAATCTTTTACTTTTATTTATTTTTAAAAATTTGACAGAGAGAGACATAGTGAGAGAGGAACTCAAGCAGGGGAGTGGGAGAGCGAAAAGCAGGCTCCCTGCTGAGCAAGGAGCCTGATGTAGGGCTTGATCTCAGGACCCCAGGATCATGACCTGAGCTGAAGGTAGACGCTTAACCACTGAGCCACCCAGGTGCCCCTAAATAAAGAAATCTTAAAAAAACAAAACAAACAAACAAACAAACAAAAAACCTAATAGATCCTGAGGACACAGAAAACGATCCATAAATTAGGTTAAGATGGGGAGAGATAGGTGTTAGCTTAGGAGGAAAGGATTCCAAGACTGATGCTTCCTTGCTTTATGCAAAAATAGCTCATTTAAATCAACCCCTGCAAGATTTTCTGAAGGAGCAGATGCCTTAGTATTACCCATGTTCCACCTGTCCTTGCTCAATTTTCTTTTTTTAAAGATTTTATTTATTTATTTGGCACAGAGAGAGATCACAAGTAGGCAGAGAGAGAGGAGGAAGCAGGCTCCCTGCTGAACAGAGAGCCCGATGCGGGGCTTGATCCCAAGACCCTGAGATCATGACCTGAGCCAAAGGCAGAGGCTTTAACCCACTGAGCCACCCAGGCGCCGCCTTGCTCAATTTTCACTGGAAGATCCCCGCATCATTTAGCACCCAAACATTCCCGAGGATACTTAAGAATGGACTCCTTCTGGGGCATCAGGGTGGCTCACCTCTCTGCTCAGTGGAGAGCCTGATTCCCCCCCGCCCTGCCTGCTTGTGATCTCTCTCTCTCTCTGTCAAATAAATAAATAAAATCTTTAAAATAAATAAAAAGAATGGTCTCCTTTTGGGGAAGTATTCAGGCAGTGGCCTGAGTTCCAGCTTCTGGAAGGAATCACAGGGGAGCCTGGAACAGACTTCACCTGAAGTGGTCTTGGTTGCTCTTTGTGGGCCTTTCTGGGCCTGGAATCATAATAGAAAGACTTGAAAACTGCTTCTTCTTCTTCTTCTTCTTCTTTTTTTTTTTTTCCTGATTTGATACAAAAGCAATCACACATGACTGGAACTCAAAGAGGGCATTCTTAGCTCTACTCTGATCTGTCCCTTAATCCCTTGCTATCCTCAGTAATTTCATTCACAAACCCCGCAGCGATCAGGACGTCTCTTTGGGGCTGTCGGGGCACTTGGGGGCACTCTGATGTGCAAACCGGTAAGTACTGAACAAGCCACATTCCAAGTCACAAACTAGCTGCCTTGCACAAACGATGCCACTAAACAGAAGAGATGGCATCAGGAAGCGTTTATTACATCCGTTCTCCTAGGAACAAAAAAAGAAGGGGATTTCTTTGAGACAGATGTTCTAGTGCCTAGTTCAGTGACTATATGAAAGTGATGTAACCTACGATAAAATCTCCGTCGCATCAGCATTTTAATGAGAAACTAGGACTGCTTAGAAGACAATAGACAACGTACATTTGCAATTCCCTTCCGAGCGAGTTTTCTGGGGACACGTAGATATAGTTACACAGACACGTGTGCGGTCATGCCCCAAGGTGACCTTCGTATTCCACAGGGTCTCTCTCCCCTTTGCTGCTATTTGCAGAGGCTATCAAGGCATCTAGGGTTATCTTTGCTCTGGACTGAAGGCTGCTCTCCACTCTCCTGTGGGGAACGTGGGGGAGGGGCTTGTTGCGGCCCTTAGGGTTATAGCTTATCCTGTTTTCCAAGTAAAAAGGCAAAAAGTGTTGCCCCGAGATAGTGAGTTTGACATAAATGTTGATGGAACAGAGATATCTAGGTGTGTCCCTTGGTCTGACGCTCATAAAGGAGGTCTACCGGCAAAACGAGAACGGGGTGCAGGAGTTCAGCCTGGGCCCTGCAACCTTGCACAATAGTCCTTGTGCGATTTTCAAGGTTACCCTCTATCTTGTACAAGGCCATCTACCTTTGGAATGATTGATTGAAGAGAGCTTCAACCTTTGTTCTTTAGATTCAGTAGCTTAAAGGGGAAGTCAGCCGCTTTTTCTTTCTGAACCGGCTATCAGGGCCTGATGTCCCTGAGAGACACCCGGGGGCCGAATATCTCCTTCTGCTCCCTCCTCTCATCTAATGTAGCAGCTTTCTCGGATGGCCCTAGAAGACCAGACTCAGATAAGTCCTACGAATGATAGGAAGCAAATAAGATAGCGGGCACAACTTTAGAAACAAGATGTAGATGGGGTTAGAGGTCAGGAAGACATGGCGGTCGCTGGTGGAAGGCAGGGGTTGAAGACGGAATAGCAAACCTACCACATCACAAGTGTCCGGATTGAAGGGACACCCCCCCCCACCATCGTTTGTCGAAAGCTAAACTTCCAAATCTCTGCATGATTTTAGTCACACTGTGGTGGAAATGTCTTCATGTGGACTCTGAACGTGTTTATTGTTAAGACTATTTCATAAAGAATCAAATAGAAACTATTAAAGAAAATTTATTTTAAAATTCCACAACCGTAGTGAACTGTTTTCGTCTTTCTGTGTTCCCTTCCAGCTTTTCCAAATGTGTCCCAGCTAAAATCACTTTGAATATTTTCCCCGTTCTTACTCTTCATAACCATTTGTCAATTTTTTTTAACCATTTGTCAATTCGATGAAATATGGTTCACTTAGTTATCTCTCTTTTGATAGGAATTAGCCTGTTTTTCTTTCCTTCCCTCCCTTCTTCCCTCCCTTCCTTCCTCTTTTTTTTTCTTACTATAAATGATGTTGTAATAACTAACTTTGGGCATATAGCTTTTAATTTGTTGGAATTATTAATCCCAGGAATGAGTTACCTATTTTCAAAATTGTTTTACATATTTCCAAATTGCTTTTCATCCATTTTGTCCATGGGTGTGAGTGTTCCTTGACCATCTACTTCAAACATTGATTGCTCTCTTTGGGGATACACGTTTAGCAAGAATGATGGGAAACTGCTACTTACCTCCATGACCCTATGGGGGAAAGGACCCAGGTCTTGAAAGCAAGAGACACCGGCTCCAGTACTGGCCCTCTTGCTACCTGGCTTTATTGTCTTGGATAAATCATCCGCTCCCTGTAGCCTCAGTCCTCCCTCTGTCATTCTAGCTAAAAAGAAACACGCTAGAGATTTGTTGTGAAGGTTGAATGAGGTAATACACGTGAAGACTACAGAAATACAAATTTGACATACTTCAAAAGACGAAGCTGAAAATAATGTAACTTGCTGCGGGAAACAAAGGCAGGAAGTCTGTGTGGGCAGGAAGCATGTCCTGCAGCTGGCTCTCTCCCTTACCTCTTGAGTTTCAGGCTAGATATGTGTGTTCTCATTTGTTTTTTGCAGCTCATTGAGTTACGGTCATTTGAATGGAGATCAATTTCAGTTTGATGGGATGCAGCTAGAGTGTAATATGCGAGGGGAAATCAGTCAGTCAGAGAAAGACTAATACCATGTGATTTCACTCATAGGTGGAATTTAAGAAACAAAACCCATGAACATAGGGGAAGGGGAAGAAAAGAGAGAGAGGGAAGCAGACCGTAAGAGACTCTTCACTGAAGAGAACAAACTGAGGGTTGATGGAGGGCCCCGGGTGGGGAATGGGCTGAGTGGGGGATGGGCATTAAGGAGGAACTTGTTATGATGACCCTGGCTATCACATGTAGATGATGAATCACTAAATTCCTTACCTGAAATAGAAAATAACAAAAATAATAATTTCAGTTTGATGCATTGATTCATTTGTTCCATCTACTCAGCACTTCTTTATATTAGTCTCAAGTTTTCTGCTGATTACAATGGCTGCCCTTCCAGATTATCTAACATTCATTCATTCATTCCGCATTCCACAGATGTTTATTGGGGGCTTACGGTATGCAAACTTCACTATTCATTGCTAAAAAAATATGTGACTGTTATTTCATTACAAATATGTTATATTGGGGGTGGCTGGCTGGCTCAGTCTGTGGATCGTGTGACTCTTAATCTCGGGGTTGTGAGTTCGAGCTGCATGTTGGTTGTAGCGAGTCCTTAAAAATAAAAACTTAAAATAAATTATATGACCGTGATTTCTTTAAATTTTTTTTGACTCTTGAAACTCTTGGAAGCAATATCTTACCCTCATTATACTTAGGAGAGATCTTAAATATTAATAAATAAAAGTTCCCACTTTTCATAAAGAAAAATTTTACCTATGCTATTTTTAATGGTTCCAATTCACGTTTTCCTTTCCTTTTTTTTTTTAAGACTTTATTTATTTATTTGAGAGAGAGAGAGAGAGCCAACATGAGCAAGGGGTGGGGGTAAGAAAGGGGGAAGGCAGGGGCAGAGGGAGAGGGGGAAGCAGGTTTCCTGCTGAGCAGGGATGACTCAAGACTCGATCCCAGGACCCCAGGATCATGACCTGAGCTAAAGACAGGCCCTTAACTGATGGAGCCACCAAGGATCCACCCCTCCAAAAACAAAACAAAATAAAACAAAACAATATGCTTAAGAATTATGAGAACAAAAAGGCAATATGGCTGTAAAGATGTGAATAGCCATAACTGACATGTTGGATATTTTTTAAGTTAACAGGACGTGGAGGAATCAGGAAATTATTCATCTACTACACTTAGTGTTGCTTATATTCTTAAACCTTTTATTTACAGGAGCCACCAAGGCACCCCTCAGATTCATGTTTTCTATAGTTGGAATAGCTCAGTGATGATCACATTAAAATCTGTTTTAATGAATTTTCCTCCAATTTTCTTTCCAACCATCATACTTTCCAATGATTCTAACAAATCTTTGCTTGTTATCAATTTGTTGAGTTTCAGGATTTCCCCATAGGAATCATGTAAAAACTAAACTCTAATGTATTTAGAGTTCAAAAACACGGTTTTAACATTGTTACAGAATTCTGATTTCAGTGATAATATTACTAAATTCAACTAATGCTTGAGTCAGAGTCTAAACCTGGCAACGCAGATGGGAAAAGAGGTCTAGAACAAAGCTCATCATTAATTAGGTGAAGCATCTGTGGGTCTCCCCAGATATTGGAAGGGAGCTTAGAAGAAATCAATAGCAGCAAATTGCTGCTTAACTGAAGTTCAATTTCCTTGCCCAAGGAGAACATTGGCATGCCAGCTCTCCGGAGGTTGGAATGATATTTTCAACTTCCTGTTATTATTACATTAACAATTGGGATCCTGTTTGTAATTCTTTCATGCAAAAGGACCATATCTCAGAGTATAATCGAAGCTAACATGGCCAGGATGAGTGACTTGAAATTTTTCCTCAGGATTTAGGAATGAAGAGTTAAAGACAGTCAATCCAGAGACCACTGTGGAAGTTACAAATAACACAGTTATTACAATAACAAAAATAAGACCTACTAGTTTTGGGCCTGCAACAAAGGCAGGTTTGTTGAACCCGTTGAACCCCATGAACCCGTCACTTGCGTGGGTCCCTATAAAATGTATTTAGAAGCATTTCTAAGTAAGTATTTCCTGATGATTTCCCTCAAGAGACCTCAGAAAAGAAGGAATTTGAATCTCTAAGACTGTAGTCATCTGTTGTAATATTTTTCTCATTCCAAATAAATGTTCACTTTTGTACCAACTTTTGTGTCCATAATTTGGGGGGCATTTTCTCACAGAGGGTCCCCCACATTGTATGTCTCAGGCCCACGCAATGTAGAACCATGCCTGGCCTATGAGCTTTTTGGGGGCAGAGACTATTTTGTTCACAATTGTTCAGAGAGAAGCCCAGAGAAGAGCCTGGCATAGAATCCTTGTGGAATGAATGTCCACCAGGGATCAGCTAGTTAGCTGGTCACCTGTCAGACGACGTGGGTGGCATAGCCCCTGTGAAGCAGATGTCATTTTTTTCCATTTTAGAAAAGAATCTGGAGTTCATAGAGGCTGAACGCTGGGAAGACTAGGATTTGAACCTAGGCTTCTCTGATCACCTTACCAAACCATCCTGCTTCTGTATGTCCAATCAGTTCTTTTTTTTAAAGATTTTTTATTCATTTGATAGAGAGAAACACAGCGAGAGAGGAAACACAAGCAGAGGGGATGGTAGCGGGAGAAGCAGACTTCCTGCCGAGCAGGGAGCCCGATGAGGGGCTTGATCCCAGGACTCTGGGATCATGACCTGAGCCGAAGGCAGATGCTTAACGACTGAGCCACCCAGGCGCCCCCCAATCAGTTCTTTTTTTTTAATTTTTTATTTACTTATTGAGAGAGAGAGAGATCATGGAGGAGGGAGCACACAAGCAGTGGGGAGGAGCAGAGGGAGAGGGAGAAGCAGACTCCCCACTGAGCAGAGAACCTGATGCAGGGCTCAATCCAGAGACCCTGAGATCATGACCTGAGCCAAAGGCGGACACTTAACTGACTGAGCCACCCAGGTGTCCCTGTCCCATCACTTCTAAATTTTGAAGCAGTTGGGGACCGTTTGACACGAACCACAACATATTGTTTTAAAGTTATATGTTAAATTAATTTCTGCTGTACTTGATTAGAACTGATTAAAAGAGCTAAACAGTGATAGAATGAGGGTTGTAGCCTATTATCGAATGCTGAAGAGAAGATATCTATGTATGTCTGAAATTCAGGATCAGCTACAAAGGTCAAGGAGGACTTGCCAGGAAATCTGGGGTTTTCAGAAAGCCATGGAGTTGTCCAAGTGCCTAGCATGGTATGGAACATTCGTGTGTAATTCCCCGGGCCTCTTTCCGAGAAGCAGCAAAGCTGGCATTAGATATTGTCCTCACTGGTGTCAGAGGCTAAATGAATCCCTAGGGACCACTTCCACGCCTGACCGCCTTGACTGAAGATCCAGATCTTTACACCATTGTGAATGTTAAAACCAAGATAGGATCTGCTGTGGTCCCATAGCATTGCGCACATAACATAGCATTATGTGCGGAATATAGGCATTCCGCATAGCACAATTTGTAAGCGAATCACAATGCAATGGTCCTTGAAGATGTGTTACTTTCATGAACAAATCGAACAGAACAGTGAATAAATTACAGAACCAGAGAAAATTAATCATATCAATAGTAAGAAGAACTAACACGGATCTCATGCCCGATGTGCTGGGCACTGTTCTACAGTGCTTCCCATGTAATATCTCATTTTATCCTCATTTTAGAGAATTATGGTAGGTACACCTCACATTCTACTTTAGGCGTGAGGAGACCAAGGGGGAAGGAGGTTGAATAACCTTCCGGTTTCACAAACTAAGTCAGTATGCTGTATTGCTCCAAGTTTTTCTTTTTCTTTCTTTCTTTCTTTCTTTCTTTTTTTTTAACATTTTATTTATTTATTTGACAGAGAGAGATAGCGAGCGGGAACACAAGCAGGGGGAGTGGGAGAGGTAGAAGCAGGCTCCCCACTGAGCAGGGAGCCTGATGCGGGGCTCGATCCCAGGACCCTGAGCCCAAGGTAGATGCTTTACGGACTGAGCCACCCAGGTGCCCATTCTCCCTCTGCCTGCCATTCCCCCTGCTTGTAATCTCTCTCTGTCAAATAAATACATAAAATCTTTTTTTTTTTAAAGATTTTAAAAAGATCTTTTTTAAAGATCTTTAAAAAGATCTTTTTTTAAAAAAAAGATTTTATGTATTTATTTGACAGGAGAAAGATCACAAGTAGGCAGAGAGGCAGACAGAGAGGGGGGAAAGCAGGCTCCCTGCTGAGCAGAGAGCCCGATGCAGGGCTCGATCCCAGGACCCTGAGCCCAAGGTAGATGCTTTACGGACTGAGCCACCCAGGTGCCCATTCTCCCTCTGCCTGCCATTCCCCCTGCTTGTAATCTCTCTCTATCAAATAAATACATAAAATCTTTTTTTAAAAAGATTTTAAAAAGATCTTTTTTAAAGATTAGGTTAAAAAAAAGAAAAGGTTAAAAAAAAAAGATTTTATGTATTTATTTGACAGAGAGGAGAGAGATCACAAGTAGGCAGAGAGGCAGACAGAGAGGGGGGGAAAGCAGGCTCCCTGCTGAGCAGAGAGCCCAATGCGGGGCTCCATCCCATGACTCTGAGATCATGACCTGAGCTGAAGGCAGAGGCTTAACCCATTGAGAGCCCCAATACATAATATCTTCAAAAAAAAAAAAAAAAGGAAAAGATGCCTTTTTACTGAATAATAGTATGTTGATATTCAAAGGGAAGAGCAGGAGACATACAATACATACACGATAACATGAAAGAAGAATGATAGCAGTAAACCCCAGCCCTCTTTTTTAAGACTCAGTCACAAACTCTCTGGTCAAGATATGACACTATGAAGAACCCATCAGTATACTGCCCCCAGTACTAAAGTTTGGGTTTTCCCCAGCCGCAAGACATCCCCCAAACATTTCCCGGTAGATCACCCAGGAACCATTTTAATTCACTCTTTCCTGGTGAATAACTTAGAACGTTCAGATCTTTTCTTGCTCTCCCTACTACCTTTCAGCAGCAGACTCCTTCATTCATGTTCAATGGTTTAATGACTCCCTCTTCTCTGAACATAGACTAAATGAGTTTCGAGTTTTCTCAGTAAGATTTTTCATATGCAATTAATTTTTATATACAATTAAAAGGCTTATTTTGCTCTACAAGTAAATGTTAAAGTTTTCCTCAGTTCGTTTCTTGTATCATATCTACCACTGCTTCCACTGTTTATAGTATTTTCTGATCTCTAGTTGGGCCGAATTTTCCATGTATAAGAGTGTCCGTATCAAATCAAGCTGTTTAAATATGATCATAATGTTATTCTCTGAACATTCATAATTACATTTATCTAAGCTCTTGTTAATCATTCACTGAAGTATAACTTTTTCTACTTAACGATTAGAAAAAGTAAATATTGCTCTCTTGACGGTTTTAGAATACCAATTGTCTTCTACAAATAGGGCTTTCTTTTTTTTTTTTTTACAGGAGTCATATCTAACAATGGTATTTTGGTTATGGGAACTGTCTTTGGCAATTCTTACCCACAAGCAGTTTTTATCTTTTTATTCAAATTTGATTAGAAACGCCTCTAAGGACACTAGTCTTAACTTGTTGGATTGTTATTTCCTATATATTGTTAGAGGTGTCTTAGATCTTAAGAGAGATGAGTTGGGATTATAATATGGGTATCATGGATTAACTAATTCAATGAATAATTGTGTTAACATTTATTTAAACTTCAGGTGGTTTTGCCAAGGGCACACACAAATGATTGATCATGACTTTAGCGGGACACTGGCGTTGTGAGCAAATAAAACTTCAGAATCCTGGGGACACATGGGAAATATCATGGTTAATGTATGAGTCAGGGATAAACTTTTTTAAAAATATTTTATTTATTTATTTGGGGCGCCTGGGTGGCTCAGTTGGTTAAAGCCTCTGCCTTCGGCTCAGGTCATGATCTCAGGGTCCTGGGATGGAGTCCCGCATTGGGCTCTCTGCTCAGTGGAGAGCCTGCTTCCTTTTCTCTCTCTCTGCCTGCCTCTCTGCCTGCTTGTGTTCTCTGTCAAATAAATAAATAAATAAATAAAAATATTTTAAAAAATAAAATAAAATATAAAATAATCTCTTATTTTTTACTTTTAATTGTGGAGATTTTCATAGCATATAAAAATAGAAATAATACTATAGTGAACCCTCATGAACACATCACTCAGCTTGAAGTGTCTTCAATATTCTGTAGCTTGTTTCAAGATGGGCTTCTAATATAAAATTTTTTAATAGAAACAGGCATACATTATTGATTTGCTTGTTTTGAAAAGACTATGTGTTAATCCCAGAATCCATGCTGGTGTGTGTGTGTGTGTGTGGGTGTGTGTGTGTGTGAAATCCAATTTCATTCAACTGCAGTTTTAAATCCTTTCTGGGACAAGATAGATCTTCCTTAAATAGGAAATAATCAGTTGAATTATTTATTGGATACTAACACGTACTGAGCCTGGTGTGAACTTCACTGAGGGAATGATGCCAAGAAATGTTAAGACAGTGTTGCTCAAAGAGGTAGAAAAATAGAGAATAAATCAAGTTTTAGCCCAGGCTCAGAACAAGTTGGTGAGGCTTCGACCTTGAGCAGAATTTCCTAATATTTCTTGTCCTGAAAGCCTCTTTCATAGTATTAAGCAATCTCTTGAACCCCTGAGGAATTTGAAAAATAATTTCATCATTTGTGTGTGATATACAAAAAAGTGTTGACATCTATTTTATTTTACATAAGCCTGTTTTATTAAAAGTTGCACTGAAAAGTTCATTTTAAATAAGCGGAAAATACTCAGAAAATAAATTATGGATATTTAAGGCGCTCCTATAACTTGTACATAAATATTGGCGTTTTCCCATTTAATATTCAATATTCAATAAATTGAATATTCAGTTTCCTATTGAATATTCAAACTCTTTTAATTACATAAGAAGAAGCATTTTATGACATGTTTTAAAATGACACACTGTGTCTGGTTTTAGGACCAAATGTATTACCATGGTGTTTTCCAAGTCTGATACACCCACCTCTTTGTGCATGGGCGATGACTCTAGGTGTAACGAAGATGAAATTTTTTGTTTTAAATGTTACATATTTATTTTAAGGGTATTTGACTGGTCTCATGTATTGCAGGAATAAAATTCTCTTTCAAAATAAGCATTTTAAAGAAAAACATTTTAGTAAATAATGGTACAAGTGGCACTTGGATATGCAAACAAACCAAAAAACAAAACAAAACAAAACAAAAAAAACCCAACATGAAGTGATGCACAAAAAAAACAAACTTTGTTGTGGCATGAAAAATGGATAAAAATTGCTTACGTTTGTTTGAACCCTTGAATTTTGCTTTTGAAAAAGTATAAGCTTTCAAAAAGTACAGTTAGTGTTTTGTTCTCGAATAACTAATTCTGAGAGAAACCATTTGGGGCAGCTCTTACCAGTGTTTCACCAACAATGCCGAGCTGGTAGGGGCAGTCTTTATTTTCAACGTGTAAAAAGCCAAACTGGACATAAACTAATTTAGAGTTTGCCTACACAACTTGCAGCTCTGGTGAGAATCTTAGGTCATTTTCTAAAATTGAGGCAACTTTATGTCCCTCATACTAATTCTATTTCAAAGTCCTTGGTCTTTTTGTTTCATGTCTTCAGCCCAGCTGTCTAGTATAGGTTCCTATCAGTGGTTTTCAGGAGAGGGAAAGGAGGGGAATTTTGCCTCTCACTTGCTGAGGCCATTTGGCAATGTCTGGAGACAGTTTTGGTGTCAGAAGCCTGGGGACAAGGGAGTTACTATCATCTAGCCGGGAGAGGCCAGGGATGGGGCTAAACATTCTACATTGCACAGAATACTCCACCACAAGAAAGAATTACTTGGCCCAAAGTGTCAGTAGTACTGAGGTTGAGAAATCCTGATACTATGTAAACAGCACATGTCTACGAAAGAAAAATTTAAAAGCAGCGAAGTCAAAACTATCGTGGAAGCTATTTTGTGGAGTAATAAACTGAATGACTTACCCTCTCACAAGCAAGCTCATGTCCCCTCAACCTCTGTGCATGTTTACCCAGAGGCTCTCAGATGTTCCCTTTTAAGGGGGAGGGGGAACCTATAAATTTAAATTTCTGTGCATATTTATTGGCTTAAAAATAGAAAGAAAACAGACACCTTAACTGCCTTTGCCAATGTGAAACCTTGAGGCCTTGTTGATCTGAAGGATGAGGGCAATGGTGCCACACAGGCTGGAATCCATCTCGAGGATTTTAAAAACTGAATTTGAAAGAGAGAAATCTTCCCTCTACAAAAGACAGAAGGATGCCAACCCCCAAGAAGAAAAGGACATGAGAGAGCGAGATAAAGGGCTTCTGACAGTGTTCTCATTACTGGGTTCATTCATCCTGTGATTCGGTTACTGAGCCAGGAAATTGCTCATTTTTGCTAAGCCAACTTGAATTAAGCTCCTGTCCCTCACGACCAAAAAGTCCTGACTAATATCCAGTGGGTCAACACGGGCAATATTTCAAGAATCAGCAATAAAGCAATGAAGTACGAATTTTGAACTTGAGATTGGTTCTTCGATTGCAAGAGTTGAGATAGCAATCCTAAACTACTCACTCAACAAACATTTCTACCCAGCGCGTACGTAATGTTCTGGGCTCGGTGCTGGAAACACGAAGACAAAGAAGATCTTCTCCTTTCAAAGAGCTCTCGGGCTACTGGGGGAGACCATATGGTATGAGTGCTATGACAGAAGTGAGCATATCTTTGGTCACCTGGGTGGCTCAGTGGATTAAGCCTCTGCCTTCAGCTCAGATCATGATCTCAGGGTCCTGGGATCGAGCCCCACATCAGGCTCTCTGCTCAGCAGGGAGCCTGCTTCCCCCCCCTCTCTCTGCCTGCCTCTGTGCCTACTTGTGATCTTTCTCTCTACATCAAATAAATAAATAAAATCTTTAAAAAAAGAAGTGAGCATATCTTAAATATGGGACCCCTTAGGAGGGACAGTAATAACCCCGACAATCAAGAATAACTTAGAGGTGGTGACTGCCTAAAGGGAGTCTTGAAGGACATTGGATGGGTCAAGTAGGGAGTACAAAGGGCATCCTCACTGGCTAGAGCGCTAGTAAAGGCTGAGTGGGGAGGAATAGCGAGGTAAAACCAAGACACTCCCAGTCACGCATTATAGCAGATCATGGGGTAAAACAGGCTGGCATTAGTGATGGGCAAGGGAGAGTGGCTGGGAAGGAGGCTGGAATGGAGGCCAGGGGTTATGGGTTGAGTATCTTGGTGAAAAATCAGGACTTTAGTCCTCAAAGCTTTGGAGAGCCACTTAAATGGATTTTATGCAGGGCAGGAACACGGCGGATATTAGAAATAATCACTCTGTGGTAAAACATGGATGATAATAACAGGAACCTGGCAGGGTTGCTGTCAAAATTGCAGATATATGTAAAGCCAGGACTACCATGCTTAGAGATGGCCAAGTCAAAAAATGTACTCTCTTTCTGTTCCAAATACTCCTCAAAATTCAGAGTGGAGCATCCATTAGTAGGTATGATTACGGCAGTTCTCTGTTTTTTGGTTTTTTTGACTGGAGGCTTAGACCCACTGTAACGTAATCACCAAATCTGCAATAAAGTTGGGATTTAAATCCCAGGGCAGTCCCAGGACTGGCTAGACCATTCAGGTTTTCTCCAAACCAGGAGGACACTGCGGGCCGAAATGGAGTTTTCAAGGTTAGCCTGGAACTAGAAAGGCCCCAAGAGCCACTACGAAATCTTTTCAGTGTCTGAGGGGTGGGGAATAAAATGAATTGCGTATTTATATTAGTTTTTTTTTTAACTTAGTGAAATGTGTGAACTTGGACTCAGAACGAATCCTCAAGAATGCTACTTCTGGGTCACAGGTGGCAAAATAAGGAAGAAATACCCTATTGCGACATAAAATATCAAATTAATCTTTTCCATGTTGAAGGAAGAACAGAGAAGGAACGAGTGGGAAAAATGAGTTCAACTCGGGCTACCAAACCCGAGGTGATTGCAAGATTTCTCTCTGGAGCTCTATGTCACTGGGCTAAGAAGCATATTTCACTTTCTGACTGATTTCAAGGGACCCCTTATACTCCTTATTTGGGTTAGTGATTTAGAAATTTTAAGGAGATAGAAGAAATTATTTGAAAAAGTCAATAATTAAAAAAATGTAATGCCTCAATTTAAAACAATACAATTTATTTCACTGCTAATTTTGTGTTAAAGGCAATCTCTCTCGAATCAGGGGACAATGAAAAACATCTGAAAATACAGCATTTTATATGCGAAGTTGGAAAGCAATGTCTATTTGTTAGTTACAACTTTTTCCCACGTATTTTTTTATCCAAGAGCCAGTTTTTAAGGCTTTAAACTAACCACTAAAATATATTGTTTCCGAAAATTCTGATTGTTAACATTTTTTCCAGGTAACCGAAAACTTCAACAATTGAGAACATTTTTGTTTATAAGAAGATTAAATAAATATATATGTGCATGTATTTGCCTATTTAACTTTAAAAAGACCAGTAGCTTCCTCGAGGCTGAAATTGTCAGTTGGAGAGGGAGAGAGGAATTGAACTTTTTCACTTTATACCCTCTGGTACAACCTGATATTTGTCAATTCACACAAGGCTGCAGTATATATGAATGCATACATTTTAAGAATTTAAAGAATTAGATAAATGGGATATTTTTCTAACTTATATATGCATAGTCTTCATAGTTAATAGTTCTACATTTTCTCCCCTTTAAGGTCCTACTTGCCCAATTACAGTAAACACTCACATCAACCATACATCTTACAGACAATTCTAACCAAAGGTACGTAAATGACCTTGAAGTCATAATACAATTTGTTTACTGTACAGGCAGATGTAACTGAGCCACATAGTACAACACATATGTATAAAAGCCCAGCAAGTTCAAAAAGAAAAGAAGGTGAGTAGATATTTTTGTATGTGCAAATTTAGACATGGAATAATTTTATGTTCCTATGCATTTTTTTCTACTTCTACGCATTTCACATTTGATTATCAAAAATCAAATTACTCCTCCTAGTACATTATGAAACTCTACTAATAA
The DNA here is from genome assembly GCA_028646535.1 of Procyon lotor. Classification (NCBI taxonomy): domain Eukaryota; kingdom Metazoa; phylum Chordata; class Mammalia; order Carnivora; family Procyonidae; genus Procyon; species Procyon lotor. The sequence goes on along the minus strand of CM053604.1, from coordinate 26,241,649 downwards.
AGCGTCTTCATTTTCAAAATGTGACAAGTGTCCAGAGTAATTTATTTTCCCCAAGGAAACTATTGGACTCAAGAAGTTTAACCTGATTCTAGATACTAGCTTTAATGTGAGGTGAAGTCACTTTAAAATCCCTGAAAGATTGCTCTTTTAAAAACGTTCTTAAAAAAGACATTTGGTGTTTAATTATGTTGTCATTTATAAATTAATTCAATTAATACTACTAAGCTTCAGTTTCCTTATCTTTAAAATGGAGATACTAATAGGACCTAGTTCATAAAGTTATTAGGAGGATTAATTGTGATAATGCTTAATATAGTCTGTGGTACATAGTAGGCATCCGACCAATATTTGCTATTATTTTGCTTACATTTTCACCATTGTTTTAGTAACTTTAACCTCTCACAACATTAACGCTAGCTTTTAAAACCCAGTAGAGCATGTTCTTTCCAGTTTTTATATTACTAGTATAATTTTAACTCCTAGAACAGTTAGCCTTGTTTCTCCATTCCTGTATTTAATACATATCAGTTAGCCAACATGTATATAGCTTATTATTGCTAAATATCACTAAGAATAGCAATACTAACAACAAAGAGTGATTGGAAAAGGTCACGCTGTAAAAAAAATTCTGAAATGGTTGCACATTGTCAGAAAAGGGTGTCAGCAACTAGATTTCTCAAGTACTGGTTTTTCACAGAATGAAAGGAAACTCACAGTCTCACGCTCTAACGTCGTCTTGTAGATTTTAAGAATTAAAAAAATTTAAAAGCACAACCCTTAAGGACAATAATTGGCTTAACACATTACTAAGAGCTTCTATACATAAAACATGACCTTAAATGTGAAATCTGAGGCTAGAATGTGTGAGTTAGACTACCACTGGTTGAGTTGCTGTCACTAAAAAGAATTATTTAAGCACAAGATACATTTCTTAGCGTTTCTTTTTAGCTCCTGCTCCTTGCATTTGGAAGCTACAACGAGAAGCCAGCCGTACGGTACCTTGATTAGGTTGTGTGCCACAGTGTAGACAGCTGCTATGTTTCCCTTCTCTCCGGGAGCGTGCATACCTGTCCCATACCCATGCCAAGCAACTAGATATGGATTGTGAATTGTAATCCAATATTTGACACGGTCCCCAAACGTCTGGAAACAGTAGTTGGCATAGTCATTGAAGATATCTGTTATGGTTTCATTTTTCCACCCCCCGTATTTTTCTTGCAGCGCCAGCGGCAAATCCCAGTGGTATAAAGTAACTACAGGTTCAATGTTTCTCAGCACTAAAGCATCGACAAGAGTATTATAATACTGGAGACCTTTTGCATTGGCAAATGCTGCTATTCCATCGGGGAAAAGCCTTGGCCAGGAAATTGAAAATTGATAAAAAGAAACTCCGATAAAATCCAGGGCTGATAAGTCTTCTTCCAGAAAAATGTAACTGTCACTGGAACTATTCGTGCTGTTGACATTTTTAAGGTGTGTTTGGATGAAATGATCCCATATAGAGGGTCCTTTTCCATCTGTCTTCCAATTCCCTTCCACTTGAAATGCTCCAGTCCCAACGCCCCAGAAAAAGTTTTTAGGAAACGTGTCATAGAGAAACAGCTGACTTTCATTTACCGGACTAAAATGAGGAGTTTTAGACCATATAGCTCTTCCGTCTCCAGAGGATCCAGTAACAGCTCGTAGGAGAGTAAATGCCCACAGGATGACAGATCTTTGCAGACCGCGCTTGCACATTGTTTTCCTAGAGTGTAGGCTTCTTTCGCCTCTAGCGTATGTTTCTTTCATCCACGCTGAGGAAAATCCATTCATTCCCTGGAGATCCAGACGCACAGCCTGGCTTCATTTGCTGCTAACTGCTCAGCCTGTCTTATCAACGCTTCAGTAAAAGCTTGTGATTGTAAAGCTCTGTCAATGATTAGCTTGAACTGTGAGCCTTAGGATGGGTCACCGAGAGCAGCGTAATTTGAGGGAGGTGGCTCTGCCACCCTGGCCGACACGTTTCCTCCTGTCTTCCTGTGGGGAAAATGGTATGAAAACGCATCCCTGACGGTAGTTTGAATGCGTAACTGAAACATAGATAAACAATGAGTAAAAATGCCGTTTTCTCTTGGTAGCCTTTCATATGGGCCCAAATCTTTTCTGAATGTTTTGAACACTGTTGAATAAAGTATATACCTTTCCGATGTTCATGGTTTTTGAGGGGTGATTTTATTATTTCACGTTTTGGGAGAAGCAATACAAATAAGTAGCATTCCTATATGCTGATAATCCAGAATGAGAAAATACTGGAAGATACTACACTTCTGCAGACATTATAACACATCTAAGGGTAATCTCATCAAATGCTACCCATGTTAAGAAAATGAAAACGTACTGATAAATTTGAGAGAAATGAATGAAGCAGTATATAGCACTTCCTAGGTGGAAACATTGAATACTTTCCCACTTATACTTTTAAGTGCACTTTCAACCTAAATCCTCTAATCCCAAATTTGATTATTTGATTATAAACAAAATTATTGTGAAAGTTCACTTGGAAAGTAAATAGGTGATAATTAGAAAAAAAGAAAAGAAAAAACCCTGAAAGGGGCGCCTGGGTGGCTCAGTCGTTAAGCTTCTGCCTTCGGCTCAGGTCCTGGTCCCAGGGTCCTGCGATCGAGTCCGCATTGGGCTCCCTGCTCCACGGGAAGCCTGCTTCTCTCCCTCTCCCACTTGCCCTACATGTGTTCCCTCTCTCACTGTCTCTCTCTCTGTCAATTAAATAAATGAATGGAATCTTAAAAAAAAAAAAAAAAGAAGAAGAAGAAAAAACCCTGAAAAAGAAAATAGTGAAGGCACAGACTACCTTTAGATATGAAAATATTAAAAAAGCACAACTTAAAGAGCATGATTCTGGAATAAGAATAAACAGAAAATACTATACAGAATCCATAGCCTCCAGATAACTTTCTAAAAATTTAATCTTTTAAATATTTGAAGTATCCCATAATAATGAAAGGCAGAGTGGTTAACAATTTTGGACTCCAAAGTCAGACTGCGTGAGTTTAAATATAGCTGTGTGACCGGGGACAAGTTAAGTAACTTCTCTGCACCCCAGTTTCCTGTTATGTAAGGAAAGGCACAATACTAGTATCTACTGCATGGATGATTAAGTGAGTTAGTACACGTAAAGCGAGACACTGGCCCGTAATAAGTGCTCAACGAACATTCTTATTTCTTTGTGAAAAGGAAGAAAGTGATGCTAAGATTCAGCATGAACGACGATATTCTCTGGCTCCTGCCCCCACCTTAAACTTCATTCCTCTTTAGTTAACTGCATGTAGAACGCGTCCCTTCAGCCATAACAAACCACGCTGCGTAGATTGGACACACGTGGAGTGTGTCCACATCTCTCTCATCCTCTGTCTTGGTATGTGGGCTCTCTGCCCAGGACGTGTGCCCCCCTTTGTCTAGCTCATGTCCATATGTTCCTCAAAATGGTGGTACCTCCCCTAGCGAGACTCTCCGGCTTCCTAGTTTGTTTTGAATTACTTATTTATTTAAATGAAATTTATTTAAATTACGTAGTTATTTAATTTACTTATTTATTAAAATGAAACCTTAAATTATTTATTAAACGAAATCCAAATAACATTTATTTAAATTGCTTATTTAAATGTATTTAAATGACTTGCTTATTTAAACGACTTGCTTATTTATTAATCCTCTTGTGAAACCTCTGCACGATCGCGGTAGATAAAGTCCCTGCAGAGTCTTTGCTCCTTCTGCATCTGATCCCCAGCTTACTTTCACCAGCACCAACACTGGCCTTTTCTGTCCCCCTGACTTTCTTCATTTTGTTCTGGCATTCCTTTCACTGTTTCCTTGACGTCTGTTTCTTCTCAGACCAGCCAAGTCTGTATCTGGGTTCATTTTTGGAGGCAAGATCCAAGAAGTCCTAAATCAGGCTAAAGCCAGTTGTCTTCCCATCACCAAAACAGGCTCTGGATCCAAATACAAAGGTGACATCTGGTGTAGTCTTGTACATTTTGGCTAGTTTTTCCCCGAATTTTAGGTACTGTTGTATTCCCTGGGGTGAAGTCGTCAGTTGGTCATGAACTTCCTGGTCTGGACAGTAACCGCGTCGCTCATGATGGTGGTTGATCCTCAGGCAGCCAGAGGGGACCTAAGACAGTTTGACTTGATATAGATGTGTCTCCTTGATCCGTGTTCCCAGGGCAGCCCAGACTTTCTCTGTTAGGACACTTCTCACACAGTAAATTTATCTGCAACCCCTGTTTGACATAAAGTTCTCTCTCAGTCTCTCTTTTCTAAAAACGAGGCCCAAACTGATCGCTATACAATATCTAGGGCCTCGTAGTCACTAAAGTTGAATGAAGGTGCCTGTAGTAAGTATTACCACTATCACTGCATTTATCACATAATCCTGGAATTGTTTGTCTCCTCCACCAGCCTGGAAGAATGTCTCTTATCTGAATTTTTATCATCACTTATCTGAGTGAATGCTTAATCATTAAATGAGTGAAAGGAGTTGATGCAATTAATTCACTATTTATAAAATATTTTTTCTAGATCTATTGAGATATAATTGGCATGTAACATTGTATTAGTTTAGATATACAGCATAATGACTTGATATATGTATATATGGTGAACTGATTACTAAAAAGAAAATTTTTATTTTTTAAATTTTTATTTATTGTTATTTTTACAGATTTTATTTATTTATTTGACAGAAGAATACACAGCAAAAGAGGGAACACAGGCAGAGGGAATGAGAGAAGGAGAAGCAGGCTTCTCCTCATGGAGCAGGGAGCCTGTTGTGGGGTTTGATCTCAGGACCCTGGGATCATAACCTGAGCTGAAGGTTATGGCTTAATGACTGAGCCACCCAGGCACACCTAAAAATAAAATTTTTAAATGTGATAATTTACACCCTCACAAATATATTTAATTAAAAATATATATAGCTACAGAAAGCTAGGAGAAAAATGGAAGCAAATACTAAATTACATAAATATATAGTTTATATAATGATATTTACTTGTATATTAGCTCATATAAATCATTTTACTATAATTAAAATATATAAAAAAATTGAAAGGCAAATAACAAACTTGGAAAACACTAGAGCAAATCTAGAAGGCAAATGACCAACTTTTTATTATACAAGTAATTCAGGCAAATCAATGAGAAAAATACTCTAAATTAGAAAAATGGCCAAACAACATGCATAAAAAATATGCAAAAGAGGAAGTGCAGGGATGCCTGGGTGGTTCAGTGAGTTTAGTGACTACGTTTGTCTCAGGACATGATCCTGGAGTCCTGAATCTCGCTCCCTGCTCAGCAGCGAGTCTGCTTCTCACTCTGACTCTCCACTGCTCGTGCGCTCTCTCTTTCTCTCTCTCAAATAAATAAATAAAATCTTTTTTAAAAAATCTAAAAAAAAAAAAATAGAGGAAGTGCAATTGTCTAGCTAAAGAAAAAATTTAGATAACCAGCAATTAAAAATGCATATAAAAATAACTCTACGAATGCCTGGCTGGCTCAGTTGGTAGAACAGGCAACTCTTGGTCTCGGACTTGTGGGTTTGAGCCTCACTTTGGGTAGAGAGATCACTTAAAAATAAAATCTTTTTTTTTTTAAAGATTTTTATTTATTTATTTATTTGACAGAGAGGAGAGAGATCACAAGTAGGCAGAGAGGCAGGCAGAGAGAGAGGGGGAAGCAGGCTCCCCGCTGAGCAGAAAGCCCGATGCGGGGCTCGATCCCAGGACCCCAGGATCATGACCTGAGCTGAAGGCAGAGGCTTCAACCCACTGAGCCACCCAGGCACCCCTTAAAAATAAAATCTTAAAAAAAACCCCGAACTCCAAATATTTTCTCTTGTTAAATTAGCAAGAATAAAAGTAAGTGATGAAAACTGCTGTTAATGAGATTTTAAGACATTGCTGATTAGAACATGAATCTGCACAACACTTAAGGAAAGCAATTTCCCGATATATAATTAACCTTAGATTTTTTTTGTATCTTAATTCAATAATATTAAAAATTTATCATAATAAATGATTTTTTAAATACATAAAATGCCATAGGTGCAAATATTTTATAGCAGTATTATTTATGATGGTAAAAATGTGAAATTACCTATTTATTATTATTATTTTTAAAGATTTTATTTTTTTATTGGACAAAGACAGAGCAGCACTCGCAGGGGGAGCAGCAGGCAGAGGGAGGGGGAGAGGCAGGCTCCCAGCTGAGCAGAGACCTTGACACAGGGCTCGATCCTAGGACCCTGGGATCATCACCTGAGCCGAAAGCAGAGCTACCCACATAACCAGCTGAGCCACCCACGTACCCCCAAATTTGAAATGACTTAAAGATTCGTTCATGGGGAATAATTACCTAAGGCATGGAATATCCATTTGCTAAAACATTGTAAAGTCATTAACATTTTCTCTTTTTTATTTATTTACTTATTTTAGAGAAAGAGGGAGAGAGACAGCATGAGCAGACAGAGGGAGAGGGAGAGAAATCATGAAGAAGGCTCCTCGCTGAGTGTGGTGCTCAATCCCAGGGCCTTGACATCATGACCTGAGTCAGATACTTAAATGACTGAGCCACCCAGGTGCCCCTATTTAATGTTACTAAATATTCTTTGAAAATGCAGGGGTGCCTGGGTGACTCAGTCTGTTCAGTCTGACTCTTGATTTTGGTTCAGGTCATGATCTCAGGGTTGTGAGATCAAGCCCTGTGTTGGGATCCACACTCAGCATGAAGTCTGCTTCTCTCTCCCTCTCTCTCTTCCTCTGACCCACTCTCCATTTATGCATGCACTTTCTCTCTCTCTTTCAAATAAATAAATCTTAAAAAAAGTATTTAGGATAAAAAAACGAACTGGGGGCGCCTGGGTGACTCAGTTGATGTAAAGCCCTGTGTCCGGCTCCAGGCTCAGCCGGGAGTCTGCTTGTCCTCCTCCGTCCCCCTTTCCTTCCCTCTCTGCCTCTCTGCACATACAATCATGCTCTCTCTCTCTCTCTGTCTCTCTCTCTCTAAAACAAATAAATAAGCAAACAAACAAATAAATGAAATCTTTAAAAAAGAAAATCTAACTGAATAAAATCCAGATAATAAATTGAATAGTCAGTATGAATATAATTATGTAATAAAAGCAATAACCAATATATAGAATTGTAAGAAAACGCCCACATTTTGCTATATATTGTGTTTGGACAGTGAACAATAGGTTATAGGTATAGTTATTCTCCTTCTTTTGTATATTTAATTCTAATTTTTAATTACAAAAAATTTTTTTTAACTCAATGATTTTTTTTTTTTTTTAAGGTAAGCTCTATGCCCAATGTGGGGCTTAAACTCATGACCCTGAGGTTAAGAGTCACATGATCTACCAACTAACCCAGACTGGTGCTCCTAATTACTTATTTATTTATTTACATTTAAAATTTTTTTCAAAGATTTATTTATTTATTTGAAAGAGAGAGAGGGGGAGAGGGAGAGAGAACATGTGAGTGGGGGGAGGGGCAGAGGGAGAGAATCTTCAAGCAGACTCCCCATTGAGCATGGAGTCTGACACAGGGCTTGATTTCATAACCCATAAGATCATGAACTGAGTCCAAACCAAGAGGTGGATGCTTAAATGACTGAGCCACCCAGATGCCCCAGGTCTTTATTTTTGATAGAAAAAGAACATAAAAGGAAAAATTAGCCAATATTAGTAATAAAAGTTTATTGATGAGGAACTATATTTTCCTGCAAAGATTAGGAAAAAGGCAAAGAGGTCTACTCTTAACACTTCTATTCAGCATCATACCAGAAATCCTAGTTAATGCAATAAGACAAGAAAGGGAACTAAAAAGTATAAAAATTGTGGAGTAAAAAATAAAAGTCTGTTCATAGATGATAATAATTATCTATATGGAGAATCCCAAAGCTTCAATAAAAGAAATCCTGGAAATAAGAAGCAACAAAGTTACAGGACATAGGTTAATATCTATATCTATATCTATACACATAATTTATACATGAAATATTTTACTTTATTTTTTTTAGAGTTTTAATTCCAGTTAGTTAACATACAGTGTTATATTTGTTTCAGGTATACAATGCAGTGATTCAACGGTTCCATATGTCACCCTGTGTTCTCACAAATGCACTGCCTTTTTTTTAAAAAAGATTGTATTTATTTATTTATTTATTTATTTGAGAGAGAGAGAGAGAGAGAGAGAGTTGGAGGGAGGAGCAGAGGGAGAGAGACAAGCAGACTCTGAGTGTGGAGCCCGAGGCAGGGCTCAATCCTACAACTCCAAGATCATGACCTGAGCCAAAATCAAGAGTTGGATGCCTCCCTCCTCAAAAAAAGAGTTGGATACCCAAAAAACTGAGCTACTCAGATGACCCGCAATGCACTCCTTAAACCCCATCACCTATTTAACCCATTCCCCCCCCACCTACCTTCTGGTAGCCATTAGATTGTTCTCTATAATTGAGTAGAGGTTAATATATAAAAGTCAATTGTTTTCTTATTTATCAGAAATGAGCAATTGGAATTTGAAATTAATAAGACAATACCACTTACATTAGCACAAAAAATACTTAGGTTTAAATCTAACAAAATATGTACAAGATCTATATGAGGAAAACTATAAAAGTCTAATGAAAGGCATTAAAGAAAATCTAAATAAATGGAGAGACATTCTGCGTACATGGATAGGAAAATTAAATGTTATTAAGGTATGAGTTCTTTGCAATTTGATCTATAGATTCAGTGCAATCCCAATAAAAATCTCAGGCAGTTGTTTTGTGGATATTGATAAACTGATTCTAAAGTTTACATGGAAAGGCAAAAGACCCAAAACAATCAATACAATATTAGAGGACTTATAATCGAGGGACTGATGCTGCTTGACCTCAAGACTTTAAAGCTACAGTAATCAAGACAGTGTAGTATTGGCAAAAGAATAGACACATTGGGGGCACCTGGGTGGCTCAGTTGGTTAAGCATCTGCCTTCGGCTCAGGTCATGATCCCAGGGTCCTGGAATCAAGCCCCACGTTGAGCTCCTTGCTTAGCAGGGAAACTGACTCTCCCTCTGTCCCTCCCCCACTCTAGTGTTCTCTCTCTCAAATAAATAAATAAAATTAAAAAAAAAAAAAAGGAATAGACACATTGAATAACAGAACAGACTAGAGATACCAAAATAGAGACCCACATCAACAGAGTCAATTGATTGTTGATAACAGAGCAAAGGCAATTCAAGGAAGAAAGGATAGCCTTTCCAACAAATGGTGCTGGAACAACTGGACATTCACATGTAAAAAAAAAATGAATATAGTCACAAACTATACATACCACACAAAAATTAACTCAAAGTGACTCATAGACCTAAACTCATAGTAGATCATAAAATGCAAGACTATAAAACTCCAGGAGATAGCAGAGAAGAAAATCTAGGAGACTTTGGGTCTGGTGATGACTTCTTAGATATAACACCAAAAACACAACCCAAAAAAGAAAAGAAAATGTTACTTTGGACTTCATTAAGAAAACAATTCTGCTTTTCAAAAACCACTGTTAAGAGAATGACAAGATAAGCCACAGACTAGGAGAAAATCCTTACAAAACAGATATATATCAGATTAAGGACTGATATCCGAAATGTATAAGAACTAAAACTTAACAACAACAAAGCAATTAGAAAATAGTCAAAAGATCTGAACAAACCTCTTAGCAAATAATATATTAAGCATATGAGAAGATATTCCACATCATATATCGTTAGAGAATTGCAAATTAAAACAACAATGAGATATCATTACATACTTATTAGAATGGCCAACATCCAAACATCCAAACATCACAAACATCCAAACACTGACAATATCAAATGCTGGCAAGAGGTACTCTTATTTATTGTTGGTGGGAATGCAAAATGCTACACACACTTTGGAAGACAGGTTGGAAGTTTCTTACAAAACTACATATAAATTTCTTACAAAGCATACTGTTATCACATCATCCAACAATTATAACCTTTGTATTTCCCCAAATGAGTTAAAAACTAGTATCCTTACAAAAATGTGAACATGAACGCTTATAGCACCTTTATTCATAATTGCCAAAACTTAGAAACAACCAACATGTCTTTTAAAGAGGTATTTTTTAAAAGATTTTATTTATTTATTTGACACAGAGGGAGAGAGGCCACAAGTAGGCAGAGAGGCAGGCAGAGAGAGAGGGGGAAGCAGGCTCCCCGAGGAGCAGAGAGTCAGATGCGGGGCTCGATCCCAGGACCCTGAGACCATGACCTGAGCTGAAGGCAGAGGCATAAGCCCACTGAGCCACCCAGGCACCCCCCAACATGTCTTTTAAAGGTGAATGGATAAACAACAATTTGATACATCCATACAATGAAATATTATTTAGCAATAAAAAGAAATGATCTATCAAGCCAGGAAAGGCCATGGAGAAGACTTAAATGCATATTATTAAATGAAAAAAGCTAATCTATAAAGCCTACATACTGTATGATCTCAATTATATGATTATCTATCTGGAAACAGTAAAAGGGAAACTATAAAAAGATCACTGGTTGCCTGGGAATGGGTTGAAGGAGAAATGGATAGGTGGAACATAGGGCATATTTAGGGCAATGAAACTATTATTCTGTAGGTTGCTGTAATGGTGGATCCATTTATCAAAACCCACAGAACATGCAACATGAAAAGTGAACCTTAATGTACACTATGAGCCTTAGTTAATAATATTGGCTTATCAATTGTAACAGATGTACCACATTGAAGCAAGATGCTAAACATAGGGGAGGCTGGAGCTGGGGAGAAAGAGTGAAGGAATATATATATATGGGAAGTCTGTAACTACAATTTTTAAAAAAAGATTTTATGTAATTATTTGTCAGAAAGAGAGAGGAAGAGAGAGACAGTGCACAAGCACGGGGAGAGACAGGCAGAAGGAGAAGCAGGCTTCTGCCAAGCAAGGAGCCCGATGTGGGACTCAATTCTAGGACCCCAGGATCATGACCTGAGCTGAAGCAGACACTTAACCACTGAGCCTCCCAGGAGTCCCTGTAACTATAATTTCTCAAGACAACGTCCGTTAATTTAAAAAATGTTACAGACAAAGGTTGTTTCACTGAGCATGGAGTCAGATGTAGGGCTTGATCTCATGACCATGAGATCATGACCTGAGCCAAAACCGACAGTCAGACACTTAACTGATTAGTCACCCAGGCACCCTTTCTTATTCTTCTCTTAAGATTTATTTATTTGCTTTAGAGAGAAACAGCAAGTGGAAGGAGAGGCACGGAGCCCAACAAGGGGCTGGATTCCCGGACTCTGAGATTATGACCTGAGCCGAGATCAGGAGTCAGACACTCAAACGACTGAGCCAGCTAAACACTTCAAGGCTAAGTTTTTTCTTGAGTATGCTCTACATCCAGCGTGGAGCCCAATGCAGGGCTTGAACTCACAATGCTGAGGTCAAGACCTGAGCTGAGACCAAGAGTTGGAAGCTTAACCAACTGCTACCGAGGTGCCTTGACAAAGGCCAACTTTTGAAATGTAAAATGAATATTCGTTCGCTAGTGGCCAATGACTGATCATTAAACTACAGATTTCATATGAGAAAACAAAGGAATGGGATAATTGTCAGGGGAAGTTCATTAAGCCGGTTAAATCAGAACACATTTAGATAAAAATAACATAACTTCACACCCATTTAGGACAGCTACTATGCAAAAAAGAAAGACACCAGAAAACAATAAGTATTGGGGAATATGAGAAATTGGAGAGAATTTGGAGCCTTTGTGTATTGCTGGTCAGAATGGAAAATTGTGTAGATATTGTGGAAAATAGTATGGCAATTCCTTGAAAACTTAAATATAGAATTACCATATGATCCAGCAATTCTACTTCTGGGTATATACTGCAAAGAATTGAAAGCAGAGACACCAACAGATATTTGTACACCCATCTAGGTTCATGGTAGCATTATTCAGAAGAGCCAAAAGGTAGAAAAAATCTAAATGTTCATCAACAGCTAAATGGATAAACAATATGTGGGAGAGAGAGATATCTACATTTACATAAATATAGATATAAATACATTTATATATAAATAAAATATAAATAAATAATAAATATAAACACACACACATATATATACACACATACAGTGGAGTATTACTCATCCTTTAAAAGGAATTAAATTCTGACACATGCTATAGCATGGAGAAACTTTGAAGACAGTATGAAATAATCAAGACACAAAAGACAACTGTTACATGACTCTGCTTCTAGGAGGTACCCGGAATTGTCAAATTCATATAGACACAGAAAATAGAATGGTGGTTGCCAGGGCCTGAGGAGCGGGGTGAATGGGGAGTTACTAGATGACATACAGAGTTTCAGTTCAGGAGGATGAGAGTTTTGGGGATGGGTGTTTCCTTTGCACAACAATGTGAATGTACTCGATGCCACTGAAGTCTACATCTAAACATGGCTCAATGGTAAATTCTATGTATGTGTATTTTACACAATAAAAACATGCTTTTTGAAAGAATGAATAAGGAAAAATATGAAGAAACCTTTATTTTTTTATTTTTTGGAAAGATTTTATTTATTTATTTGACAGAGACACAGTGAGAGAGAAAGAACAGAAGCAGGGGGAGTGGACGAAGGAGAAGCAGGCTTCCTGCTGAGCAGGGAGCCCAATTTGGGGCTTGATCCCAGGACCCTGGAATCATGACCTGAGCTGAAGGCAGTCGCTTAATGACTGAGCCACCCAGACACCCCTGAAGAGACCTTTATGATAATGACTTAATACTGAAGTTTAAGAATTCTCAAGTATTTATGAAACTAGGTCCTGAATTTATGAAACATTTATAATGATTTAATGAAGAATGGAGGTTTCATTTTTCCTGAAAAATTATCAAATATTTATTGAATATTTTACTTATAAAAGGGCCCTTATTAAGTCCTAGGAGAGAATATATATGTTCCTGCCTCCAAATAGAGTTTACAGCTCAGCCAAGAAGAAACATAATAAAAACCATAAAATGTCTAAGAAAAAAACTACCAGATACCAAGTGAGTGGGACAGACATATGTCTTTAGGAATTCTGTATCCAAAACATCTCTTCATAACACTTCATACGGATGACAGAAGTTTATAGCAGGAGGGGTCCTTAGAAATCATCTAGTTTTGGGGCGCCTGGGTGGCTTAGTGGACTAAAGCCTCTGCCTTCAACTCAGGTCCTGATCTCAGGGTCCTGGGATTGAGCCCTGCATTGGGCTCTCTGCTCAGCAGGGAGCCTGCTTCCCCCCCTTCTCTGCCTGCCTCTCTGCCTACTTGTGATCTCTCTCTCTCTGTCAAATAAATAAAAAATCTTAAAAAAAAAAAGAAATCATCTAGTTTAGAGCTTTATTTTACAGATAAGAGTTTCGAGACTAATAGAATTGAGGCCAGAATTCATCATTCATTTATTTATTTCACAAATCTTTATGGAGTATCTCCTATGGGTCAAGCCCTTTTTTGGAGGTTGGGATTTAAAATTGAAGATGTTGGTGAGAAAGTGGAGAAAAGGGAACCCTCTTGCACTGTTGGTGGGAATGTACATTGGTGCAGCCACTGTGGAAAACAGTATGAAGATTCCTCAAAAAATTAAAAGTAGAAATACCATATGATCCAGTCGTTTCACCACTGGATATTTACCCAAAGAAAATAAAAACACTAATTTGAAAAGATGGTACCCCTGTGTTTACTGCAACATTATTTACAATAGCCAAGATATGAATTATGAATGCAACCCATCTATCCATCTATAGGTGAATGGCTAAAGACGTGAGATACACACACACACACACACATGCGTATATATGCAATGGAATATTACTCAGGTGTAAGTAAGGATGAGATCTTGCCATTTGTGACAACATGGATAGACCCGAGGGTATTATGCTAAGTGAAAGAAATCAGAGAAAGACAACTATCACATGATTTCACTTCTAAGTGGCATCTAAAAAACAAAACAAATGAATAAACAAACCAAAAGCAGAAATAGTCCCATAAATGCAGAGAACAAACTGAAGGTTGCCAGTGAGGAGGGTGGGGTCTAAGGAAAATGAGTGAAGGGAAGGGGGAGATATGGAGTTTCCGTTATGGAATGAGTAAATCATGGGGATAAAAGTACAGCAGAGGGAATATAGTCAGTGTGACAGGCTTGTGTGGTGACAGATGGTAGCTACACTTGCGGTGAGCAGAACGTAATGTATACATTTGTCGAATTAGTATGTTGCACACCAGACACTAACTACCGTGTGTCAACTATACCTCAGTTAAAAAATAGAAATAGATAAATAAACAAGTAAATTGAATACATTACAGTATTCACAAATTTCATAGAAAAACATAGGATGAATATATAAGCAGTGGGATGTGTGCACACATACACGCACGTGTGTGTGTAAGTGGAAGATGGCGTAGAGGTGCCTGAAAACTCTAAAAAAAAGTCCTAAAAAATGAAGAATGATGAGATGTTAGCAAGAAGAAAGAGAGAAAGAGGAAGGGAGGCTATCCCATGTAGATGGAGTAGCCTACTGGAAGTCCCAGAGATGCAAAAGTTTGACGAGTGGTTCAGGGCACTCAGGTCTTAAGAGTTAGGGGAATGAAGCTTAGAAATGATTTGCAGAGATTGGCAGAAAGGGAATGGTAAGAAATGATTTGCAGAGATTGGCAGAAAGCAGATCATAAAGGACTTCGTGAACCATGTTACTGGAATTTAGGCTTTATCTTGAAAGAGGCAGCCATTGAAAATATTTTAAGCAAGTATTTAAGTTAGCATACTACTGTACAAATAGACTCCAAAATATGTAGTTGAGGCCTGAAGAGAAGGTCACTTGTCACACATTTGTCTGAAGAAGGAGTTCCCAGTTTTCCAATGGCTCACCTCAGTGATTCAGAGACCAAGGGTGCTTATGGCTGTAGGTCTGCTACCCCCAAAGGCGTCACAGGAGCCTTACCCCCTGCACTCAGCAGGTAGAAGTGGAGATCTTCTGAAAGGCTTTGGCCTGGAAGTAGTGTACATAATTTCTAATTACATTCCACTGGAAAACACTAGCTATGGGGCCACCTCTAGATGCAAGGTGGGCAACGTGAATCCCTTGCCTGGGCAATCACTCTATATTCTATAGTTAATGCTTTGGAAGGGGGGCATAAAGTTTTGTGTCTAGCTGGTGTCCTTTACCACAAGAGAGTGACATGATTAGATCTGCGTTTTAGGAGAATCATTCTGGCAATGAGTGCAGGGAGCAGGTACTATTGGAAGAGGGGAGCAAGGTTAAGTGGCTCTTCTGTTAATCTGAGTGAAAAATGACGTGGCTTGAACAAAGGTAGTAGCGTTGTAGATGGAGAGAAAGAGACGAGTTCAGGAACAAGTTGGAAGAAAATATCACTTGGCCTCAATAACCCAGTGAATGTTGAGATTGAGTTTGGGAGAAGAAAGAGTCAATGATGACTCAGATTTCTAACTTGGGAAACTGGGTGAAATTGAGAACACGGTGGACTTTGTAAAGAAGATGATAGGGGCACGTGGGTTGCTCAGTTGGTTATGCGTCAGACTTTCGATCTCAACTCAAGTCTTGATCTAAGGTCATGAGTTCAAGACCCAGGCTGGCTTTGGCACTGGACATGGAGCCTACTTAAAAAAAAAAAAAAGATGGTATTTTAAGTATGTTAAAATTTTGAGTTTGAGGTATTAGGTATCCAATATGCAAGTAGCTATTTGAGACTAATGTTTTAGAAGAGATATTTTCTGAAAGTATAATGTGGACATTATTGGTATATAGACAACGGTTGAAGCTCTGAAAATAAATGGAGATAAACCATTGTAGTAAGAGGTAAAGATGTAATTTTTCTCAAGTCTTTAGAAACATTTTTTATTGTATAAAAATATATAAAATAAAATTTACCATTTTTAACATTTTTTTGAAAGTAAGCTCTATACCCAATGGGGAGTTTGAACTCATGACCCCCAGATGAAGAGTCATAAGCTCTACCAATTGAATCAACCAGGTGACCCACATTTTAACCATTTTTATATGTACAGTTTAGTGGCATTAAGTACATTCACAGAGATGTGCAACTATTATTACCACCCATCTCCAGAAGTCTTTCATCTTCCCAAAATGAAACTCTACATCCATTATATGATGACTCCCCATTTTCCCTTCCCTCAAACCCTGGCATCCACCAATCTACTTTCTGTGTCTATATGAATTTGATTACTCCAGGTTCCTCGTGGAAGTATAATCATATAATACTTGTATTTTGTGTCTGGTTTATTTCATTTAGCATTATGTTTTCAAGTTTCATCCACATTGCGGCAGGTATCAGAATTTAATTCCTTTTTAGGGCTGCATAATGTTTCATTGTATGGCTATACCATGTTTTGTTTATTCATTTATCTGTTGGTGATCATTTGGGTTGTTTCTACCTTTTGACTATTGTGAATAATGCTGCTATGAACACAAGTTTCTAAGTATCTGTTAGGGTTCCTGCTTTCAATTCTTCGGAGTATATGCCCAGCAGTGGAATTGTTGGATCATATGGTAATTCTATATTTAATTTTTTGAGGAATTGCCATACAGTTTCCCATAGTCTCCATTTTCATTGTGCATCAGAATCACTTCTTGAACTTTAAAAAATACCACGTACTCAGTCTCTACCTCTGGAGACTGATCAGTAGATCTGAGTAGATAACTGACTTCCATTTCTTTCTTTCTTCTTTTTTTTTAAGATTTTATTTATTTATTTGACAGAGAGAGAGAGAGAGAGAGAGAGAGATAGCAAGAGAGGGAATACAAGCAGGCAAAGTGGGAGAGGGAAAAGCTGGGAGGGAGCCCAATGTGGGTCTTGATCCCAGGACTCAGTGATCATGACCTGAGCTGAAGGCAGACACTTAATGACTGAGCCACCCAGGCACCCCAGTGACTTCCGTTTCTTTTTAGAATTCATATTTTAAAAATACTAGAAACAAATTATTAAGAGGTGGGTTTTTTTTTTAAAGATTTTATTTATCTATTTGAAAGAGAGAGAGAGAGATAAAAAGCATAAGCATGGAGCAGGATAGGGAGAGGCAGGCTTCTGGCTAAGCAGAGAGCTCGACATGGGACTCGATCCCAGGACCCTGGGATCCTGACCTGAGCCGAAGGCTGAAGCCTAACCAACTGGGCCGCCCAGGTGCCTCTAAGAGATGGATTTTAAAAAACATATTTATTTACTTTAAAAATTCAAGTACAGTTAGCATAGAGTGTTATGTATTAGTTTCAGGTGTACAATATAATGATTTAACAATTCTAGGGGCTTCTGGCTGGCTCAGGTGATAGAGCATGTGACTCTTGATCTCAGGTTGTGGGTTTGAGCCCCACATGGGGTGGAGATATAACTTAAAAATAAAATTTATTTAAAAACTCCCAAAACAAAGCAAAATAATTCTATACCTTAGTGCTCATCATGACAATTGTCCTCTTAATCTCCTTCACCTATTTCACCCATCCTCCCACCCACGTCCCCTCTGGGAATGACCAGTTTGTTCTCTATATCTAAGAGTCGGTTTTAATTTGTCTCTTTTTTCCTTTGTTTATTTGTTTTGCTTCTTAAATTCCACCTATAAGTGAAATCATATGGCATTTGTTATTCTCTGACTTATTTCACTTAGCATTATGCATTCTAGATTCATTCATGTTGCAAATGGCAAGATTTCATTCTTTTTTTAATTTTTTAAAGCCACTTTTTTTTATGACTGAGTAGTATTCCCTTGTATACATACAGACCATATCTTCTTTACCCATTCATCTATCGGTGGGCGCTTGGCCTGCTTCCGTATTTTGGTTATTATAAATAATGCTGCAAAAAACATAATGGGTGCATGTATTTTTTTGAGTGAGTGTTTTTGTAATCTCTGGTAAATACCCAGTAGTGGAATTACTGGATCATGTGGTAATTCTGCTTTTAACTTTTTGAGGAAGCATCATACTGTTTTCCACAATGGCTTCATCAGTGTACATTCCCAATGGTGCATGGATGTTCCCTTTTCTCCACATCCTCGTGAACATTTGTTGTTTTTTATGTTTTTGATTTTAGTCATTCTGACAGGTATGAAGCGATATCTTGCTGTGGTTTTTAAATTTACATTTCCCTGATGATGAGTGATGTTGAGCATCTTTTCATGTGTCTGTTGGCCATCTGGATGTCTTCTCTGGAAAATGTCTTTCATATCGTCTGTCCATTTTAATTGGATTATTTGGTTTTTTTTTTGGCGATGAGGAATATAAGTTCTTTATATATTTTGGATATTATTAAGAGGTGGTTTTAAAAGAATAAAAACAAGAAAACATGGAGCAAAATGTTGAGGTCTCCCCAGTTAACATTTAGAGTATATCCTTACACACACCCCTCCCCCCAACACCACACACATTTTTAATACTTTTAAAAAACATAAACATGATTACACACCACACACAGTGTTCCAGAACATATTTTATTCTCTTAATAATTTGTGAAGATCGCTCACTGTTAGACGATGTGGATGGAACTTATGCTAAGTGAAATAAGTCAGTCAGAGAAAGACAATTATCATATGATCTTCCTGATATGAAGAATTTGAGAGGCAGGGCAGGGGGTTGTGGGGGGAAGGGAGGGAAAAAAATGAAACAAGATGGGACCGGGGAGGGAGACAAACCATAAGAGAGAGCACAAGCAGGGGGAGCAGCAGACAGAGGGAGAAGCAGGCTCCTCGCTGAGCAGGGAGCCCAGTGCTGGACTTGATCCTTGGACTCTGGGATCATGACCTGAGCCAAAGGCAGGCATTTAACCAACTGAGTCACCCAGGCATCCCATTATAAGAGACTCTTAATCTCAGGAAACAAACTGAGGGTTGCTGGAGTGGAGCGGGATGGGAGGGATGAGGTGCTGGGGGATGGACACTCGGGTGGGTATGTGTCGTGGTGAGTGCTGTGTATTGTGTAAGTATTGTGTATTGTGTAAGACTTATGAATTACAGACCTGTATCCCTGAAACAAATACTATATAAATGTTAATAGTAAAAAAATAAAATTATAAAGATATCCTCTTACATTTTCTTTTTAGGACTTTAGTTTTGTTTTCCATGTGTGGTCTTTTTAAAATTAATTTTTCTATTTATTAAGGTATTTATTCCCCCAAGTCCCCTTCCCCTCTTTCAACTTTTTCGTTGTTCTAGAATTTGTACATTTCCACATTTATACTTTGCATAATATTCAGGTACTGCTATCTTTCAATTAATTATAGACTATCTATTGATTTGCTATTATGGTAGATAAAGATTTAGGTTTCTTATATTATCATTTCATGTTGGTAAAAGAATTTACCTTTCTGGTGAAATTGATATTTAGGATTTACATCATCTTTACGTAAAGATTATTCATTGCTGAGTATTGTAGTACACTATGATTATGTTCTCTCCCTTTAGGGGAAGCACATTTTCCAGCAATTTCCTGAAAAAAGTTACATAGGGAATACATTTTGGAGGGAGGGGAAATTACAGGTCTTTTCACCATGTATTTGTTTGGTTGTTTGGTTGGGTTTAGAATTCTAGGATGGGGATCAATTTCATGTAAACTGTTGAAAGGAGACAGAGGTAGAAGTGTTTGTAGCAGTCATCTCCATGTTCCCTGGACTGGTTCCAAGTTCATCAGTGTGGGAGGCTGTGACATTGGCAGTGGTAGAAACAGCAACGCCAGCGGTTACAGTTTCCAAGTGTGACCCTTAAAGCTTAACTTCTGGTTATGGTGTCTGGCTTCATTTCTTCAACTCCTGCCTTTCCAACATATTAAGTACCAGATTAATTCCCTATTAAAACAACAACAGCAAAACTCTTTTCTGAAAGAAGTATCTAGAAGGATTTCTGTTTCTTAAACTGAAATGTAACACACACAATATTACTTGTTGTGATTATGTTGGTAAATACTCCATACATAGCTGTTCTCCATTTTGAATTGCTAATTATCTGGAATTTAAATCTGCTTTACTTTATTTCTGCTGACCCGACTTTCACTCACGGTGCTGGTGCTTAGTCCTTTTGGATTGTGAGTAGAGACCTCGCAGTGATGAGGGATGATCCATAAGGCTATCAGGGAAGAGCACTCTAGGTACATAATGAGTAGTGAGTGCAAAGTCCTTGAAACAGAATCATGTCTGGTACCTTCCAGAAATAATGAAGAGCTGTGGCTGGAGTGGAATGATTGCATGTAGGAGGCAGTAATTACAGAGCATGTAATGGGACCAGATGGTGCAGGGGGATGGGGAGGAATTTGTTTTGTACTTTTTTCTTAAAAAAAGATCTTATTTATTTGAGAGTGAGAGATCATGAGGAGGGGGGAGGGACAGAGGGAGAAGCAGACTCCCCGCAGAGCAAGGAGCCCAATGTGGGACTCGATCCTGGGACTCCAGGATCATGACCTGAGCCAAAGGAAGATACTTAACGCACTGAGCCACCCAGGCGCCCTTGTTCCGTGCTCTTTCCAAGAAGAGGAGCACTGTGAAGTTTTCAGCTGAGCGTGACATGATCTAACCACATTGGAAAAGAATCACTGTGGATACTGTGTTCAGACTGCCCTGTAGGTGAAACAAAAGTAGAATCAGGGTGATCAGTCAAGAGATGGTAACAGGAGAGACATGATGGGAGCGTAGACCTGCATGGTAGTGGTAGATGTGATGAGATTTGTTGGGTTCTGGCTGGATTTTGAAGGTAGAGCCAAGAGAATTTGCTGATGGTTTGAATGTGTGTGTGTGTGTGTGTGTTGTTTGGGGGGGGGGCTTGAGGGAGAAGAGAGATAGAAAGTGAGAGAGCAAGAGAGCCAGCGAGCGAGAGTTGAAGATTACTTCAGAATTTTTGACCTGAGCAAAGAGAAGGATAGAGGTGCTATCATTTGAGATGCAGGTTTGTGACAGAGGGTCAAGAATTTAGTTTTGGAGATACCAACCTTCATATATCTATTAGACAGCCAAGCGGAGATGTGAAGTTGGAAAATGAATATACACCTCGGAGGTTTCTGGGGAAAATCAGCAGTTGATAGACATTGGGAAGTGTGAGTATTCAGATAGTATATAAAGCTATGAGATTGGATGAAGTCACCAGGTCGCTAGTAGAGAAGTGGGCTCTAGGGCAATCAAGTGTTAAAGAGACAAGGAAAACAGGTGCAATGAACACAAGGGTGTTCTGGGTTCTAAGGGTGGCTGTTGAAGAAGGAAAAAACTGGGAGATTACAGATGTCATTGAAACCAAGTGAAGAAAGTATTTCATGAAGAAATATTTCTAGAGAGGGGCACCTGGGTGGCTCAGGGGATTGAGCATCGATTCTTGATTTTGTCTTGGGTCATGACCTTGGGATTGTGAGATGGAGCCCCACATCGGCTCCACACTTGGCGAGGAGTTACTTGAGATTCTCTTTCTCCCCCTCTGCCCCGCCCTCCTGCACACTCTCACCTCCAAAATAAATAAATCTTTTATTTTCTTTTTAAAAATTAAATTCAATTAATTAACACACAATATATTATTGTGTGTTAGGTACAGGTCTGTGCTTCATCAGTTTTGTACAATACCCAGTGCTCATTACATCACATGCCTTCCTTAATGTCCATAACTCAGTTACCCCATTCCCTCCTTCCTCCTCCCCTCCAGAAACTCTCAGTTTGTTTCCTATGATTAAGAGTGTCTTATGGTTTGTCTTTCTCTCACGGATTTTGTCTTTCTACTTTTTCCTCTCTTCCCTTATAACCCTCTATTTTGTTTCTTAAATTCCTCATATGACTGAGATCATATAATTGTCTTTCTCTGATTGACTTATTTCGCTTAGCATGATACCCTCTAGTTCTATCCACATCATTGCAAATGGTAAGATTTCATTTTTTGATGGCTGAGTAATATTCCATTATATATAATAGTATATATCAATAATATATTAATTAATAAAATAATCAAATAAAATAAATAACTAATAATAAATAAAAATGATTAATTACACACACCCACACACCCACACACCCACATACACACACATCTTCTTTATCCATTCATCTCTCAATGGATATCTGGGCTCTTTCCATAGTTTGGCTATTGTGGACATTGCTGCTATAAACATTGGTGTGCAAGTGCCCCTTCAGATCACTACATTTGTATCTTTGGGGTAAATACCTAGTAGTGCAATTGCTGGGTCATAGGGTATTTAAAAAAAGGAAATATGTCTAGAGAAATGTTTTGTTGAAATCATAGAAATATAAGTTTCAGTTTATTAGTAATTTATTAATTATATCTTCAATTTTTTTAAAGCAAAGGATCCTTCTTAAAATTTCATTAACCTTCACAGCTATCTTATGTATTATTTAGACCTAACTACAAATTTTCTGATTTCTTTGCTCATGACTATTTCTTTTTTTTTTTTTTTTTTTTTTAAAGATTTTTTTTATTTGACAGAGAGAAACACAGCGAGAGAGGGAGCACAAGCAGAGGGAATGGTAGCGGGAGAAGCAGGCTTCCAGCGGAGCAGGGAGCCCGATGCGGGGCTCGATCCCAGACCCCTGGGATCTGACCTGGGCCGAAGGCAGACGCTTAACGACTGAGCCACCCAGGCGCCCCTCATGACTATTTCTTTAACCCCAAGTTTAATAGACAAGTCAGATTTAACATGCCCCCAAATAAATTCCTGTTTCCTACCTTCAATCCTGTTTGTTCAACCACAGCCATCTACCTTGGGGTCATCTTTTTTAATTTTAACTTTAAAAAGTTATAGAAAGTTGCAAAAACAGTACAGAGAGTTCACACATACCCTTCCGTTTTGTTCATGTTAACTTACATAATCATTTACAATGATAAAAACCAGGATACTGTGCTATGCTACTATTTACTGAAGTATGGACCTTATTCAAATTTTACTCATTTTCCTTCTAATGTCCTTTTTTCTGTCCAGGATCCCACACTGCATTTAGTTAATCTGTATTTTTAGTCCTCTCCAATCTGTGAGAGTTCCTCAATCTTCCCTTGTCTTCCATGACCTTGACACTGTTGATGAATCCTGGTCAGTTATTTTGTAGAACGTTTCTCAATTGTGGTTTGTCTGATGTGCTCTCATGATCAGATTTCAATTATGCCACATGGTGGAAGAAGGGAAAAGAGGTGAATTCAACTATAGTAGTGATTCTTTTATAATAGTAGTGATCTTCAACATATAGTAATATTAAGTTTCACAAATCACACTCAAACTAAAAGAAACATTTTCTAATAAATGTCTAAGGAATTCCAGGTATTAGTGATCTGCTATATTTACTTTACCAATTATAATGCTTACCACCATCCTAGAGCTAATGATAGTATTTATAGAAAGGCATCAAACCAGGTATATTTTAAAATGTAGATTCCAAAGCACCTGACCTCATTCGTCTTGAAGCAAGATTAACTCTTTCTATAGCATCTAGCAGTTTAAATGGATCTGTTAAAAAGTATTGCTTATATCCTTTTTGTGGCAACGAATTAGACTTTATCTGAGTAAGATTTTTGCTGTATATTTTATGGAAGATGTGAATTTATTGGAATTCTCTTTTCATGTGTCTTTTCTATTCTGACTTGTGTTCATTTATAAGATTTTTTTTAACTTCTCATATACGCTACTCTGCATATTGATTATATTCAATACTATTTAAATTGCATGTCAAGAAAGATGATCTGTGAGATTTCCATGGAGGTTAAAAACATTTTTTATGAAAAAACAAAAAAACAAAAAAACATTTTTTATGGCAAACATTGTTGGTATATGAATGGGGGTTCTGGGTATATATTATGGAGGCTCAGATTCTCAAGAGTCTTAAAGGTCTACAATTTACAGGTATGTGGTCATTCTTACTATAGCAGCAATTTTCTTTTTTTAAAGATTTTTATTTATTTGACAGAGAGAAACACAGCGAGAAAGGGAACACAAGCAGAGGGAATGGTAGCGGGAGAAGCAGGCTTCCTGCAGAGCAGAGAGCCCGATGTGGGGCTCGATCCCAGGACCCTGGGATCATGACCTGAGCCGAAGGCAGACGCTTAACGACTGAGCCACCCAGGTGCCCCTATAGCAGCAATTTTCAAATAACTGATGGTAGTTTCCTTTATTTGCTAGGCTTCACGTTGTTTCTATAAACAATGAAAACAGAAATTCTGGAATTACTTTGAGTTGTAGGGTTTGGAGAATGAAAGATTATCCTAATCATACAATCTATTATCACTACAAAATGCTGTTGGCATTCCTATTGCTCTGTCTGTAAACACCCTTAAAATTGCCAATGACTATTTTAGGAAATTAATCCACAACTTGTTATACTGTATATATATAACCAAATGTGTATGTCAACACTAAAGTTATATGTTTTTTGTTAAATTTGGTATTTTAAATGTAATGTTTCTTCTAACTTAAGTGAAGATACTGATATACTTGGGAAAACCTTTTTATTATTATAGTTTATAAAAATCATCAGGCAAGTTTATAATAATTTAGATTACTAAAGCATAATTATATTAAGAAGGCTAATTGGATATTATCCAAGAATGAAGATAAATGACATAGTGCCTAATTTCCTAAATTAGAATATATGCACTATCATGGTGACAGATTATGACTTAATGATTATGCTCATGAATGGATTACAAAGTCAACATCGCAGGGCTGAATCCGCAGTCATCATAAACACAGAAAAGGATAAGCTACCTAATGGACTGTTTTCTATAAGGAATATGTTCCAATAAACCTTGACAAAGCAGGACATGCTAATATTTATCCAGAGGGCAGAAAGTCACATTTGTTGTTGCACAGTGAAAATTCGATTGATTTCTGTTGACTTATAAAAATCTATGTGAAAAGGGCGCCTGGGTGGCTCAGTGGGTTAAAGCTTCTGCCTTCCACTCAGGTGATGATCTCAGGGTCCTGGGATCGAGCCCTGCATTGGGCTCTCTGCTCAGCGGGGAGCCTGCTTCCTCCTCTCTCTCTGCCTGCCTCTCTGCCTACTTCTGATCTATCTCTGTCAAATAAATAAATAAAATCTTTAAAAAAAAAAAAAAGCCTATGAGAAAGACAATGTAATTATTGTGCCCCTGAAAAGGATTTTAAAGAGACTCCAAGTGAAGACTTACTTCTATCATACAGATAAGTTTACTAAGGCAATGGCATTAATGCTGAGAATTTATATTGAACAGTTGTTTCCACTTACATGTGGTAGTGGTTAGATTATAAAGGATGACCAAAATTCAAACAGGTACTTTCTAACTAAGACACAGTTTTTAGTCATTTCAGGAGGACAATTTAACTCTCTGTATATGTTACAGAAAAAGAGCCAATTATTATATACATACTCTACTATTTACAAATTGAGAAACATACCAATAAAGATGTTAATGTCAATATTCTAACTTTTGTGGTAGAGGGTTCTTCATCGAATGGAAATAACTCTTTCACCAGTGATATACCCCTAAGTGAGGGAGGGAAAGAGATCCTTGACTTTCACAAAATTGGCTTCGTTGACAAAGTTTTCCCTGAAATCCTTTCTTTTAAGGGTGAACAAGGCCAGTGAGCATCAGGTAATCAGATCCAATATATAATACATCCCTTAAAAATGTGTCTTCTTTGTGTTAGGTCTCAAATCATTATTAAAAATATTGAAGGGGTGCCTGAGTGGCTTAGTTGGTTGGGCATCTGCCTTCAGCTCAGGTCAGGATCTCGGGGTCCTGGGATCAAGCCCTGTATCTGACTCCCTGATCATCATGGAGTCTGCTTGTCCTTCTCCCTCTGCTCCCCTGCCCCTGCTCATGCTCTCTCTTTCTCTCTTAAATAAATAAAAAAAAAATTTTTTTAAAAGTACTTAAAAGGGGCACCTGGGTGGCTCAGTGGGTTAAGCCTCTACCTTTGGCTGGAGTCATGAGATCGAGCCCTGTGTCAGGCTCTCTGCTCAGCGGGGAGCCTGCTCCCCCTCCTTCCCCCCCCCCCACTCCCCCGTCTGCCTCTCTGCCTACTTGTGATCTCTCTCTGTCAAATAAATAAAATCTAAAAAAATAAATAAATAAAAAGTACTTAAAAATGTTTTAGGCTTTTAATAGATGCCCTTAATTCTGGAAATTGCAGTGCTTATCCAATTGCTATATTATGTTACCAACATCATTCTATAATGAATTAATAGTCTTATTTATTCATCAGTTGGTTTGAGGAATATTTATACAAAGAAGAACTGAACTTACAACTAAGGAGAGCATGAGGAAAAACTTGATCGAAATACTTTTAAGAAAACATGCCAAGAACTTTGTTAGCTAATGTTTTACATCACCAATAAATGACTTTTCTATATCTCTCTGAAAAATCAGCAGCCCTAGCATGTTATGCTCTTTGTGTATCCTCAATGTACTGGAAAGTCATTATTGCAGTCTTTTAATTAATACTGAGGCATGGGGGGTGCCTGGGTGGCTCAGTCGTTAAGTGTCTGCCTTTGGCTCAGGTTGTGATCCCAGGGTCCTGGGATCGAGCCCAGGAAGCCAAGCTTCTCCCGCTACCATTCCCTCTGCTTGTGTTCCCTCTCTCGCTTTGTTTCTCTCTGTCAAATAAAATCTTTAAAAAAAAATACTGAAGCATGGAAGTAGTTATGACCTATTATTTAATTCTCATTGTCAAAGAGATGCCACAGAGATGGACGATGCACATAGGCTGGTCTTTTGCTTGGAACAAATTCAAACTAGACACTATAATCGAGTAGTGCCCGGTAAGGGTTAAAATCCAGATGCAGTTACTGTAGAGAAACTAATTTAATAAGAGACAGTTGTTCCCCTATAGACAAATAAAACAAATCATATTTGGTAATTTTTAAAAAAGATTTTATTTATTTATTTGACAGAGAGAGACATAGTGAGAGAGGGAACACAAGCAGTGGGAGTGGGAGAGGGAGAAGCAGGCTTGCTGCTGAGCAGGGAGGCCAATGAAGAGCTCAATCTCAGGACCCTGGGATCATGACCTGAGCTGAAGTCAGATGCTTAATGACTGAGTCACCCAGGCGCCCCTGGCAAAGTTTTTAACACTCTTCAGATTCCTCTGCCATGGAAAACAAATGGGTATCATATTTTGCCACAAAACACATAGTAGTCTTTTTTTTTCTTTTTGGTAAAAAAATACCAAGACTAAAAATGATACTATAGGTTGGCTAACTGAACATAATAATAATAATAATAATAATAATAATAATAATAAGTAATAAAAGAATGATGGGATCATAACAATCTCTGGGCTTAAAATCGTACAAAGCCTTTCCATCACGCTTAGAATAAAAGTTAAACTTCTTGCTAGGGCCCAAGTTTTTGGAGGATCTCTCCCCTCACCTTCAACCAAATCAATCTCCTATCATTTCCACTTGTTAATTCCGTGCCAGTCATAAAACTGGCTTTTTGGCTATTCCCCGAATATGTTTAACTTGTAATCATATCAGGGCCTTTATACTTGCTGGCTCCTTCTCAAATCCATGTCCCAGCTCAATGTCTCCTTCTCAGGTCACTTATTTACAATACTTCCACACCTTCCTCCCCAGCTAGCCTCTATCTCGTTAGGCTGCTTTATTTTCTGTGTAGCACTTACCCTTATCTGAAAGTACAGACTTTATTTTTGTCTACTTATTTATTTTTCTTTTTCCTCAAAGGCATAAACTTCAGGAAAGCTGGGACTGTCTGTTTTATTTACCAAGGGTTCCCAGCAAGCACATAAAAAAGTGCTGACACACAGTGAATGTCAATAAATATTTGTTGAATGATGCATCAATAAAAATCACCACAATGGAGAAAAGAAGCATGAATATTCTGTTCATGCTAATTTTGGGTTACACTCTGGGTTCTGTTCTGGTTATTTATCACTTCACGACAAACTACCCCAAAACTTACTACCTTAAAAGAACAATTATTTTATTTTGCTCACACTACTGTCAGAGAATTTAGGCAAGCCTTGACTAGGTGATTTTTCTGTGCTAAAGTGTTGATTGGGGTCATTTAGTAGACTAGCAGAATTTTGCCAGCAGCTGGTATGGTGGGTCCAAGATGACTTCACTGACAAGCCTGGTACCTGGTGGATATGGCTGTAAGCCCGGGTTCAAAATACCCTTCTCTTGCTTTATATGGCATCCCAGGAGTCCAACAGAGCAAGGTAAGAGCTGCTAGTCCTTTTAAAATTTATGTCTGGAACTGTCAAATCAGACACAGGGTAGCTTCAATGAGGGACGGAGTATCAAAGCACATGCAGCCACTTTTACACTTGATCTTAGCCAAAAGGCCGAGAAGCGATGCAGCCACTTTTAATCTGGTAATTTCTGAGATAGAATATTTCCAAGTAAATGTTCCTAAAGAAAACAGTCCAACAAATTCAGTTCAGTATCTTTCTGGAAGTTACAGGCTTCTGATTTAAGTCTCACCTAAATTCAAGGAAGACTTCAAATGCTAAAAGAAAAATACAGAAGTTAAAAATAATATAATGTAAAAGATATGAAAAACTTTGAATATATACCTTATTTATTTACAACATCATAAACATTGTAAATTGGTTTAGATCCTCTGAGATTATAAGCAAATATTATGTGATGTGTCTGCTGTGTACATTTTTCTGGACAGTAGGTTCATAGGTTTTATTGATTTTTCAAAGAGTCTAATGAACCCCCTCCTCCCCTTTCAAGTATTTCCCCAAGCAAAAATTATGGGATGCGTAAGTTCATTTTTAGAACTACCTCCCTTGATAATACCCAGCCTTGTGTAATAATAATAATAATAATAATAATAATAATAGACTTAAAAATTAGTATTTTATGTGCCAGGAACAATGTTCTATAACAACCCTATGAAGTACTATTATTCTTATTTTAAGGAGGAGGAAATTGAAGCTTGTCCCATGTGCCCATGGTCACAGGATTAGCATGTGATGGAACTGGGAACCCTACCATACTGGCTACAGGAGGTCCAATGCAATGAGGTCCTGTTCATGAGTAATAAGTTTACTCCTTTGTAAATTGGGGATAATAATAGTAGCCCAGTGTCCTGTGGATATTAGATGGCTGAACTAGGATAGTCCGAATCTGCGTTCTTGGCACATTGGGCACTTAAAAAATACAACCTCTCCATGCTTTGCCTCTGTTGTATTCCAGAAGGCTTTGCTATCTTTCATTGCAGAGATACTGGTGTGATAAAAATGCAAGACCTAAAAAGGGGACGATGGAGGGGGTGAGGTAAGCATCTAGGACCAAAGCTGGAGATACTGCTCTCCCCACTAAACTCCTCAGGGTCTCATGTTTTCTTTTAAAATTGTATGCAAATGTCGCATTCTATCCCACAATTCAGTAGCTTATCTATTAATGTGAAACTTGTTTACTCCAAAGCTTTTGGGATCATTGTTTTTCTCTTGTGATACATCTTGTTTATGACTTGGCTTCAGATGCACCACAGCTCTAAGGAACTTCGTGCAGGTTTGGGAATTTAGAGGCCTAGATTACTAGGCTGGACCCCTCAGCTTGTTTGGGCCTTATATTTTTCACTTCTGAAATAGAGTGGGTGTTGATGACCAGATGATTTTACCAAAGTCTTTTCTGCTCTGGAATTCCACAATATAAAACTGTCCTTTGGCAGCCTGGTTTTCAAACTCTCGGGTCTTCATTTAGGAGGCAAAAAAATCCAATACGGGGGATCAAACACTAAATCAAGGTAACTGCACTTCGGTGAAACTCTTGTTAAAAATAGATATTTAAAAGTAATATGCGAAAAAAAAAAATAAATGTAAGACGCGAAACCTACATTTGGAACGTGTATTTTCCCCGCGGGTGATGGGCAGAACACTTGAAAGCTAGTTCAGGGCAAGGCAACGTCCACACGTGTTACCGGGAGGAACCCGGTTTGCCCGCCTCAAGAGATTAACGGAACCACCACTTGAGCGCCCCCATCAAAAACTCAGGGCGCAAACCTGCGCGCGGGTGACGCTCCCGGAGCTCCTCGGGCCTGCGGGGCGTCACCTGGGCCGACGTCGCACCTCCCGCCTCCGCCCCGGGCCGAAGTGGAGCTGCGCGCCTTCTGACGTCATCACCGGGCGCCGCGGGCCCCCACCTCCTTCCACTTCGCGGGAGAAGTTGTTGGCGCGAATGGATCCCGAGTCCGGGTAACGGATTCCCCAGCAGACAGGCCTGCCCGCCCGCGCCTTAGTCTGTGGGCTGCGATGGTGAGCTCCTGGGGGAGGCTGTGCGGCTCGGAGGCTTGGGGGAGTTTGCATGCTGGGCGTGGACCGGGCACTTTTGGTATGGAGGGTGGGGGAGGATGGCAGAGCGGGGCTCCGAAGGGGAGCGAAGGCATCGAAGGGGCCCCAAATCTGGCACTGGTCGCGCGGCGTTCCTTGGACCACGGGGTTTCAGCCCTGGGCGGCAGGCTGCGCGCAGGGCTTTTGGTGCTGCGCCGGAGTTTCACTTTTTTTCGCTGTTGGGGGGAAGGGAGGAAGGAAGGGAGTAAAGAAGGTGATTTGGGGGCTTAGCGATAAAGTTGTTTTCCTCCTTGCCGGTGCACCTGGGCTCTGTGTCCTACCTAAAGCATTGATTTCAAGCTTTGATTCAAGGCGGAGAAAAATGTAACAAACTTTCCTTTCTTTTAATTGTCTTAGGCCTTCAACTTTCGTCATTAATAGCGCCATGAAAAGCTCATCACGTAACCGTTTTGAGACCGAGGGTATAAGAAGGATGCTTTATTTTGTTCAAAGGAGTTTTTTAGAAGTTAAAGGGATAACACGGTTTACCGGGGGGGGGCGGGGGGGGGGAATCACAGGAGGTAAAAACAGATGTAATATATTTGACAGCTGTCATCGCTTATCACCTAAAGTTAAAAATAATCTTAAAAAAAAAACCTCCTCTGTATAATTCTGTGTAAAGCATGTAAATTGAGAGTGAAGTGATTATGCTGCCATCCAAACAGACTTTAATGCTTGTGTGGCAATAGGTACAGGTCTGTGTTTGAAATATTTATTTAAAGGACAATTTATGATGTTCCATTAAGCCAGGATCTGTTTCATAGACAGAATTTTTTTAAGCTATTTTCTTTGCTCATTTGTCACAATGCCAGCATTTTTATGCCAAATTGGGAAACCTTGCAGACCTTTGTTTTTTTCTCAAAGAAGGATAAAGAAGAATATTTGTACCAAATACCAATATGTGAGCTGTTGGTTTTATATACGTTTTCTCATTTACACCTCTCAGCAGTCTAGTTTTACAGATGGTAAAGGAGGCTTTTAGAGTTTAAACAGTTTGTCATAGAGTTAATAAATGGTCGAACTAAAATTCTGACTACTACATTATACTGCTTAAGATGATAATTACATTTTGTGCTTAAGGCACTGTGGTATTGTGGAAAGTTGATGAGGTTTGGAGTATTGAAGGTGAGTGAGGCAGTGATTTAGCCTTGTTCTGCTATTTAGTAGTTATGTGGTGGTGGGTTTTATTTGGTTTAAGTAAATAGCTTAACTTTAACTTTTTTAAGCCTGTGTTTTTCTTGACTGAAAAAGGGATGAAGTATAGCTGCCTTAAATGATTGAGTATTAAACAGGATAATATAGGTAAAGCTGCTATTGTAGAAACTGACATATGGAGGTATTATACTACTATGTGACTACCAATGATCTAATTTTTGGTAGGAAGGACTCTGGAATGTTACATAGTTTTAAGGGGCATCTTAGGTGCCTCTGATGTCAGTTAATGGTGAAAAATGTCTTGTATAGTCAACTTTTGATCACTCAGATGCTTTAAATTTTGGGTCTTTTCTATCCTAGTACTCTTGTTCACAATGCAGATGAAAAATAAAGCCCTTCTTGGAAAAGAAGTAGGAGTCAAGATGGGTCAGTTTTGCTGTTTGTTGAAGGGAAAAGGTTCTATAACATAGTAAGAATTTTTGATTATATTGGTATTTAATTTGGTCTCTCTGTCTCTAGTACAAAATTTAGCAAAACCCCCGACTAAAATTCTGTTCAGCATGGCTTTATTGAACATCTGTGCACAAGTTATATTGTAGTGCAGTAGTTCTTTGGGTCAGTTATCTTTGATAATGTGGTGAGTGGTATGCAGCTTTTCTGCCTGCAGAAATGGGCATATAACAGCATTTAAGAGGATTTGCATATCTTCTGAAGCCCTTCCATAGATGTTAACAACTTTTGCCTTGGGAGCTATATATTTTTTTCTCAAATATTTTCTAGTTTTTAATAGAGTTTTATAAGTTAATAGAGTTAATAGAGTTAATAGTTTTTAATAAAGGAATAAAATACTGTATCCACAAAATGGAATACTCTGTAGGCACTGAAAGAGAGAGAACCTTATACCTTGATATAAAACAAATGTCAAGATAATTCAGTGAAAAATGAAGGTGTAGGACAGTATAAAGTATGTTTCACTTTATGTTGAGAAAGAGAAAAGAATATATACATATTTGCTTGAAGTCTGGAAGGATACACAGGGAGCTAACTGATAACATTTGTTGCCTCCAAAGATGGGAAGTAAATGTCTAAGAGGCAGGATGGGAGGGAGACTTTTTACTCTTGAATTTTGAACCATGTGAACATAATGTCTATTAAAGGAATTGAAACAAAATTAAAAGTAAAAAGATTAAAAAAGAAACCACGTAAGCAATTTGGATTGCTATGAAAATTTAATTATTTGCTCAAAATGTGAATAAAACCTGAGCTGCCATTTTAAAGAAGTCAGCATATATAATTCATTGGCTGGTATAATTTATTGAAAATATGCATGAGGTTGAATTAAACTCACATGAGACCTAGAGGATAGCCTGTTTGAAGAGCTGTCAAGTCTAAATACATCTGAGCAGTTTCATGCCCCATTCTAGGGGATACATTTCATATTGTAATATACTATGTGAATGCTCCCCCTGGAGTAGTGCTGTCACCCTATTAAAATGTAGCTTTTGCCATATATACTAGTTAGTAGTTGGCTTTTAAGGCCCCTACCTATCTCTCTTATCTTTCTGTCTTTTGACTACATTATGTTGGTTCTGTCCCAGCTTTTGTTCTTGCTGTTTCGTCTCCTTGTTCAGATCCTTCCTTTGCATATCTTTTTCTTATCATTCAAGCTTCAATCATCACTTCTCAGAGCTTTTGGTGTTATATCTAAGAAACCATTGCCTAATCCAAGGTCATGAAGACTTATGACTAAAAGTTTTACCTCTTACATTTAATTTTGAAACATTTTGAGTTAATTTTTTATAGGGTGTGAAGTAGGGGGTTCAAGTTTATTCTCTTGCATGGGGATATTCAGTTGTTCCTGCACCATTTGTAGACTGTTCTTTTCCCATTCAATTATCTTGAATCCCTTGTCAAAAATCAATTGACTAAAAGTGTGAGAATTTTTTTTTTCTGGATTCTTCATTCTGTTTTCCCTATATATCTTAAGGCCAGTAACATTTTGTCCTTATTACTGTAGTTTTGTGGTAAGGTTCCCCCCTCCGACCCCCTGGCTGTGTGGTAAGTTTTGAAATCAGGAAGTATCAGTCCTTCAGCTTTGTTATTTTTCAAGATTGTTCTGTGTTCTGGGTCCCTTGAGTTTCCACATGAATTTTAGAATCAGCAAAGAAGGCAGCTGGGATTTTGATAGTGATCATGTTGAATCTGTAGATCATTTGGGAAGTATTGTCATCTTAACTATAGAAAGGTCTTCTGATCCATTAACATGGACTATCTTTCCATTTGTTTAGGTCTTCAATTTCTTTAAACAATGTTTATAGTTTTCAGAGTATGGGTTTTACACTTTTATTAAGTTTATTTTTTTATTAAGTATTTTTTCTATTTGATACAGTAAATGAAATAATTTTCTTAATTTCAATTTTGAATTGTTCATTGCAAGGGTGAGGAAATGCAATTGACTTTTGTATATTGATCTTATATCCTGCAACCTTGCTGAACTCATTTAATAGTTCTGATAGTTTTTTAGTGGATTCCTTAGGATTTTTTCTATATAAGATCATTTCATCTGTAAATAGAGGTAGTTTTACTTCATCCTGTCCAATCTAGGTGCCTTTTACTTCATTTTTTTTTTGCCTAAATGCTTTTGCTGGAACCTCCACAGGGTTGAATAGAAGTGATGGCAGTGGTTGTGTCTAGTTCCTGATCTCAGGGGAAAGCATCCTAACAACTAACTTTGCTTTCAAAGTGTAAGGCCTTAATGTAGTTTTAAATACTTTTATGTTTGTTTCACAATTTGTTTCTGCTGTGCTGCTACCAGTTAAATCATTGTGTGTATTAGTCAGATATATAATTTTGTATTTTAGTGTTTTTCAAGATAAAAAATTCTTACATTTGGACAAATTTTGTGCATTTGGTGATGATAATCAATTTATGCTTGTGGATGTGGGGGGTGGTTTAAAAATATTAATCAAATATTTTTATCTCTTTGTTACTTTCAGAGTAGAGAAGCGAAGTCAAGATATAATATTTTGGCAACTACTCTACAGAGTACTGCAGTACTTACTTTGCATAAAATCTTGTGCCCTCCAAAGATAAGTGAACAGAGTGACATAATTTGCTTTCTTTTTGCATTTTTGATAGACAAATATAACTTGTTTGTTGGTTGAGCTCATCAGCAGTGGAAATAAGTAATTAGAGGTTTTTGGTTATACTTCAAAGTAATTGCATAGCAGCTTTTGTACTTTGACCTTTTAAAGCTAAAGGTCATTATGAAAGCTTACTTTTCTATGGGTTTAGGAGTGTTTATTGCTAAAAAAATTTTTTTTTCATCTCATAGATTTATAACCAACGAAGTTGGAAATTTCTTGATAACAGGCAAACGACTCTAAAAATGCATGATTTTTTTGTTTTGTTTTGCTTTGTTTTTGTTTTTTGAGTACTTGGCAAAGTTTGATACTTTGTCTTGACTTAGTACATTTAAATAGCGTTTGGGCTGCCTGCTAGATGATGCTTTTCTCTGATGGAGTTGTGGAATTGTTAGTTATACCTCAAGGTAGAAGTGGTGGCAGGCAGAGGGAGAGAGGGAAGCAAGCTCCCTGCTGAGCAAGAAGTCTTTTTGCATATATTTAAGAACATCTTAAGTGTCAAAACTTTTACTAGAGAACATCTTGTTAACATTCTCAATTTTTTCATCTATGAATTGAAGTTAAAAAACCTCACACGGTTGTTATGATGATTAAATGAGTTAATATTTTTAAAGTGCTTAAATTACTGCCTGCACAGAGCAAGTCCTGTTTAAGAGTTTATTAAATAAATAAATGAAGCCCTGCATCTGGGCATTGGCAATAGAAGTAGAGGGAAGGGGACTGCAGTGTTTGGGAGATAGGTTAGGTGGGATGAATAGGTGGAGAGTCAGATTGAGGAGGAAACACAGTGTCCCTTTTTCTGTTTTGGGCAACTGGTGGTGCTTTGTATTGAGGTGAGGAATAAAAGAAGAAAATAAAAGAAGAAAGAAGAAAAAGAAAAGTCTCAGAGCAATATGAGCTTAGTTTTGGACTTTATGAATTGGAGGCATCTTTGTGGCATTTGGACAGAGATGTATCTGGTAGACTATTGTCTATGTGGATATGGAGCTTAGAGGAGAAATGGAGACAAGACTTAGAAGGTATCAGTGTGTATATAGGTTGTACCGAGGTTGAGATTGATGTGAGTTAGCACAGTATATGTGAATCGGAAGTTTTTAATTTCGGGTTCACGGGAACCATTAATAGGTTTCAGGTGAAAACCCTGCATTTAAAAAAAAAAAGATTTATTTATTTATTGAGAGAGAAGGAGCGATTGAATGAGTGAGCAGGTCGGGGGCAGATGGAGAGAGAGAATCCTGAAGCAGACTCCCTGCTAAGTGTGAAGCCTGATGTGGGGCTTGATCCCAGGATCCTGAGATCATGACCTGAGTTAAAATCAAGAGTCAGCCAGATTCAAGAGTCAGCCACTCAACTGACTAAGCCAACCAGGTGCCCCAACCCTGCATTTTAGATTACTTGCAAAGTTTTTTGTGTATGTGTGTGGGGTGTTTTCTGATGCCAGTCAGTTCTCTAGTTCTGTTGACACCAACTGGGTATCCTATAATTCAATTCAATCCTGACACTAGTTAGTGCAGACTGCACAAGTTAAGGGGCTCAGTCCCATTGACTGCTTCCACTTCAGAAGCCAAGTGCAAGTCGTGGGCCACCTGTACTGATGGACTAGCTCTAAATGGGCTCTTCAAGACCTGCTCCTCAGGTTTGATAATTTTTGAGGATGGCTCACAGAACTTGAAAAACACTTTACTAAAAAAAAACAAAAAAGAAAGAAAACACTTTACTTAATATTTACCAGTGTATCATAAGGACACAATTCAGGAACAGCTAAAGACAGAAAGACCCAGAGCAGATGGTAGAATGAAAATTCCACAAGAACAGAGACTTTTGTCTGTTTTGTTTATTCCAAGCGCCAAGAATAGTTCTTGGCTCATAGAAGGCTGTCAGTGAATATTGTTGAAAGAATGAATGAATGAATGAAGAAAGGAAGAAAGTTGATGCAGGTTCTTAAAATTCTTCCTGGTTAGAACCCGTTATTATTTAAAAATTTTTCAGACCACACTTTCACTCACTGGTATCTTAGAGAATTTCTTGAGTCTTGTGCTAGACTTGGCTGTATCATTAACATCAATTATATATAGCGATATATGTGATTTCTAAAAGGTAACTTGTTTGACTGAAAGCAAATTGGAAGAAGAGGAAATATTGTACTAAAAGTGAAAGTACCTTTTTTTAGTAGCCACATTATGACAAGAGAGTACTATTTTACAAGGGTCGGTTATGAAGTCAACTTTATTTTTATTTTTTTATTTTTATTTTTTTTAAGATTTAATTTATTTGACAGAGAGAACACAGCGAGAGAGGGAACACAAGCAGAGGGAATGGTAGTGGGAGAAGCAGGCTTCCTGCCAAGCAGAGAGCCCGATGCGGGGCTCGATCCCAGGACCCTGAGATCATGACCTGAGCCGAAGGCAGAGGCTTCAACCCACTGAGCCACCCAGGCGCCCCATTTTTAAGTAATCTCTACACCCCGTGTAGGGTTTGAACTTACAATTTTGAGATGAAGAGTCCCATGCTTCACTGACTGAGCCAGCCAGATGCCCCTGAAAGGTCAATTTTAATAATTTACTTCAGAAATAATATACAAGAAGTGTTAATGTCCACTTAAAAATTCCTTTTTTTTTTTTTCAAGATTTTATTTGTTTTTTTGAAAGAGAGAGAGTGCATGCAGACACACACACATGAGCAGGGGGTAGCAGCAGAGGGAGAGGGAGAAGCAGACTCCTGCTGAGCAGAGAGCCTAGGATCGTGACATGATCCATGTCATTAACATTAATTAATGTTAATGTCCTTAGGACATTAATGTGTCCTAAGGACACATATGTGTCCTGGACACCATAATGTCCAGGTGTCCTTCCACTTAAAATTTCTTAAAGCCAAAAGCAATAGGTAAAATCATAGCAACAAATTAATTCCAATTAAAGATTATTTTAATACTCAATCTTTACAAATAAATCTGTGAGTTTCATTTTATGTAACAAAGAACCTCTCTTTTGGAGCCCAGGTGTGAAGGTCATTGACCTCAGAAATAACTACTCATGTGTTCAGCTGATTTTTTTTTTTTTTAATTTTTTTTTTAAGGTTTTATTTTTAAGTAATCTCCACACCCAACATGGGGCTCAAACTCACAACCCTGAGATCAGGAACTGCATGCTTCACTGACTGAGCCAGCCAGGTGCCCCATGTGTTCAACCAATATTAATTAAGCATTTACTTATCTCTGGTGTTGGCCCTGTACTTGACATAGAGTGGTGAGATAAACAAGCTTTCTATATGGAACTTAACAGCAGGGCTTTCAAGCTCAGATTTATGGGACTATTGAAAGTATAGTCCCCCTGCGGGGGCACCTGGCTCAGTCAGTGGAACTTGTGACTCTCGGTCTCGGGTCATGAGCTGAGCCCCATACTGGAGGTAGAGATTACTTAAAAATCTCTCCTGCTAATCATTTTAGGCCTCAATTCAGGTGTTGCTTCTTTTAGGCAGCTGCCCCAGAGGCCCTCTGTGTTAGGTGCTCCTGGAGTGCTTTTAGTTTAGTGATAAACTCTGTCATAGCACTGTTTTGTATCAATTTCTTTATATACTGATTTGTCTCAGGTACCTTCATGAGGGCATTTTCCTGTTTGTGTCCTCAGTCCCTGGCATAATGCCTGTCTGTAAGCATACAAATGTACCAGGAATGAGAAGGGAAAGGCCATGCTGCTAATTGTGGGGCATGGCTACTTTTGCACAGATCGTTAGAGTTATAGGGAAACTGTGAAGGGACAGTCATTGTCAAGTGGAAAACTGAAAGAGATTTGGAGTCAGAGGACCAAGTTCCATTGTGGAGGTTTTTGGTTTTATATATATATATATATAAAATAAAAAAAATAAAAATAAAAAAATATATAATTTTTTAAAAAAGAGATTTTATTTATTTATTTGACAGAGGAGAGAGATCACAAGTAGGCAGAGACACAGGCATAGAGAGAAGGGGAAGCAGGCTTCCCATCAAGCAGAGAGCCCGATGTGGGGCTCGATCCCAGGACCCTGAGATCACAACTTGAGCCGAAGGCAGAGGCCTTAACCCACTGAGCCACCCAGGCGCCCCATTTTGGTGTACTATCTTAATCCTGATAGGAATTTTATGAGGCAAGTGGTATCATGAGGAATCTAAGGGGCAGAGAAGTAATTCATCCCAAGTGACCAGTAGAAAATGGCAAAACTGACAAAAAGCCTATGTTTGACTTAATTCTACTTACTCATCTGTAAAATGGAGATACTTTATTTGCCTTGCATACCTCATAGAGTCATCCAAGGAGATAAATCTATGTCCAGTAGCTGAAAGTAAAAGCATGAAAAACTTAACTATTACTACCTATGTGCTAAAATTTATTTTAACTTTGATGTGATTTTTGCCTAAATTTTTGCTTTATTTGAACTTACTTTTTTGTTCAACTAATAACTGTTGAAGAAGAAAATAAGAATTAATTACTTTTTTTTTTTTGGTTTCCCCAAATAAAAATAATGTTATTTTTTTTTTATCATTTATTTTATAATTCCTTTTAGAGATAGAACTTCTGGGACAATGGATATGCATATTTAAAATTTTGTTAAGTATTGCTAATTGTCTTTCAGAACGGTTTTTGTCTTCCAGCATGCCAGTTTTTGCTTTTAGGGCAGTGTAGTGTGTGAGCATCTGTTTCCCCCATCTTTGACAAATTGGGGCATTATCAGTCTTTAAACATTTAGAGAAAAATAATCCAGTTTCAGCTTATCTGTTTATTTTTAAAGATTTTATTCATTCATTCATTTATTTATTTGAAAGATCAAAAGCAAGAGAGATCACAGGGAGAGGGAGAAGCAGACTCGCCACTGAGTGGAGAGTGTGATGTGGGGCTTGATCCCAGGACCCTGGGATCATGATCTGAGCTGAAGGCAGCTGCTTAACTGACTGAGCCACCCAGGTGCCTTATTATTTGTGAAGTTGAACATCTCTTACTGTTTGTTGGTTATTTGCATTTTTAGAATAATTTGCTCGGGTGCCTGGGTGGCTCAGTCAGTTAAGTGTCTGTCTTCTGCTCAGGTCATGATGTCAGGGTCCTGAGATTGAGTCCCACATCTGCTTTGGGCTCCCTGCTCAGCATTGCTCTTTAATTTTTTCTTCCTACTTTACTTTTTCTTTATAGCAGTTACAACTTGACAGCGTGTATTTTTTACTTCTGTGTTTCCTCTTCTAGATTCCAAGCTTCATGAGGTCAGGGATTTTGTCTTTTTTATTCACTGCTCTGTCCTCAGTGTGAGCACATAATGGGTGCTCTAAATATTCATTGAGTACATGTGTAAATAAATATATTTGTGTACTCTGGGTGGTAATTGGTGGAAATTGTTTATTACATCTGTGGTACTGATAAATGTGAGGATGAGTATTGAATTCAACTTTTGCTTTCTCTCCCTCAAATAAATAAATAAATCTTTAAAAAAGTAAATAATTTGCTTTAGTAGTTTTTCACTTTTCTACTCAGCTTTTATTGGTTTGTAGAAACCCTTTTATATGTAACATATGTTGTAGATATTTTCCAGTTCTTTGTATTTTAACTTTTGCTTATGGCATCTTTTATTTTTACGTAGTCAAATCTTTCTTTAGGATGGTTTCTATCCTTGATGTTCTGCTTAGGCTTTCCCTTTGCAAAGATTATAAAAGTTTAAAAATCTATTCCTTTTTCTAC
Organism: Procyon lotor; assembly: GCA_028646535.1. Taxonomy (NCBI): domain Eukaryota; kingdom Metazoa; phylum Chordata; class Mammalia; order Carnivora; family Procyonidae; genus Procyon; species Procyon lotor. The sequence goes on along the minus strand of CM053604.1, from coordinate 26,201,258 downwards.
TTGTATACTCAGCAAGAGTTATCCTGTGCAGGGAAAAGGATGTTTAGATCCATTGTTTGGGAGTATGATTAGCCACTAGACCTGTTTGTCATTTCATGAAATCTTGGAAAACTGGGAATACTAGAAGGAGATGTTAGGGAGTGAGGTGAAGTCACTCTCTAAATTGAGGCCAGGGTTAGTGACCTTTAGATGTTTATATACATGATGGTTGCTCACATTGGAGATAATTCTAAAAAGGTAGAATAGATTGGCTTTCATTCTGATGAAAATGCTTTTCCAAAAGTTTAGATTTTTAGTGTATGCTGAGTTAGATCATGCTGTAATTTCTTTAACTGTTCTGTTGCCACGAGAGTGTAAGGGTGTGGGGAGTGAGAGAGTAGGGTAGCATAAAGGAAAGGAGGGGTGCTTGGGTGGTGCAGTGGTTAAACAGTTAAGCATCTGACTCTTGGTTTGGCTCAGGTCGTGATCTCAGGGTTGTGAGATTGAGCACCACTCGGGGCTCTGGGCTCAGCATGGAGTCTGCACCCCCCTCCCCCACCTCCGTGTCTCTCTCTCAAATAAATAAATAAATCTTTAAAAAATATAAAGAAAGAGAAGGGATGTGGATTACTTGGGAAGGAAAGGTAACAATGCTGAGGAGTGGCAGTATGGAACAGACAAAAATCAGAGCCTCAATATAACCAACCATTCCATTTCCGGAATTGTTTTGTTTTCTTTGTGTGGTTTTAAGCATTTGTTATCCTAATACAAATTGAAAACCAGCACTGACTTTAATCTGGTTGTTAACCCTTAGTGTTGATATTTCCATGGTGCACGTGCCGTGCTGTGCTGTGCTGTGCAGTGTGCGAATGGTCCTCACTGTTTGAATGAAGAATCATTTGGTAATTTTAAAAGTGAAACTCCAATGTGAAACTTTCATTTCCTCCAGAAGCAGTAAAATAAGTGGTTGTCAACCTCTAACCCAATTTTTTGCAAATTATACGGAAGACTGTGGCTTCCTTTATTGTCCATCTTTCTTTAGCACCTGACACAAATGTCTTAGTTTCATAGCTGAGTATCCATTTTGTAAATAGTATTATTTAGACTTAGATTTTATTAGGATGGTTTTATGACTTTTATAGATTAAGAAATTTACAAAAGAGAACATAAAACCAGGAAAGTCTATAACCTTATAAAAAAAAAAAAAACGTAAGGGCACCTGGGTGGCTCAGTCGTTGGGTGTCTGCCTTTGGCTCAGATCATGATCCTGGGGTCCTGGGATAGAGCCCCACATCGGGCTCCCTGCTCAGTGGGGAGCCTGCTTCTCCCTCTCCCACGCTTGTGTTCCCTCTCTCATTGTGTCTTTCTCTGTCAAATAAATAAAATCTTAAAAAAAACCCAAAAACACCGTAAGGTGTCTGTGTACCTCACTTATCTGCTTTGTTTCTTTGCTTAGACATAAAGCTGTTTGTGTGTGTCCACACGCATGCATGTGTGTGCATAACATGCTTATTTGGGGGTTTTGACATTTTAAGAGTATGACATTTACTGCCAGCATCTAGGAAATAATTGTTAACCTTCTCATACTTCACAAGGCACTTTTAACAGACGTTTTCCTGTTAGATAGGTTGGAACAGGTAAAAATGATTGAAAACTCAGGACTATAACCATTAAGAACTGGAAGGGCAGAACCTCTGGCTCTTGAACCCCATTCTTAGGAATTCAGATCCTTATTCAGATTTCATTATTTTGTGTTCCTTATATCCTTGCCTGGGAGCAGAGATAATTGAAAGTAGAGATGTGTCAGTGATACGAAGGGATAATAGTTCATAAATGAGGGGAAGGGAAGCTTTTTACTGAGCCAAAATTAATTAATTCTCATAAAGTGTAGGTAGTATTAGTTCAACTTTATGAAGGGAAAACAGATTAAAGTAATCTGCCAAGGTCACACAAAAAAATCTCTACAGCAGAGATCCAGAACTGAAGCTTTCTGATTCTAAGGTCTATGCCCATTCTCTACATCATACTTCCTTCAAAGCTAAAATCAAAATTTGGGAAGATATGTAAACAAAAGATAAAATGAGTGATTTAAAATTGTAAATCACATTGTAAATGTTTCATTATGATTAAATTTGAATTCAGCAGTATAACAGAAGGGGATAGAGCCATTAAAGAGAATATTGTAATAAGCATCAAAATATTTTTTTCAGAACTTGGAAAACTCATATAAAGAAAAATGATTTTTAAGGTTTTTAGTTATTAAGATCATAAATGATCAGGGTTGTGAAGGTTATCTTTTCTGAAATTGGAGTATAAATCCCATGACAAGGATTATACTCTTCCAACATTTGTCTTCTCCTGAGTGCTCTGCCTGGAGTGGTGGGATGAGCATATGCATGTATGAACAATAAATCTTGTTACTTGCCCTTTTAGTAATTGTGTTGCTGTTAAGCAAAATTTCACTTGCTTATTTTTGTCCTATTTTTGGCCAAATTCTGAGAATTAATATTATTTTTCATTAGGCAAATTATTTTTAACTCAGGTAATTTTATCAATTAACTTTTGCATATGAAGTGAATGCTGTTGCACACATGGAACTATCTGATTATGAAGAGATTATTGAAGGCAAACCAGTGTGTATGTAGAGCTATTCCTTTTTATAGTTGAAATTCAAATTCTGTGCAGTTTATGTTTATTTATGCATGTCCTTTTTTGCTTTTAGGATATTCGGAAATTCTTTGGAGTTATACCAAGTGGAAAGAAACCTGTAACTGAAACAGTAAAGAAGAATGAGAAAACAAAATCTGCTGAAGAAACTTTAAAAGCAAAGAAAGGAATAAAAGAAATCAAGGTCCGTTTTCTCGATACAATTTTGAATTATTTAAAAAGTGAAACTCAGTTCCTAGACTTCATATGTTGGGAGCCTGAGGTGAATATAGATTTGAACTCACTTTGCAGAGGAAGAAGATAAGTGTATTTCTAATTAATAAAGCTGACTGTATTCTTTGCTTGTTTTTCTGAAGTAGAGATGGAACCCTTTTTAGTTGTTAAAACTTTACATTTTATGAGCAAAGTTTGTTTTTAGAGATGTGAGCCTCAAGTGAAAGGTGTTGGACTTTTGGTGAAGGAAGGCTTTGAAGGAAAGCTTTATTCTTTTCTCTGTCTTCTTTGGGCCTCAGGGAAGTTAAGATACAGTGTCAATGTAGAAAGCAAGCAATGGCTACAATAGTGTGTCTGAGTTAATATTATTCTACTTTGTGTAAAATGTAAGAATTTGCACCTCTACATGTCTGTTTATCACCACTTCCATCTCTTATGTTTTAGTTGTCATATGTATTATATCTACATTTGTTAGTACTCCACATTCAGTGTAATAATTTTTGCTCTAAACAGACACATATTTTAAAGAAATTAAAAGGAAAACATTGATCTTTTATGTTTACATGTTTGCCATTTCTGGTGCTTTTCTTTTCTTTTCTTATCGAAGATAAGAATATCTGTGTCATATCATTGTTTTTAAACCTGAAGAGTTTTCTTTATCATTTCTTGCAATGTAGATCTTTTGGTAATAAATTTTGTAAGTTTTTGTTTGTTGAATAATATATTTTGTCTTCATTCTTGGAGGATATTTTTACTGGTTATAGAATTTTGGATTGGCAGGTTTGTTTCAGCATTTTAAAGATGTTCCATTGCCTTTTGGTCTCTGTTCTTCTAGAGAGATACTAGCAGCCATTTGTATTGTTTTCTTTTGTACATTATGTATTTTTTTCTTATGCTGCCTCTAGGATTTTTATCTTTGGTTTTTAGCTTTGAACTGTGCTATGCCTGCATGCGGTTTTCTTCTGTGTATCTGTTTATGGTTTCTGAGTTTCTTGAATCTGTAAAGTTATAAATCTCACCTTATTTGGGAACTTTTTGCCATTATTTCTTCAAATAATTTCTCTTTCTCCTCTTCTGGGATTCCAACTATACACATATTAGAATTTTGATATTGTTTCATAGCTTATTTTTTTTTAAAGATTTTATTTATTTGTCAGAGAGAGAGAGAGAGAACACAAGCAGGCAGAGGCAGAAGAGGCTCCCTGCTGAGTAAGGAGCCTGATGTGGGACTCAGTCCCAGGACTCTGGGATCATGACCTGAGCTGAAGGCAGCTGCTTAACCAACTGAGCCACCCAGGAGTCCCAGCTTATATATATTTTTTAAGATTTTATTTATTTATTTGACAGAGAGAGATCACAAGTAGGCAGAGAGGCAGGCAGAAGGAAAGGGGGAAGCAAGCTTCCTGCTAAGCAGAGAGCCAGATACGGGGTTCAATCCCAGGACCCTGAGATCATGACCTGAGCTGAAGGCACTGAGCCACCCAGGTGCCCCTGTTTTATAGCTTATTTAGTTATTCATTTTTATCCTTTTTTTCTCTTCAGATTGTATAATTTCTCTATTACTGTCTTTAGGTTCACTGACTATTTTTTCCTCTCCAATTTGCTGTTAAGCCTATTTAGTGAATATTTTATTGTGAATATTGTATTTTCAATTCTAGAATTTCCATTTGTTTCCTTTTCATACTTTTTATTTCTCTTATTTATGTTCTTGTAGTTATAGCTACCTTATTATTATTATTTTTTAAAGATTTTATTTATTTATTTGAAAGAGAGTGAGAGGGAGCATGAGAGGGGAGAAGGTCAGAGGGAGAAGCAGACTCCCCATGTAGCTGGGAGCCCGATGTGGGACTTGATCTTGGGACTCTGGGATTATGACCCGAGCGGAAGGCAGTCGCCTAACCAACTGAGCCACCGAGGCGCCCATAATAGCTACTTTAAACTTTTGTCTGCTAATACTAATATTTTAGGGTTGATCTCTGTTGAATGTCTTTTCTCTTGAGTCTATGGTCCAAGTATTAGTTTGGGCTACTGTAACAAAATACCATAGATGGGTTTAAACAACAGAAATTTATTTTCTTATAGTTCTAGAGACTAAAAGTTTATGATTAAGGTTCCAGCCAATTCGGTTTCTGGCAGGAGCTCTTTTTTTGGATTGTAGATGGCTACCTTCCTGCCGGGTCCTCACAGAAGCTTTTCCTAGTGTGAGCATATGGAGGGAGAGAGGGAGAGAGTGAGGTTGAGAGAGAGAGAGAGAGAGAGAGAGAGAGAGTTAGTGAGTGTGTATATATACATGTGTGTGGGTGAGCTCTCTGATACCTCTTCTAAGGATATTAAGCTTATCAGATCAGAGTCCCATCCTTGTGACCTCATTTAACCTTAATTACTTCTTAGACACTCTGTCCCCAGATAAAACCACAAAGGGGCATAGGGACTCAGCATATGAATTTGAAGGGATGCAAGCATTCAGTCCAAACATTTTGCCAATGACCCCCCAAATTCATGCCCTTCTCACATGCAAAATATATTCATTCCATCTTAACAGCCCCCCCAAAGTCTGAACTCATTGCAACATCAGCTCTAAAGTCCAAAGTCTTATCTAAATATCATTTATATCAGATATAGGTGAGACTCAAGGTATGATTCATCCTGAGGCAAAATTTCTCTTTATCTGTGAACCTGTAAAACTGGACAAGAATGTGTTTCTAAAATACCGTGGTGAGGCAGGTATTTCTCAGTTTCACTTCAAAAGGGAGAAATCACAAGGAAGAAAGGGGTGATAGGTCCCAAAGAAGTCCAAAACCCAGCAAGACAAATTCTATTAGATCTTAAAGCTCAAGAAAATCTTCTTTAGCTTGATGCCCTGCCTTCTTCATCCAGAAGCTGTGGTCCCACGTCACAGCTCTGCAGGGTCATCCTACTCCCCAGGCTTCTGGATGGAGGCTGATTGTCAAAACAGGAAATAAGATAGCCTGATGATTTCTGAATCACCTTCATCTCCTTTTCTTGGAGAATAGTGCAGGTTTGCAGTTGCGTAGCCTATTGTCCTGTCCCGGGGACTCAAGAGGTCTGTCAGCCTTCCTTCATTTTGTCTCTTTCATTTCAAGCTAGCAGTGTTTTTGTTTGTGTAGTCCTATCATCTTTACTGAGTGATAGTGCAGCCACACTTTTGGTGTTCTCTTTGGAACATGCATTTTTATTTTTTGCAATATAAACAGGTTGGATATTTTCCAAATCTTTTAAGTCTTGGTTTGTTTTTGCTTAACAATTTGGTTCATTTCTCTCCTGTTGGATTTTAATATAGAGGACCCAGGCTGTACCTTCCAACATTTTAGAAATCTCCTCAGCTGAATATTCATTTTCATTGTTCACAAGTTCTATCTTTCACAAAGCTCTAAAACACAATTTAGCCAAGTTCTTTCCCATTTTATAACAAGGATTGCCTTTTTCTCCGATTTCCAACAATCTGTTCCTCATTTTTGTTTGAATCCTTATCAGAATGGTCTTTCATGTTCATATTTTACCCACATTCTACTTATGGTATATATATTCTCTAAGATGATAGAAGCTTTCACTATAGCTCTTCTCTTTTCTCCCTGAGACCTTGCTGGAGTTGCATTTAACATCCAAATTACTACCAGCAGTCCCTTCACAGGAGCCTACATCAACATTTTACAAAATTTTTCTTTTTATGTATTTATTTTGTTTGTTGAAGTCTAGTTGGCACATAATGTTACATTAGTTTCAGGTTATAGCATGGTGATCGAACAGCTGTGTGTTCTGCTGTGCTCACAGGTGTTGCTGTAATCAGTAGCTGTATGACACTATTACAGTCTCACTGACTACATTCCTTGCTTATACCTTTCATCCCCATGCCTGATTCATTTGATAATTGGAAGCTTGCACCTGTCACTTCCCTCACCCCTATTTGCCTATGCCCCCAACCCCCTTCCCCCTGGCAACTGCCAGTTAGTTTTCTGTATTTATGGGTTGGTTCCTGTTTTGTTTGTTCATTCATTTTGTTTTTTAGTTTCCACTTATGAATAAAATTACCTGGTATATGTCTTTTGCTGTCTGACTTATTTCACTTAGTGTAATACTTTCTAGTTGTCACAAATGGCAAGATCTCATTCTTTTTTATGGCTGAGTAATGTGTGTGTGTGTGTGTGTGTGTGTGTGTGTGTATGTATCTCACATCTTTATTGATGGACATTCAGATTGCTTTCATATCTTAGGTATTGTAAATGCAGTAAATGTAAGGGTGTATATATTTTTTAAATTAGTGTTTTTGTTTTCTTTGGGTAAATACTGGTAGTGGAATTACTGGATTGTATGCATTTCTATTTTTAATTTTTTTTTTTTTAAAGATTTTATTTATTTGACAGAGAGAAACACAGTGAGAGAGGGAACACAAGCAGAGGGAATGGTAGCGGGAGAAGTAGGCTTCCTGCCGAGCAGGGAGCCCGATGCGGGGCTCGATCCCAGGACCCTGGGATCATGACCTGGGCCGAAGGCAGACGCTTAATGACTGAATATCATTTTTAATGTTTTGAGGAGTCTCTATACTGTTTTCCACAGTGGCTGCTGCACCAGCTTGCATTCCCACCAACATTACATGAGCGTTTTTTTAACTCCTCCACATACTCCCCGGCACTTGTTTCTTGTCTTTTTGATTCTAGCCATTCTGACAGGTATAATTGCTTTCTCATTGTGGTTTTGATTTGCACTATTGATTAGTGATGTTGAGCATCTTTTCATGTGTCCATCTGAAGGTCTTTTAGGTTCTTTGCCCATTTTGTTAATCAAATTATTTGGGGTTTTTTGGTACTGAGTTGTAGAAGTTCTTTGGATATTAACCCCTTATTGGATATATTATTTGCAAATATCTTCTCCCATTCAGTAGGTTGCCTCTTCATTTTTTTGATGGTTTCCTTTGCTGTACAAAAGCTTTTCATTTTGGTGTAGTCTCAATAGTTTTATTTTTGCTTTTGTTTTCCTTGCTGAAGGAGGCATCTAGAAAAAGTTTGGTAAAAGGCTGATATAAAAGAGATTACTGCCTGTCTTTTCTTTTAGGAGTTTTATGGTTTTAGGTCTAACATTTAGATCTTTAATCCATTTTGAGTTTAATTTTGTTTATGGTGTAAGAAAATGGTCCAGTTTCATTCTTTTGCACGTAGCTGTCCATTTTTCCAGCACCATTTGTTGAAGAGACTGTCGTTTTCCCATTGTATATTTTTGCCTCCTTTGTTGTAGATTAATATGGTATATAAGTGTGGGTTTATTTCTGGGCTCTCTATTCTGTTTCATTAATCTAGGCATCTATTTTGTGCCAATACCATACTGTTTTGATTACTGCAGTTTATAGTGTATGCTGAAATGTGGGATTGTGATACCTCCAGTTTTGTTCTTCCTTTTCAAGATTGCTTTGGCTATTTGGGATCTTCTATGGTTCCATACAAATTTTAGTATTTTTTTGTTCTAGTTCTGTGAAAATTGATGTTGGCAGTTTGATAGGGATTGCACTGAATCTGTAGATTGCTTTGGGTAGTATGGATGTTTTAATAATATTCTTCCAATCCATGAGCCTGGAATATCTTCATTTGTGACATCTTCAGTTTCGTTCATCAATTTTTTTTTTAAGATTTTATTTATTTATTTGACAGAGAGAGAGATCACAAGTAGGCAGAGAAGCAGGCAGAGAGAGGGGAGGAAGCAGGCTCCCCGCTGAGCAGAGAGCCCGATGCGGGGCTCGATCCCAGGACTCTGAGATTATGACCTGAGCTGAAGGCAGAGGCTTTAACCCACTGAACCACCCAGGCGCCCCTCGTTCATCAATATTTTAATAGTTTTCAGAGTATAGATCTTTCATCTTGATTAAATTTGTTGCTATTTTAATTTTTTTGGTGCTATTGTAAATGGAATTGTTTCCTTAATTTCTATTTCTGATACTATGTTATTAGTATATAGAGATGCAATAGATTTCTGTATATTTTCTATCCTGTGACTTTACTAAATTAATTTATTCTTATGGGGTTTTTTTGGTGGAGTTTTTAGGGTTTTCTTTTCTTTTTCTTTTTTTTGAGATTTTATTTATTTCACAGAGGGAGAGAGATGGTGAGAAAAGGAACACAAGCAAGGGGAGTGTGAAGAAAGTTTCCTGCCAAGCAGGGAGCCTGATGTGGGGCTCAATCCCAGGACCCTGGGATCATGACCTGAGCCGAAGGCAGATGCTTAACTGACTGAGCCACCCAGGTGCCCTGAGTTTTCAGGGTTTTCTGTGAATAGTATGTCATTTGCAAAGAGTGACAATTTATTTCTTTACCGATTTGGACGCCTTTTATTTCTTTTTCTTGACTGGTTGCTATGGCTAGGACTTCCAGTACTAGTACATATATTTTTTAATTTCTTCTTTGATTTCATCATTGGCTTGTTGGTTGTTTAGTAGCATGTTGTTTAAACTCCATGCGTTTGTGGGCTTTTTCCCCAATTTTTTTCTTGTAATTGATTTCTAGTTTCATACCATTATGGTTGGAAAAGATGCTTGATATAAGTTTAGTTTTCTTAAATTTATTGAGACTTATTTTGTGGCTTAACATGTTATCAATCTTGGAGAAAGTTCAACGTGCTCTTGGAAAGAATATGTATTCTGTTGTCTTTGGATGGATTTATCTGTGTATATCTGTTAAGTGCATCTGGTCTGTTTCCTTATTGATTTTCTTCTGGATAACTACCCATTGATGGAAAGGGGGTGTTAAAGTTAACTATTTTCATATTACTGTCAGTTTCTTCCTTTACATCTCTTAACTTTTGTGTTATGTATTTAGATGCTTCAGCATTGGGTGAATAGATATTTACAATTGTTACATCCTCTTGTTGGATTGATCCCTTTATCGTTTTGTAGTACCATTTTTTGTTTCTTGTTACAGTCTTTGTTTTAAAGTCTATTTTGTCTGATATAAGTATTGTTACCCTGGATACTTTTTTTAGTTCCATCTCTTCATTTTCAGTTTGCATGTGTCTTTAGGTCTGATGTGAGTCTCTTGTAGGTAGCATATAGACAGGTCTTGTTTTTTAATCCACTCTGTCACCCTTTGTCTTTTTTTTTTTTTTTTTTTGCCCCCCTGTCTTTTGATTAGAGCATTTAGACCATTTACATTTAGAGTAAATATTGATAGGTATGTACTTATTGCCATTTTGTTAATTTCTGGTTGTTTTTGTAGTTCTCTGTTTCTTTCTTCTCTTGCTCTCTTTTCTTGTGATTGATAATTTTCTTCAGTGTTGTGCTTGTCTTTATTTTTTGTGTATCTATTATAGGTTTTTGACTTGTGGTTATCATTAGGTTCCTGTATAATATCTAATCATATGATAGTCTGTATTAAATTGATGATCACTTAAGATCAAACACATTCTAAAGAACTTTATTTTTATTCCCCTCTGTCCACCTTTTATCTATATGTTGTTAGGTTTTACATCTTTTATTATGGGAGTCCCCTTAACTAACTTTTTTTTTTTAAGATTTTATTTATTTATTTGTCAGAGATCAGAAGCAGGGGGAGTGGGGAGCAGCAAGCAGAGCAGGCAGAAGGAGAAGCAGGCTCCCCTCTGAGCAGGAGGCTCAATGTGGGACTTGATCCCGGGACCGTGGGATCATGACATGAGCCGAAGGCAGACACTTAACTGACTGAGCCAGCCAGGCGTCCTCCCTTAACTAACTTTTTAAAATATAGTTGATTTTACTACTTTTGTCCTTCAACCTTTATACTAGCTTTGTAAGTGATTGCTCTACTACCTTTACTGTGCTTGTTTAATGAAATTTTTTTCTTTTCATAATTTTGTTCTAATTGCATAATTTGTTCTAATTTTGTTCTAATTGTTTATCCACTTAAAGAAGCTCTTTAACATTTCTTGTAAGGCCGGTTTAGTGGTGATAAAATCCTTTAATTTTTGTTTATCTGAGAAGCTCTTTATCTCTCCTTCGATTCTGAATGATAACCTTGCCAGGTAGAGTATTCTTGGTTGTAGGTTTTTTCCTTTCAGCACTTTGAATATATCATGCCTCTCTCATCTGGTGTGCTTAATAGTTTCTGATGAAAAATCAGCTGATTGCCTTATGGATTTTCCTTTGTAATTATTTGCTTCTCTCTTGCTGCTTTTAAAATTCTTTGTCTTTAATCTTTGACATTTTACTTATTATGTGTTATGGTATGGAGCTCCTTGGGTTCATTTTGTTTGGAACTCTCTGTGCTTCCTAAATCTGGATATCCATTTCCTTCTCCAGGTGAGGGAAGTTTTCAGCTGATATTTCTTCAAATAAGTTTTCTGTCCCTTTGTCTCTCTCAGCTTCTTCTGAGACCCCTATAAGGCAAATGTTTGTTTGCATGTTTCCCAAGAGATCCTTAACCTGTTCTTATTTTTTTTTTTAATTCTTTTTCCTTTTGGCTATATGGCTTAAGTGCTTACTTTTAGTTTGTCCTCCGTATTGCTGATCTGTTCTTCTGAATTCTTTAATCTGCTGTTGATTGTTTCTAGTGTATTTTTCATTTTATTCATTGTATTCTTCAGTGCCAGTCTGTTTTAATATTTTCTGTCTCTTTGTTGAAGTTCTTACTGAATTTATCCACTCTTCTCTCCAGTTGGTGAGCATCTCTATAATCATTAATTTTTTTTTTTTTTGAAATGTTTAGCAGATAGCTTGGTTATCTATATTGCATTTAGTTTTTTTTCTGAGATTTTGTCTTGTTCTTTCATTTGAAGCCTATTCCTCTGTCTTCTCATTTTGCTTGACTTTCCGTGCTTGTTTCTATGAATAAGGTGCAACAGATACTTCTCTTAAACTTGAAGGAATGATCATGTGTATGGTCATGCCCTGTGTAGCTCCATGTGCCTGGTGATTTGGCTGGCTGGCTGAAGTTGTAGCTGGTGGTCCCCAGGCACTCTGTGCTGGGGTGCCCTGGTGGGATGGCCTGAGCTGAAGTGGGTGGTCCTAGGGCTCTCTGCATAGAGAGTGCTCTGGCAGGACTGCTGAAGCTGAAGTAGATGCAGGCTGGGTGGTCCCCGGGGATCTTTGTGCACAGGGTGCCCTAGTAGGACAGTTGAAGGTGAAGTGTATGCAGGTTGAGGTGTGCTGGGGTGCTCTGTGCAGGGGTGCCCTGGTGATTTGTCTGGATCCAAAGCAGGAATGGGCTGGGTGGTCTCTAGGCACTGCACATAGTGAGTAGCCCAGTGAGTTATCTGTAGCCAAGTTGGGTGTGTTCTTGAGGAGTTCTGCAGTGGGGGTACCCTGGCAAGTTGTCTGGAGCCAGAGTGGTGTTTTGCAGTGCCTTGGTCACATTGGCAAGACAGCTAACACTGTGTGTGTGTGGAGCTGACCAGGGACGTTGCGCTATGTGTTGTGTTAGGGTCACGTGGGTAGGGTGACTAGGGCTGGTGTGGGATGGGGCCTGGGGATTATTGAGTTGATAGACCAGCAAGAGCCTGTTGCTGTCCATGCTGTCAAGGTAGAGGGAGAATGTATACCTTGGCCCTTCAAACCTGGAGAGAGTTCCAGCAGCTCCCCCACCATTTGGTGGAGTTCTGGGACTGAATTTTTTTTATAATCTAGTTACTCTTTTAAACAATGGCCTTTTTTTCTCTACCCTAAGAAGACGAATCTGCTCACGGTTCCTCAGTACTATCTGTCCCTAATGCAGTTCACGGTGACGGGTGGGCGTTCCTCTTGTTATCCTGTCTCTGTCTTTCTTGCCGTTCTCTATGTGGTCTATCTTTTGTTGTTCAGAGGCTGTTCAGTCAGCCCCCCATTCTTCAGGAGGAATTGCTCTATAAATAGGTATAGATTTGGTTTGTCCTGTGGAGGTGAGTTCATTGCCCTCTTAGACCAGAAATCCTAGGCTTTTTTTTAAGCACACACATCAAAAACTTTTCCAGCCTTCATCATAACCCAGTTCCAAAGCCATTTCCATATTTTAGGTATTTTTTACTACACTGCTCCGTTTCATGGTAACAAAATCTGTATTAGGATTCTCCAGAGAAATAGAATCTAGAAAGAGATTTAAAGATTTCATGCATGTGATTACAGGGGCTGACAAGTCCCTAGACCTACAGTTGGGCAAGGTGGAGACTTATGATAGCTGATGGTATAGTTTAAGTGTGAGTCTGAAGTCTTATAGTGTGATTGCAGGCTCAAGCCTGCTTGCCCAGGGTAGTAGGCTTGAGACTCAGGAATAATTGATGTCCTAGGTTGAAGGCAGTCAGGAAGGAGGAATTCTCTTACTTGGGAGAGGGTTAGCCTTTTGCTCTCTTCAGACCTTCAACTGATTGGATCAGGTTCACTCACATTAGGGAGAAGAATCATCCTTGAATCAGTCTGTTAGTTTAAATGTTAGATTCATCCAAAAACACCTTCATAGAAATATTCAGGATAATGTTTGATGTAATATCTGGGTACTTTGTGGCGCAGCAAGTTTACAGGTAAAATTAAGCATTACAGGTCACATTTCCTAATTTTTTTTGGTGTATGTCTGGTTATTTTGGATTTATGTTGGATAGTGTGAATTATATAGTGGAGGAAATTTGGATTCTGTTATAGTCTTCCAAAGAGTGTTAATTCTTTTGGATTAGCAGGCAGTTAATTTGGCTGAACTCAAACTCTAAACTGTTGTCTCCTCTGTGATGGGCAGCAGATGAAATCTTTGTTCAATTCTTTTATCCTTAGCTGGGCACTGGAAGTTGTTCCATTCATATGTAGTTCAGTTCATATGATAGCCATACATTTGGGCTAAGAAATAATTGGCATATATAGCTATATAAGTTTGAGGTGTACAACATGATGGTTTGACCTACATATGTTGTGAAATGATTACCACAATAGGTGTAGTTAACATCCATTATCTTAATATAGATACAGTAAAAGGAAAAAAAAAATTTCTCCTGTGATGAGAACTTTTAGATCTACCCTCTTAACAAGTTTTCTACTTATCAAATAGCAGTGTTAACTATAGTCATCATGTTGTATATTACATCCCTAGGACTTGTAACTAAAAGTTTATAACTTTTGACCACCTTCCCCCATTTGTACTTCCACTCACCTCCTCCCTCTGGTAACCACAAGTCTGATCTCTTTTCCTATGAATTTAGTATATTTTTTGTTTGTTTTAGAGTCCACATATAGGTGAGATCATCCAATGTTTGTCTTTCTCTGTCAGACTTATTTCATTTAACAATGTCTGCAAGGGTTCATCCATGTTGTTGCGAGTGGTAGGATTTCCTCTTTTTTTTTTTTTTATGTGTATAACAAAACTTTATCCTTTTCTACTTTGATGGTCATTTAGGTTGTTTCCATGTCTTGGCTATTACAAATAAAGCTTGTGTGAACATCGGGTTGTAGATATCTTTTTCAGTTAATGCTTTTGTTTCTTTTGGATATATTTCCAGAAGTAGAATTGTTGGGTCATATGGTAGTTTAAAAAAAAATTTTTTTTTTGAGGGACCTCTGTACTGTTTTCCATAATGGCTTTACCATTTTATAGTCCCACCAGCAGTCCAGAAGGGTTCCTTTTCCTTCAGTGTTTGTTACCTCTTTTCTTTTCTTTTTTTTTTTTAAAGATTTTATTTATTTGACAGAGAGAGAGATCACAAGTAGGCAGAGGCAGACAGAGGGAGAAGGGGAAGCAGGCTCCCTGCTGAGCAGAGAGCCCAATGTGGGGCTCCATCCCAGGACCCTGAGATCATGACCTGAGCCAAAGGCAGAGGAGGCTTTAACCCACTGAGCCACCCAGGCGCCCCACCTCTTTTCTTTTTGATGGCGGATCTAGCTTATTCTTTAAATAGGGTATTAATGACATTTTGGGCTGTATAATTCTTTGTTGTAGAGGAATGTCTTGTGCATTGTAGTACGTTTAGAAGCATCCCTGGTCTACCATCTACCCATTAGATGCCAGTACCATCTCCACCCCCATTAATTCCCCCCCCCCCAGTTATGATAAGCAAAAATGTCTCCTTAGGATCGAAATTACAGAGCTCAAGTCTAATGAGAAAAAAGCAGCTAAGTTATGTAGACCTTTTTGTGTCCTAATTATACTGTGATGTTTACAGGTAAATAGTTCTTGTAAAGAAGATGACTCTAAACAGAAGCAACCAAACAAGAAAAAGAGGATCATCTATGATTCAGGTAATACTTCTGAGGAGCTTTGAAGTTTTAAAATAATTTTATATCCTTTATATAAATTTTAAAAAGTTCATATATTTCATAATATATAATAATAATTTTAAAATAATTTCCAAACTGTTGTTCTGAGACACACAGCTCTCTCTAATGTTATAATAGGTCCTGTGAGGAGGGGGCTCTATGCTCAAAGCTGGAAACAGTTTTATTATACTGTGGAACTTATCAGAGCTGAAATGTGTTAATGTATTAACTATGTTTGTTCGGGAGGTATATAGTATTTATAGCATGTCTTAGACTTTGAATATGGCATATTTATTTTTGAAAATATTCATACTAACTTCTCTTGCAGCTGAACTTCTTGGAAACTGAATTTGAAAAAAAGTGCTTTAGAATATTGCTTTTGAAATATCTGACATTTAATTTTTGTGCTTTTAATCTGGACCTTTTTTTGTTGCATTTAAAGTGGAACAAGCACCATATAAAGTATTTGAATATACTTTTATGATGAGTATTTTTATGCTTGTCTTTTATGATATATTAAAGTAATGGTAGAATTCAGAAAGTTTTAGGTTTTACTTTGTGGAATAGATTCATCTGGTGTGAATTCCTAAAATTAAAAAGGTAACCTAAGGAAGCATTTATAGATTGTTAAGATTTGACAGTGATAGCAAAGATTCCGACTCCATCCTAAATATACTTGTGTTTATTGTAAGTCTTTTACAGTTGTATATTGTAAGGAATTTGAAATAAATACGCATTCCCTGGGAGTTTCTATCATTTGGGAAACTGGAAATTTAATTGTTTGATGCAGTTTGATGCATATCATAGACTAATATGAAATAGGATTTATAAATGCATAGTTCAGGGAGAAAGGAAGGATACTAAAGTTTATGAAACTTTTATTTTTGTACTACTTTTTCTTGGGTATTTAAGTGTCTTGGGTGGGTAGGTTGTGGTAGACAGACCAGTGCGTTCAAAGAGGTCCATACCCTAATTCCTAGAATCTCTGAATATGTTAGGTTACATGACAAAAGGGAAATTAAAGTTGTAAGTGGCATTAAGTTTGATAATCAGATGACCTTAAAGTAGGGAGATTATCCTGGATTATGTAGGGGTGGGCCCATTGTATTCACAAGGAAGGGGGAGGCAGGAGAGAGAGAGAGAGAGGTTAACTGTGGAAGAAAGAGAACCAGAGAGATGGCAGCATGAGAAGGATTTTGCCCGATGTTGCTGGTTTGAAGATAGAGGAAAGGAGCCCTAACTAAGGAATGTTAGCAATCATTAGAAACTGGAAAAGACAGGAAACCATGTTCCTGTCTTTTTCCCTAGAGTATCCAGAAAAGGATCCTAGCCCTGCTGATACTTTGATATTAGTCCAGTGAGACCCATATGGGATTTTTAACCTCCAGAACTGTAAGATAATATGCTTATGTTGTTTGAGGCCACTAAATTTGTGGTGATTTGTTACGGTAACAGAAGTAAGACAAAGGATTAGCACAAGTAGAAGTAACCTGTAAGAGTTTTGCCTCGAAATGGGCCTTGAGGAATTGGTTAACAATAATCACTTTAAAAACACGCTGCATTTTACTATTTCTTTTGAGGGTTTTGTTTGATTTTCCTTTCATGTACAGATTCAGAATCAGAGGAGACAGTGCAGGTAAAAAATGCCAAAAAGCAACCAGAAAAACTGCCGTTGTCTTCTAAACTTGGTAAAATTCTACGCCAGGATCCTGTTACATACATTTCAGAAACAGGTAAGATACTGAAGATGTTCATTGTTTTAGAGAGGAGTAGTGTGTGTTATGTTCATGAGCTTCTCATTGGTGTCTGGATGTACCTTTGAATTGAATTTCTTTGAATTACTTTGTACTTTGAATTGAATTTCTGTTGCCTTTTTTCTTTGTTAGTGTATATTAGAGGAAGGCTCTAATCATTATCTTTGGCATTTTCTGTGGGTTAAGGGCCATTGTAAGGACTGATTCCAGAAGAATTGGCCTTGGCATTTTTTTAAGTGTTCTTTTTTTTCTTTTTTAAAGATTTACTTATTTATTCTAGAGAGAGAGAAAAAGAGAGTGTGAGGGCCTGAACATGAGCGGGGGAGGGGCAGAGGCAGAGGGAGAGAGAGCCTCCCCAAACAGACTCCCTCCCCACTGAAGGCATAGCCTGATGTGGGCTGATTCCAGGCCCTGAGGTCGTGACCCAGTCTGAAAGCAGAAGTCAGTCAGCTGAGCCCCCCCAGGCACCCCTAGGTGTTCTGTATTGAATAAGCTGAAATTCTATCTTGAATCATAAATTAAAATGTTATTGGTGTGTTTTATGTAAATTTTTTTATCTTGCATTCTAGAGTCATAAGAAGCTAAGTATATAACGGTTATTCATATTCGTGGTTTATAAAATCTAGCACGGGGCCTCTGGGTGGCTCAGTCACCTAAGTGTCTAACTTACGGTCTAACTCAGTTAGACTTAACTTAAACATCTAACTCAGGTCCTGATCCCAGGGTCCTGGGATGGAGCCCTGAGGCGGCTCTGTGCTCAGCAGTCCTTCTTCCCCTTCCCTCGCTAGTGCTCTCTTTCTCTGTCTCAAATAAATAAGTAAAATCTTTAAAAAGGTATATAATTTAGCACAGATGTGACCTGAATTCCTTGTATTCTCTTGTGACACTGAAGATTTTAGCACTGACTTTTTAAAAGATGATTGTTTTTGAACTGAAATTTGTTTGATCTGATTTGAGTGGTCAGAAAGCAAAAGACATTTATAAATGTACACTAATCTTAAAATGGTAAAATAGTATAAATGATTGTTTCATAGATAGTATTCACTTATGGTGAGGATCTCTGAAACGTCATCTGAGGACAAAAACTCAGATCCATTCAGTTTAAAGTCATCTTAATTCTGGCATTGTTAACTACTAAAGGAGACTATACCAGGAATGAAAGGTTAGATGTAGTAATCTTCAAATTCACAGAGCCTGTTGAATCGGTTCCTGCGTAGAAATGCTTGAAGGGGCCATGAAAGCATCTCATAGGTTACTGATTTGTTTATATTGGAGAAAACCTCTGGAACCATTATTTTTAGCACTCTGGTATTTCCGTATTGCTAGTGAAGTGAATATACCTGGTTTGAAGGGACAGGGTAAAAGCAAGGTATTTATTTTGATATTCAACAAGCATTTATTGAGTGCTTTTTACGGGATACTAGGAGCTGGGGATAAAAAGATGACCAGACTCCCAAGTACCGTAGGAGTCGCTTGAGGCAGTGAAAAGTAGTCAGCAGAGTGCTTGAAGGGTAAGAGTTGACCTGGCACTTGAAGGATGAGCAGGCGATGGAGGGAAGAACGTGTCAGCTTGTGGGGAACGGGATTATTTAAGGCACCGCAGCCAGCGCAGGGGTTGGTATGTTTGTAGGACACAGAAGAGACTGCTTGTCCACATGATGAGGATTGGTGGGAAGAAGGATGAAGGAAGACCTTATAGGCTAGGCAGATGAATTTAGACTTAACAGAGCAGGGAAAAGGATACCATTAAAGTTTGCAGAGAGTTGTGGAATGATGAATGTAATATTGAAGGGTGATAGCTAGATTGCTAGTGTTCAGGGTGGGGTGGAGAATATAGAAATTGTAGTGAGGGAAGTTGAGACATTTACTAGGAGTGAAGTAATGAGAGATGTAAGAAGTTTGCAGTAATAGTAAGGGACTGGTTTATAAACGTTTTTGAGAAATGAGTTATAAATTAGGTGTTTGGATGACCTGTAGTACTATTATTAGGATAATTGGAGAATTGATGTCATTAGCATGTTTAAGGTTTTTTGTTGTTTTAAAATTTTTTGGAATTATTTATTTATTTATTTGCTAGAGAGAGAGAGAGAGAACAAGCAGGAGGGGAGTGGCAGGCAGAGGGACAAACAGGCTCCCTACTGAGCAAGGAGCCCAATGGGAACTCCAATCCCAGGACCCTGGGATCATGACCTGAGCCAAAGGCAGAGGCTTAACCGACTGAGCCACACAGGCGTCCCTGTTTTCTTTTATTTTTTAAGTAATCTGTATGCCTGACATGGGGCTTGAACTCACAACCTTGAGATTCAGAGTTTCATGCTCTACGGACTTTGCCAGCCAGGTGCCCCTGTTTTTTTTTTTTTTTTCAATAACAGCTTTATTGAGATATACGGTTCATCTCTAAGATTTTAATATTATTGGAATTTGGGGCACCTGGGTGGCTCATTGGGTTAAAGCCTCTGCCTTCAGCTCAGGTCATGATCTTAGGTCCTGGGATCGAGCCCCACATCAGGCTCTCTGCTCAGCAGGGAGCCTGCTTCCCACTCTCTCTGCCTGCCTCTCTGCCTACTTGTGATCTCTCTCTGTGTCAAATAAATAAATAAAAATATTTAAAAAAAATATTTTTGGAATTTGCAGTTACAGGTCAAAGTATCGGAGAGATGAGAACAATAAAACTTTACTTACATGTATGGGCTTTACTTGAGAGTGTGCAGGTACTCGTGGTGGATAAATTGGTCGGTAAGTAGGGAATGAAACAGGAAAGGAAGTCCTTGTGTTGTAGAAGGAACCTGAGCCTGGAAGGTCAGAAGCCCTGCCTGAGGTTCCATCCTTGGTTCCCATCTAATAGCTCTTCGAGTCTGCCTCACTTTCTGCAAAGCAGCAACACTAATTGAATAGGCTTGTTGTGAAGACTTACTGGAATGATGCATAGGAAATGGCTAGACCTAGTGCCTGAAGCCTATAAAAATAGGCAGTTCAAAGGAAAAAGAGCAAAACAGAAGAAGCCTACAGAGGAGCTTTGTAGGTTCTCAGAGACACTTATTTGATAAAATGGTTCAAATGATGAAAAACAAAATGTAGGTGACATTAACATATTTTCTGTAAACTTTTTGGTAAGCCGAGATATTTCTTCATTATGGCAGAGGCAGATGACTCTTTAACCTTTTTGTTCTATTGCTAAATACCTGCTCAGGCACATTGTGCAAATGCACTCTTCTATTAAGAGATCCCCTTCTGAGATCTGGCCACCTTTGTGAAGTTTTGAATATGTGGGAGGGATACTAGAAACAGTATGATGATAGGTTTGTTATCGAACTGAAGGTGGTGTGATCAGGCTTTCCAGTGATAGCCTGGAAACGTCAAAGTTAGTGTGCAGACAGCCGTGGCCTTCAACTGTGGATCACTTGGCTATCCTTATCTTGTGATTTTAGGTACACAGAAGGGTCAGACGATTAAAGCTCTGATCACAGATTTTCTTTAACACGGAATCATTTATTTCGGACCAGGTATTTTTGAATGTTATTTTCTGAAGAGATATCCAACACTTTATCTGAAATTTCTATGAACATTATATCAATGTTTATGTCATTCTGCTGGTGGCACGTACATGAGAAAGTAAACATTGTCCCCTTGTTGTAGCTGAAAATCTTGGGGTGCAATGTATCTAATAGGATGTTCAGTATTAATTACAATTTTCTGTTTTTTCTTAGAATTAAGATATAGGAAAAGCTACTTCTTTTCTTGCCTATATTTATCGTCTCTCAGTTTTTTATTCCTTGAAATCACAGGTGCATGGGAAGAAAAATAAGCTCTTTTTCTTCCCTCCATAAGGGAATGAACTCTTATAAAGCAGTCCATAATAAAGTCAGATATATAAAGAGTTTTAAGAAAGGTGCAGCTTCTTGAAATTAATAAGCTGGAAAATTCTTCATCTTAAAATAATTTTTAAAAATAATTTAGTTTTTTTTTAAATCTAAAACTTTAGTTTTTCAGTATTGGGTCATGAATAAATATTCACAGTATAAATGTAAATATTTATGTTACTAGTATCAGGTTAAATAGAATATTTGTGGTAATAATAATTTAAAAATAAAAATTCTAACCTAAAACTGTGTTGTTGATTGGGAGATTGGAGCTTCTTGTGGAAAAGGATTATATGACAATGATTCAGTTTTAAAAACCTGTTAAGAAAGAAACAGGGGTGCCTGGGTGGCTCAGTTGGTTAAGCATCTGCCTTTGGCTCAGGTCATGCATGATTCAGGGTTCTGGGCAGCCCCACTTTTGGCTTTCTCCCCTTCCACCTCCTACCCCCACCCCCTGTCCTGGCTCATGCTCTTGCTCAAAAATAAATATATAAAATCTTAAAAAAAAACAAGAACCATCTGTTGCCTCATTATTCCATATTTTATTTTTTATGAACCAGTTTTTGGTGTTTTTCTTGCAGTGTAGTATTTGTAGTGTTTAAGAATATGAGCTCTTGATTCAGGCTGGCTGGATTAACCTTCATTTATCTTCCCCATGTCTTAGTTTCCTCATTTGTGAAATGGGTTTATTATTAGTACCCACAAGAGAGGCCTTTGTGATGATCAAATGAGATAATCCTTGAAAAGCATTTAAAACAGAGCCAAACAGGGTCAGGCATATAATAAATGCTAAATAAGTATTAACTGTTAGTTTTACAATTTAATTTTGTTGTATCCCTACTTCTGCCTTTAAAGACTATGCTAAAGACATTTTATTTTTGCTTAAGTACTTAGGACTTTCTGTTGATCATGTAACTGTGCTTCAGAAATTTAGAAATTGAGTTTGACCCACTTATGTTGTGAAAGTGCACACCATCCAGTATGGCAACTTCTAATTACTTGTGGCTGTTGAGCACTTGAAATGTGACTAGCCCAGACTGAGAGTATTGTGAGTGTAAAGTACAGATTTCAAAGGATTAGTATGAAAAAGAAGTAAATTATCTTATTAATAATTGTTTAGTATTGATGATATGTTGAAATGGTAATAATTTGGATATGTTGGGTTGAGCAAAATATATTATTAAAATTAATTTCAGGGTTGCCTGGGTGGCTCAGTGGGTTAAAGCCTCTGCCTTCGGCTCAGGTCATGATCTCAGGGTCCTGGGATCGAGCCCCCCATCGGGCGCTCTGCTCAGCGGGGAGCCTGCTTCCCCCTCTCTCTCTGCCTACTTGTGATCTCTCTCTCTCTCTCTCTGTCAAATAAATAAATAAAATCTTTAAAAAAATTAATTTCGTTTCTTTTTTCCTTTTTAAAAATGTGGTTATGAGAAAATTTAAAACTAGCTTACGTTTTTTTCTGGTTGCACAGGGCTTTATAAACAACTAGAAAATTTAGGAAATAACCTTATTTTGGAAAATAACCTACTTCATTCAAGTGGTTTTGTTTATATTAATATACAGTTCTTTAGGCTATACATACAGGTCTTTAGGCTTATTGTTTAGCTCTGTGATCTATTTTTCATTATCACTTTTATTAAATCTGTCTTCTGTTGATTTTTAAAGTACTTTGATTACATTAACCACCCAAATTATAAGGAAAGGAAAAAAATGGCTTATGAACATCTTTGTAGCTAACCACTGACTCTAGTAAAATGTTCTTTTAAGTTGGTAAAAACCCAAATACTTGTTGAACTGGGTAAATATATTTACTTTTAGCTGTTTAATGAAGTGAGAGACCTTGAGTTTTGTTTGGCAAAGATGACCTTTTATTAGGCAGTTTCATCAGGGGCTGGTGTTTGGTTGAGAATGATGGGGGTTTTTCTGTGTCTTGAAAGTTGTTTATGACTGGTAATTTTAATTGAGCACATGATTCCAGAGACAGTGCTCTTGAGGTTATAATTATTTTTGGGATGTTTTAAATGGGAAAAAATTGGGAATGTGGTCTTCTCCAGTTCATGTAATATCAGCGACTTGTGATTTGGGAAAATAGTAGCAGAAAATATTGCTGAGGTTGTGTGTGTTTCTCTTTTGCTGATTTTTAGAGGCATATAGTTTTGCCTATTAGAGAAATG
>CM053604.1:26113821-26177933 GCA_028646535.1 Procyon lotor | reverse complement strand
TGAAAGCTTATGTATAGTATAGAGAATGTTTCTTAGATGTTTTCAGGGAAACCAGAGTGATTGAGCCTGAAAATTTCTTTGAAGTGAGAGGAAACTAAGAACTGTGTACTACATTTCTTTGATTATACTTGTTCAAAAATTAATATTGATTTGTGCACCAAGACTATAAAAGAAACTAAATTTATCATTTTGGGGGATAAGAATTTAGATGAATATTATTTTAAATTACCTAAGTAACACATTTAACCACAGTCTCACTGAAAAACAAGTAAACAATTCAGATGAAAATGTTTTATTCCCTCATCAATCCCTTTTGCCTTAGGTAGTCTATATAAATAAAAAATATATATACACACATTCATGTATGTGTATATACACACACACACACTCACACACAGACACACATATTTATTTGAGTGGCATTTTATTATAAAATTTCTGTAGCTTGCTCTTAATGTCTTAATGTCTTTTGCCTTCCTCTTTCCTTCCCTCCTTTCCTTCCTTCCTTTCCTTGTCTCCCTACTTGCCACTTTCCTCAGCTTCTGCCTCTTTGTTTCAATACAGAAAGATTCCTATCTCATTCTTTTAAACTTCTGTATGGAATTTAATACTATGCATTCCATTTTTTTCATGTTCTTATTTTGGATATTGGATTATTGATGTGTGCACATACCTGTTTATGCTCCATTGCAATATAATATATTTAACATTAAATGGGTGATTCACAGTGAAGAATCTGATCACTTAAAAGAGAATAGTATTTCTTGAGGTTCATTTTAAGAATGTAGTTTACCTGCCTATATTATAAAGAATAGATAGGGCTTCCACTGTCTGCTCCTTGGCATAGTGCTCTTATGAAAGTTCCCCCCGCACCTCTACCAGCAGCATTTGTATTTTCTTTTTGACTTTTACTATGTAATGGATCAAAGCGCCACTAATAATATTTTTTCTTGAACATGCTGCTATTAAGTCAGGTCTTTTCCAGTTTTCAGGCCCAGAAAGGGGGACTTTACACTTAACTTTATTAAATTTTTTCCTGAAAGAAACTCTTACATCTTTTTTTTTTAAAGAAATTTTAAAAAATTGTTTATTTGAGAGAGAGAGATGGCACGCATGCCTATGTGGTGGGGGGAGGGAAGGAGGGAGAAGGAGAGAAAACCCAAACGGGCTCTGTGCCCAGTGTGGAGCTTGATGCTGGGCTCAGTCTCATGACCCTCAGATATGACCTGAGCCAAAATCAAGAGTCTGACACTTAACTGACTTAGCCACCCAGGTGCCGTGAAGCTCTTATATTTTTATTTTGTTAAATTCCAGGGTTTTGTATCCTGATCCAGTCATTTATTTAACAGTACTTAACAATATTAATTCCTCACTAATTTATTTATTCAATAAACATCATGTGTTCAGTCTATGTACATAATAGTGTACTGGATAATCTATGAAATAGGTAAAAGAATAAAGCATGGTCTTGTCTTAGAGTTCATTGGGGAGATTGAACTTAGAGTTCATTGGGGAAGTAAGTCTTATATAAAAATTATAGAAGGAAAAAATTAACAGTTATAAAAATATCTTCTAAGGATATTCAGGCATGGGAGAGGTAACTTTTATTTTGGAGGTTCAGGAAACATTTCCTGGTGGAGAGAGAAGTTTGAATGTTGAATTTCAAACTTGAAGTTTGAAATAAATGTAAAAGTTTGGAAGAATTTAACATGGAGATTTAGGTACTGTGTGTACTAGAAAGAGAATAATGTGGGAGCTTGGAAATCAGTAGTGCTATTTCATATGCATTATTCATTACTTTCTAACCTACAGTAGAAAGAAAATATTTTAAAAATTCAACTTATAAACTTTGAGATTTATGTGATTAATACTACCTAGTATTGTAGCTATTGTATATATATATTTTTAATGAAGAAACATTTTTTGAGATTTATATATTTAGAGAGAGAGAACACACGAGTGGGAGGGGAGGGAGAGGGAGAATCTTTTATTTTTAAATTTTTTTAAATTTTATTTTTTCAGTGTTCCAAGATTCGTTGTTCATGCACCACACCAGTGCTCTATGCAATACGTGCCCTCCTCAATACCCACCACCAGGCTTGCCCAACCCCCTACCTCATCCCCTCTAAAACCCTCAGTTTGTTTCTCAGAGTCCACAATCTCTCATGGTTCATCTCCCCCTCCGATTTCCCCCAATTCACCCTTCCTTTCCTTCTCCCAATGTCCTCCATGTTTTTATGCTCCACACGTAAGTGAAACCATAATGATAACTGACTCTCTCTGCTTAACTTATTTCACTCAGTATAATCTCTTACAATCCCGTTCATGTTGATACAAAAGTTGGGTATTCATCCTTTCTGATGGAGGCATAATATTCTATTGTATCTATGGACCATATCTTCTTTATCCATTCGTCTGTTGAAGGGCATCTTGGCTCTTTTCACAGTTTGGTGATTGTGGCAATTGCTGCTATGAACATTGGGGTACATGTGGCCCTTCTTTGCACTGCATCTGTATCTTTGGGGTAAATACCCACTAGTGCAATTGCAGGGTCATAGGGTAGCTCTATTTTTAATTTATTAAGGAATCTCCACACTGTTTTCCAAAGTGGCTGCACCAACTTGCATTCCCACCAACAGTGTAAGAGGGTTCCCCTTTCTCCACATCCTCTCCAACATTTGTTGTTTATTGTCTTGTTGATTCTGGCCATTCTAATCTAACTGGTGTAAGGTGGAATCTCAATGTGGTTTTGATTTAAAGAGAGAGGGAGAATCTTAAGCAGACCCCACACTAAGCACAGAGCCCGATGTGGGGCTCAGTTTCCCGACCCTGAGATCATAACCTCAGCTGAAACCGAGAGTTGGATGCTTAACTAACTGAGCCACCCAGGTACCCCGTAGCTCATATTTTCTTAATTATGGTATCTTCTACATAGGAGTCTCTTACTTTATTTGAAACACCTGTGTCCGGAGTAAAAGGGAGAATTCTACCATAATGATAGGATAAATTTCATCTTGTGTATGACTAGACATTTTTTTTCAAAACATTTCTACTGACTTCATGGAATGGAATAGCATTATATATAGCTTATATTTCATATCCATCTCATTTGATCTTCAAAGCTACCTGATATTAGGGATAACTTTCTTATAGAAAGCTTAAGGAAGCAATTTTCAATCTAAAGGTGCACAAAGTTTTACTGTGCAGCCTTCTTTGGATGTTCCTCATGTACTTGTTTTTCATATAGTCTGATTTCATATTTTCTACAGATTTGATAAACATATCTTTATATTTCTTTCCAAAGCATTGGTAAAATTATTTAGTATTAAGAGACAGGTAAAGAAACCTTTTCCAAAATTGACACGATCTATTTATCAGCATCCTGGATTAGCTTTTCTGTTTCTCATGAATGGTTGTTCAATTACTGATGGATCTTAATAACCACCTGTATTTCTTCATCTTGCTGTAAATCAGTGCTTCTCAGTCAAGGGTGACTTGCCTCTCAAGGAACCTTTGGCGGTATCTGGAGACATTTTTGGTCCTCACAGCTGGCAGGTGCCATGGCATCTGGTCAGTAGAGGCTAGAGATGCCACTAAACATCGTATGGTGTGCAGGAGCGCTCCCTTCAGAAGTGTTATTTGGCTTAAAATGGTGAATAATTTAGAGCTTGAAAACCCCACCTTGTCCTATCAGAAGAGAATTTGGTGAATGTTTTGTTGAACTATAGATAGCCCTTGTTTCTAGATTTATTTCGTCTACTAGTCCTGTTACTTCTAGAATAAAGAAGCTCTTAAGTCAGCATAGTTTATTCCTGGTGATCTCCATCTTCTGTTGAATATTTCTTTTGACCTGTTCTTGATGTTACTGCACAGAATTGTCACCAAACCTTTCCTTTTCTATTGTTCTTGGTTGGGGATTTGCCTTTCTCTTTTTGGCAATGAGGATTCCATTTCTTGTTTTAATCTTTAGAGACTTCTTCATTTTATAGATGATTCAAAGGTCACTGATATTGCTTTAGCAATTTTATTTACAGACTCATTAACTGAAACATCTTTATAAGAGCTAGATACTTTCTTACAATCTTTTTGTCCAGTAGTTTGTTGTTCAAGCCTCTTTTAATAATGCATTTTATGAGACCTGAAAATACGGAGCACCAGAGTATCTGGAGTGATTATTGAGGTTCTGAAGCATCTTTGAAAATGAACAGACTGTTGTTTGTTCTTGTGTCAGGCACTTATGAAACTGAGAGACACAGAATTGTATTCCACAATGCTAAGGAAACAGGATTATATTAGGAAAATACAATTAAATACTAATAAAATAGTATACAGGTGATTTGTGCTTGGCTTTAATCCTGAGACAGTTTTGTTGCCTCCTTTCCTGTGGGGGCAAGTGGAATGTGAACAGAGGTGGGGAATTACATGGCCAAACCACTCCCTGTACTCTTTGACTCTTTGCGGTGAGTCAGGTTTTCTTCTGGTGCCTGTTTCATACCTAAAAATTGTAAGAAGCTGTGTGTGATGTGCCTGTGTCCTCCTGTCCAAGCCTCCCCCTGCCCTGCCTACTTTCTCTGTGAGAGCCAGTGGAGATAGAGGCAAGGAAAGTAAGTGGTAAAATGTTCCACTTTCTCCTTCTGTGTTAATGTTTTCTTAGTAATTGAAGGCAGCTGTGTGCTGTTCCAGGGACTGTCCCTCCTGCTCTGGCGGGGCTCCGGCACCCATGTGGTGGGTAACGTCACAGCACAAGCCAGTACTTTTTCTCTTATTTGTCATTACTCATCTTGCTAGGCCTCACAAATTATAAAATGGGTTTATTTAAAAGATATAACGAACTCTATTTGCTTCCAAGGGGATTTATTGGTACCGAACCGTGACCTCTCTTAATTTCTTGATTAAAGATGAGCAGTCTCAGAGTTTGTACTTAATCATACTGAAGTACAGAATATTAGATTCACCACATAACGGTATAAAGATGGTATGTTTAGTTTCTCTTCCATTTACTTAATTCACAAATATTTATTGAAGACTTGGCATATGTATAAAACTTTCTCTACTTCCAAAACCAAAATGACGGTTTGGGTTTTTGACCCAAGGACATACTGAAAAGGAACTTGGTAGGAAAGGGCTCTAAAAACTCAGATTCCCTTTTTAGTTTTTGATTAGTTATTGCTGAATAAATTGTTTTTAATCTCTGTAACCAGATTTCTTTAGCATGATCTCCATTAATTTGGTTTCTGTGTGTTCTAGACTGAAGGAAAGAAAATCGGAATACCAAACTCTGAGCAGGGTGAACTCCATAACTAGATTTTTTTTTAATTCCTTTTTGGCTTGAAAGTAGATTTCTGTATGGACCTGCACATTATTTTCTTTCTCTTTCGTTTGTTATCCTTTCTAAATAAATGTATCTAACTCAGAGTGGCAAAGCATTCTTCTCTCCCAGGCAATTCCTCTGCTGTATGTTACATAATGCTAGTTGACTCCGTGATTGTTGCCATATTTGAGGTTATGTTGTGTATAAATAAAAATAAATGATGTTTTTATAAGGAGACAGATATCCTGGAGGGAGATTCTGAGTATTGAATTGCCCATGATTTTCAACTAGGCCTAAGAAATTGGACTTAGATCTGTTTATCATTATTGTATTATAAATTTCCGAGGAGAAGAGAACACAGTTTGCCTTTGGCTTCTGACTGTAGGAACAAATTTAGGCTCATTAAAAATAAGAACGGATGTTAAAAAAGAAAAACAGTCATAACTTTATCTGGAATGTTTCATTTCTACACACTGTGTAGGATCGTAAAATATTTATTTTACGTGATGATGGTCACAGCAACACCTGTTAAATGACTGTCTTCTGCAAGCAGCTGATTGCATTGTTCTTTTTTTTTTTTTTGATTTTATTTATTTGACAGAGAGAAACATAGGGAGAGAGGGAACACAAGCAGAGAGAATGGTAGCGGGAGAAGCAGGCTCCCCACTGAGCAGGGAGCCCGATACGGGGCTCGATCCCAGGCCTCCGGGATATGACCTGGGCCAAAGGCAGACGCTTAACGACTAAGCCACCCAGGCGCCCTGATTGCATTGTTCTTATCTTTGGCCTCTTTTGCCTTCCATTTCCATAGTGTATTGGTATAGCCTTTGAAATATTAAAGGCAAAAGGTGTTTTAAGATAGCCAGTTCAGAAGTCATAGTACAAAGACAGTAGGACTACTGCTTTCTTCGGGTTTTCTGGTTTTATAAGGGAAGATGACATAATGCTTTCAGATATGTCTGCAACTTTAAACTCTTTACTTTAAAATCATACTTTTCTATATCTCCTTAATGAAATCCTCTGTATTTATAATATCTCTATGCCTAGGAGGACCGTAAGTTTACTTTTTTGGTGTTAGTTTTCCCCATAACTGTAAGGAGTATGGGGATGTGCATAAATCACAGAGTACTAAATAAGTGTCAGATCAAGCAAGCTAGTCTTTTTTTCCTCTTTTCATAACTATTTCACTCGGATTGCTCCTACTTTCCAAGGGGCTTGGAGAGCTATTTATTTTGTGGTTAGCAGAGAAGAAGGGGCCTTGTATGCAGTTTTAGCTCAGTACAGTATAAACATAGTTGAAATTTTATGTAGAACACTTCCATATTTTTTTTGAAAATTCATGTGTAATTCCATTTTTACTCAGAAATTATGAAAATGCTTAAAAATTATGTCTGTGTTTGGGTTATAGTACATCTTTGAATCTATAGCTTGAAGACATTGTTAAGTTTAATTAAATTCATGTATTCTAAGGGGTGCCTGAGTGGCTCAGTAGGTTAAGCCTCTGCCTTTGGCTCAAGTCATGATCTCAGGGTCCTGGGATCCAGCCCCTCATTGGGCTCTCTGCTCAGCAGGGAGCGTGCTTCCTTCTCTCCCTCTGCCTGCCTTTCTGCCTGCTTGTGACCTTTATAATCACAGTAAATGCTATTTTATCATTTCATTATTATTTATTTATTTAAAAAAGATTTTATTTATTTATTTGACAGAGAGAGATCACAAGCAGGCAGAGAGGCAGGCAGAGAGAGAGGGGGGAAGCAGGCTCCCCGCTAAGCAGAGAGCCTGATGCGGGGTTTGATCCCAGGACCCTGAGATCGTGATCTGAGCTGAAGGCAGAGGCTTTAACCTACTGAGCCACCCAGGTGTCCCAGATAAGATATTTTAGATAATGAGGAAGTTTTTGAGTAATTAGAGAAGAACTGTAACAGAAAAACAGTGATTGACTTGGTCCATTTATTTAGTTCTGGGGTTTTCTGTCATACTGCTTATAAGCATGGCTGGGTATAGTGGAAATGGAATGTTACCGCTTTTGGCATTTTTAAAGTGGGTGGACAAACTAGTAGAGAACTATCAGAGACAATGTAATTTTGTTCTTTTATCATTACGATAATCCCTCCTGCCCAGAAATAGAGTTGTTGATGGAATGCCTGGGAGACTCAGTTGGTTAAGCGGCTGCCTTCAGCTCAGGTCATGATCTCAGGGTCCTGAGATTGAGTCCCACATTGGGATCCCTGTTCAGTGGGGAGCCTGCTTCTCCCTCTCCCACTCTCCCTGCTTGTGCTCTCTTTCTCTCTCTCTCTTTGACATATAAACAAATAAAATCTTAAAAAAAAAAAAAAAAGAAATAGACTTGTTGAACTTAAACCATGTGAAAATTGTAAAATTTAATAAGCTCTCGGATAAGATTAGGAGCCTTATCTTATATACACCGGGATATGTTTTTAATTTTGCACTTACTGCCTAAGGAGATGTATTGGTTGTCTATACTTAGCAGGTTCTGGTTTGGTGTTTGTTTTGTTTTGTTTTTAATTAAAGCCAGGATATCAGCAGTGTTAGTTTTATTTTGAATCTTCTTTTAAGGGTAATTAATTTTGCATTTTTTTTTTTTTTTTTGACTGCTAAGTAGAATAGTTTGTTGGTGAATGCCACAGGTTTGGTTATGCTACAACTTAACTGAGTCTAGGGGTTTAAAATAAACCAACCATAATTAATAAATAAATAAATAAATAAATAAATAAATAAATAAATAAATAAAATAAACCAACCATAAGTTAAAATTCCTATTTGGGTTTCTGTAAGATCTTAATTCATTATATTATCTTATAGAAAAGGAAAAGAGTTTCAGATTAGATTCTTAATGGTTATAAGGATTCTTAAGGGTGATTTTCCTGGCTGTTGTACTTAGGTGGAATGGTGATCATGTCACCTCTCCTTTGCAAAACCATCTGAATCAGACACTTTTTCTCACATCTGGCAGAGACAGAGAAGGATTGATCGTCAGGTAGGGAGAACAGATATATAAGTGACTGAACCTAGTCTGCTGGCTGACTCTTGTTAACAATGGTTACACTGAAATCTGATAACTATATCAAGCCATCCATGTACTTAGGAAGATTTACGAATGAATTTTTATTTTAAGCTTGAAGGTAGATTGACATGTTGAAGATAAATAAAACAAGTATGCTTTAATTAAAATCTTTTTGGTTATGGGTTAAAACCTTACTGTAAAAAACCTAGCTTAATAATAAGCAAAATGGAATTTGTTAAGCCACTGTCATATCTCATTGAATGCAGGAATGAATCTTCAGTACCTTAGTTTAAAGCACGTTACTTCAGCAAACTGTTCAAGGGTAAGATCAGCCCCCACCTTGATCAACTGCCCACTCCTGGTCCAGTTGTTGGTGGCAGGGATTGTGGAGTCATCTTACAAATTTATCCATAATTATTGCAGGCCCTTGAAGGGTAGGTAGCCTAAGGTGTAAATAAATTCTTTGGGACTTGGAGTGAACAGTTCCTTTGTAGTGAATTTGCTTTAAGTGGTGGATTACATTTTACGTTTAGTAATCAGAAACCTGTAAGGGTTATACTTTGTAAAGTTTATAGTTCCATTTTAACATAATAATTAGAAGGTAAGACTAAATGCTTTTTGATTTTTACATATCTTAGGTACTTTCCTCTTTGAGATGACAACCACATAGGGATAGCACAGGGCCTGGCACATGCTCTTGGTTCAGTGAGGGAGTACTTGAGAGGAAGTGACTCACTCATATGTGGCCTTGCTCGCCAGATTTATAAAGCGATCCTCTCCATCCCCATTGACCTATCTTCACAATTGCCTTTTAGATTTTCTTTTTATTGGATTTCTTTTGTTGTTAGGCCAACACAAAGAGCTTTTTATCTTGTGAATCACTGAACCAAACAAACAAAAAGTTTATTTAGGCCCTTTTGAGGTATTGTTGTATCTAAGCATTAGAGAGACTAGAAAGCTTAGAAGAACTTTTAAAACCAAATGTTTAATGGGAACTTTTTAGAAAGATAAAATGTAACAATACAAATGCTTAAAGTCTCAAGTGAAGGGTAGATATTGCTAGACAGTCCACCTTCCTCTCTAGCTGGGTTTCTTGCCGCCTCTGCAAATGCCATCCAGTCCAAGGCGTCAGCATTTCTCCTGGAACGGCAGTAGCTTTCAACATGGTCTTCCTGCCTTTGCTTTCACCCCTTGACAGTGTGCTCTCCAAAGGATAGGATTTAAGTTGGATCACTTACTACTCTGCTAAAAATTTTTCAGTGGGTTCCCATTCTAAATAGAAACTAACATTCTTTCCATGACCTAGAAAGTCCCATGTGATTTGGCCCCTACCTCTGTCACTTAACTCTAGTTCTGTAGCTCTGTCATTGTGCTGCAGTCATAATGACCTCCGCGCACAATCATATTAATGCTTTTGCACTTGCAGTTTTCATTGCCTGAGCTATCTTCATTGCTTCTCAAATAGGCTTTCCCTGACGACCGTAACTGAAAGAGCACCCCTCTCATTGCTCTTTAATTTTTTCTTCCTACTTTACTTTTTCTTTATAGCAGTTACAACTTGACAGCGTGTATTTTTTACTTCTGTGTTTCCTCTTCTAGATTCCAAGCTTCATGAGGTCAGGGATTTTGTCTTTTTTATTCACTGCTCTGTCCTCAGTGTGAGCACATAATGGGTGCTCTAAATATTCATTGAGTACATGCGTAAATAAATATATTTGTGTACTCTGGGTGGTAATTGGTGGAAATTGTTTATTACATCTGTGGTACTGATAAATGTGAGGATGAGTATTGAATTCAGGAAATAGGAAGAAAAGAAATCAGTGTTCTATAGCTCTGGTATGCTTTTTATAAACCTGGGGAAGTGATTGCTTTATATAATTAGAATTGATGTTTTATCATAGTATTTGGTTATATTCCATTTAAGATGAAGAAGATGACTTTATGTGTAAGAAAGCAGCCTCTAAATCAAAAGAGAATGGAGGATCTACAAATAGTTATCTTGGAGCATCAAACATGAAGAAGAATGAAGAAAACACTAAGACTAAGAATAAGCCTTTATCACCAATAAAACTTACCCCCACGTCAGTGCTTGATTATTTTGGAACTGGAAGTGTCCAAAGATCAGATAAGAAGATGGTAGCAAGCAAAAGAAAAGAGGTGAGTGTTCTGCAGGCAAGTAAGAATCTTCAGGATTTGTAGCCATTCACTGTTCTATTAAGAGATTTGGATGTTAAAAATAAATCAACATATTTTATTAGTGAAAAAAGTTTTCCTATGATTATGGATAAAACATATTGCCATCATTTTAGAGGATGAGGAAGTTAGAATATTACACATTTAATTTTTTTTAAGATTTTATTTATTTATTTGACAGCTCCTCCTACAAGCAGGGGAGCAGCAGTCAGAGGGAGAGGGAGAAGCAGACTTCCTCACCGAACAAGGAGCCTGATGAGGGGCTCGATCCCAGAACCCTGGGATCATGACCTGAACAAAGGGCAGACGCCTGACTGAGCCACCCATGTGCCCCTGCACATTTATCTTATTTATTTATTTTTTATATTTGAAAGTAGGAAAAGTAATTTAAACCATAAGGGTAGTTGTAATTCTTAGAGTTTAAATACTCAGTATGCAAACTCACTTTACCATTGACCTTAGCCAGACCAAATTAGACAATAAGCTTATTCCCAAATAGGTTGTAAGTATGTAACTTACAAATAGGGCTTACCTGTTATACTTTTGATCCTTTTACTTTGGCTGATGTTGGATTTATTTTTTTCTGAGCATTCAGGAAACAAATACAGATAAATTATAGTGAAAGTAATCTACCGAATTCAACCCTGCCCCTGTGTGTTTGTTGATTTCACTGGTGCCTCCATTGGATAAATGTGACCATTACAATACTGGTTTGCCAAAGTTGTGGACTATTTCTGAAGCCAAGATATTGATCTACAGGTCTTTTTGGGGGTAGGACTTTGGAGCATTTCAATAGAATTAAGTGAGAACCATCTGTTTATAGAATATTTGCTCATTAGGAAATTGGGTATGGTCAGGGAGTAGCTGTGAACCTAACTGGCTGGTGTGCACTGAGACTATTTTATAGCATAAACTTTTCACTCGGTGTATTTAATTAGCTACAGTCAAGAAAAACCATCTTATTTTTAATTTAAGGTTTATGCTGATCTTGCTTGATTTTCTTTGAAATATAGCCTTCACAAAATGCAGATGATTCCAGATTAAATGATGAAGCCATCACCAAGCAATTGCAACTTGATGAGGATGCAGAGGTATTGGCATTTTGTTTAAGTATCATTAACAACTTTTATACCTTGCTATTTATTTAGTCTACTCAGGCAGACACTCGGGATGTTCTAGTTTAATTTTGGATTGACTCTTATTGTAAGAGTTGTGTCTGAAAAGTTAAAATCTAATATATGAAAATCTAAATTTATGTAAAAGATAAGTGATCAGAGTAGGGGATAATTATTTAAAAATTTATTATTAGATTTCTTTGAATGGAAGCCTTCTTTTAGTAGAGTTTGTTTAATTTGGTCATACCCATTTTATTTTCACTATGGGCAATTTCAGTCCACTCCTGTGGCTGTAAGTTCTGTGTATATGCTGATGATCCCTAAATCTGTTCCAGTTCAGAGTGCTCTCTTGAGTGGTAAACCTATTACATTCATTCAACAAGTATCGAGCACTTACTGAATGCGTGGCGCAGTTCTCGCTAGGTGTTAAGGGTACTGCAGTTAAAAAAAAATGTCAGGTCATTATAACTGCTGTGAAGAAACGTAAAAATGGTTAGATAGTTTTGGGAGTGATTAGTGGGGTTAGGACCGTTCTATTTTAAATAGAGGGGTTAGAAAGGCCCCACTGAGGAAGTGACATTGGGGGGAAAAATGAAATGATAATAGTGAGCCATGGGGCTGACTACCTGGAGGAAGATTTCCTCTAAACAGTAAAGCAAGTGCTTTTCTTGAGGGAGAAACATTTGAGTTTGATGAATTTGGAAATCCTGTAAAGTCATGACAAGTCTCTGGAACCCACCAAAAGGGCTTGGAATGGTAAGGGTTTTGGATTTTAGTCTCTATGAAATAAGAAGCCATTGGAATGGTTGAATACAGAAGTGACATGATTTGATGGATCTTAAAATTATTCTGGCTGCTGGGAGATTAATAAACCATGGTGGGGCAAGATCAAAAGCAGATTAGTTTGGAGACTGTTAATGGTTGGGTAGGTGAGAGGAGATGTTGGCTTGTACCTGGATCGTAATGTGTACGTGCTTTGAAAGTGCAGCCTTCCAGTTGTTGCTGACAGATTGGGTGTAAGGTATGAGGGAAAGAGAAGATGCAAAGATGACTCCATGTTTTTTGGCCTGAGCAACTGGATGAATGGTGATATCATTTATTAAGATGAACACTGGTACAAAGAAAAGAATTCAATTTTGGATGTGTTGAGTTTGAGATGTCTAATAGGTTTGAAAATGGAGATGCAGAGTAGGTGTTTAGATAGAGGAATCTGGAGCTGGGGGCCAGAGGGAGGGTGCGGAGTGGGAGGAGGTCTAAACTGAAGATTTGTATTTGGGGACTTCAGCATTTGAATGGTATTTGACACCAGTGTAACTGGATGAGATTCAGGGAGAGTATATAAACAGAAAAGAAGTCTTAGGATTGAACTCTATGGAACTATTAACATGTAGAGGTCAGGAAGAGGAAGATGATCCAACGAAGGAGATTTAAGAAAGTGGCTAGTGAAGTAGGAAAATAAGGAAAGCTTGGTATTTTCTGGAAGCCAAGTGAAAAAAAGTATTTCGAGGAGGAGCGTTCGTCTCTGTCAGAGGCTCCAGACCTGATGCCTGAACCCCCTTGCTGTTTATTAGCTTAGGTGTCACTTTCTCATATTTCCTAAACTATAATAGAAACCCCTTCTGCACACTGTGTCGCACCTCATTTTTTAAACATTTATTATAATTGCTGTTTATGTGTCTCCCTCTTTGTAGGCTCTAAGCTCCACCTGCTTGGGCTGTTTATGTTTCACTCAACCTTTGTGACATCAGTGCTTATTTTAGTGCCTGGCATAGAAAAGGCTCTTACTAAATATTGCAGGAGAGTAGTATTCCAGTTTTCTGAAATATATCTGATCACATTTTATTACTTTGGCAGTTTGTAGTTTGTGTTTTCAAAATCTTTTCTATCTTACTTGATTACACTGAATTACATAAACTATAATGCCATTTACACTTCTTCTGTTCAGGCTTCTCAGATCCTTTTTACTAGAAGGATACTATGTCGTGTGAAATTTTGGGAAAATGGTGTAGAGTTCAACCAGAAATGCAGTTGGAGGTTTAGAGTTTGAAGGACCTTTCAATAATAAAGATCTTTCATGTTGTTTTTAGCGTTAGATGTGCAGTTCAGCGTTGGTAAGTGTATAGTAGGCAACTGTTGTGCATTATATTGTGTATTGATGTGCATCTGTCTGGCTTGCTTATGGTTCTCCGTAGCTCGAGTTCATTTTAGAAAAAACAGGAAGAGACTTGGTTACTGTGTTCTCATCAGGTATATGCCAGTTTCCAAGCCTTTTCTTTTGGCTTGGATGGCTTTGGAGGTTCTTTCCTTTGTTTGAATAATATAAGGAGACTTTTGTTTGATGTTACATTAAGCCATTTTATCAGGGGGCCTGACACCAGTTAGTTTGCAGATGAGTAATACATTCTACTGCTACACATTCTTTTCTGGAAAAACTCCATTTTGCTGCAAATGAAAACACTAGAAATAATAACAAAGTAATTAGAATATCTGTGTTACGTTAGGATGTTAGGAAAACTTCTGATATGATGAATGTATGATGACTTAAATTTTCAAAAGTCAGAACACATACATTTGAATTGGTAATTGAAAATTAGAATTTGATGCTTGTAAGTGATAGTTAAATTTGTATACATGTTATTATGTGTGAAGAAAATACATAATTTTCTTGATTTCTTACTTTTTTTGTGTGCCCCTCAGACTGTTGTTTTTCTGTTAGGGTGAGATTCTTTTCAGAGCTCTTTGTAGAGTTCAAAAATAAATAGAAATAACAGATCTGTAGGTGTTGTATTGGGACTGTTAAGAAAAAACTAGACTTAGAACTATGTAAGTGAGATATGTGACTTCAAAAATATGCTGAATTTGTCTGTTTCACCTGTAAAACTAGAAATAAATGTTCTGAAATCTAGTTTGGCTTAATGAAGCAAACCTGTGATTTTGTGAACTATTAATATTAAGTAGAAGAATGTAATACGTACTTTTGGAAAATGTTTTTTCCAGTGTCTTCTAAGTATCATGACTCAAACATTTAAAACCTTTCATTTACAGAAGGAAAAAAAAGCAACTTATTTTGTTGACACTTTTTACAGCTGGAGAGACAACTGCATGAAGATGAAGAGTTTGCTAGAACGTTAGCCATGTTGGATGAAGAACCCAAGACCAAAAAGGTAATGTTTTACCAAGCTGTTTGTTTGCATTCGGAATGTACACTGCAAATCAGGGTTCCCTTGCATACCTGTGTATTCTAGGTTCTGGAGATAAAACCATGAGTCACTCTTCTAGAAAGAAGCTAAATCATTTTAATTTATAAAAATGTTTTTGGAGAAGCTCATCAAGAAACTTATTCTTGCTAAAGGAAGGTTGATTGAGCCAAAGCTAACCCTTCTTCACAAAACAATGAATTATGAACTTTTACTTGCCGTCACAAATGGGTTCTTATATACTTATTTGGAGAATAACACTTACAAAGGTTCCTAAGGAACTAAAGTTTAATAACTTTAATGTTAATTACTGTCTTTTTGGGAGCACAGTTTTGCTATTTCTAATTAGCTAACTTTAAGATCTATCTGTGTTAGGACAGTCTCAAATAATAATGAGTATATTTTGGGGAATATTTAAAAGCATCGATTTTTTTTTTAAAAGCACTTGATCTCCAAAAAATTAGCCTTGTTTCCATTGAATCATATTCTGTTAATATCGTCAGTATCAATATCTATTTTAAAAGATTTTACAGAAAGTGGGTATAAGACAATAAGGAGTTGGGGGGATTTTGTCATTTGAAAAGCCTTACTCTCCCTAAAGGCATTCAAATTATAATTATTAAAAAAAAATACTATATTGTGCATCCCAGTTTGTGACCTCTTTGTTACATGGAGATTTAAGGAGCAGTGGAGAGAGTGGATTTTTTTTTTTCCTCTTTTGAGAAAGTGCTCTGTCTTCTTTTGAGCTTTAGATTGTTTTTTTAATTTAGTCTTTTGGGTTTAGATTTTAGTTTTCAGCTGCATAAAACTCACATTTTGTGAATTGAGATGAAAGAAACAAACAAGTCTTCCATTCTCACAAGTTGAGAACAACTGTGATAATTTTTTATAAATGTATTTTTAATAACTTTTCATCAAGTTTCCTCATCTTAAAGTTAAATGTAAGAAAAAAATGCTTCATTTGCCCCAGAAATTGTATGGATGAATGAATGAAAATTTATTGTGTTGTCTTCTTGCTTTGGAAGGTGACCCTTAATCTTAGAATTAAAACTTAAACTAATTAAATTAAAACTTTGGTCAATTTAACAACATATTTTGTGGTAGTAGTTTTCCTATTATTTGTCACATTTGACACTTAAAATTTTCTTAGGCTCGGAAAGACCCGGGAGAGAGAGAAGCGTTTTCATCTGTCCAAGCCAATTTAAGTAAAGCAGAAAAACATAAATCTCCTCATAAAGGTAATGCTAATGGAAAAAAAGTAAGCTGGAACATTTACAGAAGGAAATTCATGATAACCTGTTTAAACATTCTATTCAGTAATTGCCTTGTATTGTTATTTCATAGGAGTATTGAAGCATGATCTTCTTAGATATTTTGAAAGCTATATTTGGATATTAGTTGGTGTTGAATGCCTGTCTACTCTATGATTGTTGTAAAAACTGTATTTCAGTTCTTGGTTTCTTGTTAATGTTAATTTCCAAGTGTGGTGCAGAATATGGGCTTCAGTATCATGGCAAAGAACTAGATGTTTCGAGCTTATAGAGTTGACTCATAGTTGTCCAGCTCATCTGAATCTCTCCTGCTGATTGTAGGTTTTATTTTTAAATTTTTAACATTTTTTTAAAAGGTTTTATTTATTTATTTGCCAGAGAGCGAGAGATCACAAGTAGGCAGAGAGGCAGGCAGAGAGAGGGGGAAGCAGGCTCCCTGCTGAGCAGAGAGCCTGATGCGGGACTGGATCCCAGGACCCTGAGATCATGACCTGAGCTGAAAACAGAGGCTTTAACCCACTGAGCCACCCAGGCGCCCCTGTGGGTTTTATTTTTTACTGGTCCTGATAATCCAAGCATCTGCTGGTATGGATGGTCTTAATCCTATAAGTAAATTCATTCATATAGTTTTGAAATTACAGGAGTTTGTGCTTTTAGACTGTATTACAAACACAGAAATTTAAAAAATATATATTTATTTGAGAGAGAGAGAGAGTCCTCATGTGAGCCCGGAAAGGGAGAGAATGGGAGGGAGAGGGAGAAAGTCTCAAGTAGACTCCATGCTGGGCAGGGATTCTGATCTAAGACTCCATCTCACGACCATGAGATCATGACCTGAGCTAAAACCAAGAGTTGGATGCTTAACTGACTGAGCCACCCAGGTGCCACTACAAACACAGAATTTTTATGTGACATTCTATTCAGTAACTTTTCTCTGTAAGTTTCAGGTCATTGAAGTTTATCCGTGGAGTAAAGGCCATGTCCTTAGATGTAGTTTACTCTATCATTTGAAGTGATGAGTCATTTATATTTGTTTATTTGGGTGGTGTGGGGGAGGGGCAGAGGGAGAGAGAGAATCTTAAGCAGGCCCCACGCCCAGTGTGGAACTTAACATGGGGCTTGATGTTACAACCCTAAGATCTTGACCTGAGCCAAAATCAAGAGTTGGATGCTTAACTGATGCCCCAGAGTCATTCGTAGGTGCCCCTTAAGTCATTTGTATTTCAAAAGTCATAACAGGCACCCCATTAGTTATTTATATTTAAAAAGACAGATTCTTTAATTTGAACTGGTTAAATAAAAATGTACAAATGTTTAATTTTTTAAAAAATGTTCTGTGTAAAGAACTAGAATCTTAATGTGAATGTTAAGAAATCACGATATGACATTGTGTGCTACTAAGATTATTCAGTTGAAAAATGAGAAAAAAAATCTCGATTTGCGGAACCTTTTTTCCCCCAAAACAACAGTCATAATCTTTTCTTTCTTCCTAGTAAAAACAGAACAATTTTCAGATGACAGAAAGAACTGCAGTCCCAAGAAGCAAACTAAATGTGAAAGTTTGATAGGATCTCAGCAACATTTGAAGTCGTCCCCTCACAAAATAGGAGAAACTTCTCCAAAAGCCAGTTCCAAGGTGGCTCTTTTGAAAAAAAGGGGAGAGAGTTCTTATAAAGAAACAGAGCCTATGGCTTCAAAAAGAAAAGAAAATGCTGTTGAATTAAAAGGACAGACAAAAACTCCTAAGAAACCCAAAAGTTCTCCAGCTAAAAAAGAGGTAGAAATTTTCTAAAAGTGTATCATTTGGGGGCTATGTGTTGGTTTGGGTTTGACTGTTTTCAAGTTTTATTTTATTTTTTTTCAAGTTTTATTTTTAACCTAATAAATCATTATAGTACTTTAAGCTATCTGACTTAGATGCTGTTGCAGAATATAGCTTATAAATATAGCTAAACTAGCCAGTATTTATTATTGAGTGTATTGGATATTGCACTAATACATACGATATCATGTAATCTTCACAACAACCTTGTAAGATGACTTACTTTTATTATTTAGTTTTTGATGATGAGGAAACAGGCTGATGAAAGCGTTAAGTAACTTTTCCAAGATCATCCAGCTAGTAAGTAGCCGAGCCAACTTTAAACTCAGGTCCTCTGAGGCCCAAAAAAACAGCCGTGTAATAACGTGGTGGCTTTGAGCATGGGCCCAGGAGCCATTTTCAGATCACTTAGCCCTGCCGGGGAGCAGATGTATTTCTTTCTTTCTGTCTGCTTTGGTTTCCTCGTTTGTAAATATAGGGATAATGATAGTATCTGAATTAGCATTGGAATATTGGAATAGTGCCTGGTACATAGTAAGTGCTATGTTTTTGCTGTTATTATTAAAATAATTTGGATTTATCCTGAGTGTACCTCTTTTTGCTCTTGTATAACAGTGTTGAGATAATGAAATCATTCACAAAGGGGAAAAAAAAAAAGAATGCAGAATGGTTTTCAAAATCTTTGTTTCCATATATATTTGAGAATTGAATGATTTCTTAGAATCTGTAATTTGGAACCAATGTAGATTCATAATGAGAAACCACTATTCCTTCAAGCCTCGTAGGCACATAAAATTAAAAGTAGAATATTGTCTATTTTAACTGCTTGTCACCATTATTTTTTAGTGCAGAACAGTGAAATGGTGATTTCTAGATGCTTTCATTTGTGGTCAGTGCTCATAAATATGCTTAAAGGAACAATTAAGTTTTTGGTCTCCAGTTTTTCTTCACTAAGTCTTACCTGGTAGATGAATGTTTTTCTTCAGGCACACTAAGCATGTTCATTTTATAGAGGCTGGTCTATTTTTATTAAAGGAGAAGAAATCTTTAAATGTTACTTTACTCTTCACCTTATTTTTCAATGTTGGAATAGAAATGACTTAGAACTTCTACTTTTAGCAGTTTTGAGAATATCAGAGTGTTTAATAAATTCGGTCTTCCTTGGTTAAATAATTTGGACTTCATAAATGGGTGTGTCAAAGTTACTTTATAAGTTGTTTATAATTCAGAATTATGTTTTTTACAGAATTAATGTTACAAATGAATAATTTTCCCATTTTGGTATGCATTGGACCCTCCTGTGAAGCTTGTTAAATATATGGTTTTGTAGTCTGGACCAGGTGTATTTTAATAAGCTCAGATGGATACGAATGCCCACCAGCTTTTGAGAACCACTGATAAAAAAGTAGGATTAGAGTCTAGGAGCAGCCTCTACTGGCTTACATATAACCAAAGAAGCTTACTTATTTTATTGATTAAAATTATTTGTATAAAAGTAATATTTAGTTAATTCTCAAAGGGATTTGAACTGACTTATAAGTTTAAAAAATGAGAAATAAGTAGAAAAAACACGAGACTGTTCTTGTAGTGGTTCTCAAATCAGAATTGTCTTGGGTGTTTTTCCCCCAAATACACATGCCCTGGCCATACTCCATATCTCTGAACCAGAAAATTGGACTAAGTCCAGGGATACATAATTTGAAAAGTTTCCGCAGGATTTTCTGAGATAGACCCATTGTAAGGTCTCCTGAGAGAAACAGAATAGGAAGGATTAAACCTGGAAGGGAGGTGGTGGCATATGGAAATGTGTCTCTTTTTGGAGTAAAGCTTGCCTGTTGTTTGAACCTGCTGTGTATATGAAGCCATCAGTTCTCAGCCTATTGTGCTCCTATGCTCAGAGCTATGGAGCCCTTTACTTGGTTTTAGGGGTGTGCAGGGGTATGGGATAACATAGGATATCTTCTTGTGTGGTCAGGTATACCTGGGGAAAATTAATTTTTTCATTAAAAATATGCGTGGATATATTATGGAAAAGAACTTGAAATTCACACAAATTTTTGAAATAAAATACACTTTTCTTGTTTCTTCGTTCGAGGCTAGCACTTTGGCTTGTATATCTAATCTGCCCTTGTAGTATGTGTCTTTAGAGGGTCAAAAAACTTGAGAAGAGCTGATGCAGGGAGGGTTATAAGCCAGGCGTGTCCAAACTGGGGAGTACTTGTGTATCTAAAAATGTTAATTTCAGGACCAAACATAGAAGTGACTTAATGTTTATTTATTGATATGTATTTTTAATTTTACATGAATTTTTCATGACTTTATTCAGTTTTGGTATTTTTTTCCCCTTTCCCCGAAGTCTGTGAGTCCTGAAGATTCTGAGAAGAGACGCACTAATTATCAAGCTTATCGAAGCTACTTAAATCGAGAAGGCCCCAAAGCTCTGGGCTCCAAAGAAATACCGAAGGTATGAATGCTGGGAGGCAGGCTGTTCTGTCAGGGCCTCTGGCCCCTGGGTCCATGCATGTATTCACTATGTTCACAGCAGCAGATAATTGATAATTAACAATTAACAGAAGGGTGCCTGGCT
Organism: Procyon lotor; assembly: GCA_028646535.1. Lineage (NCBI taxonomy): Eukaryota > Metazoa > Chordata > Mammalia > Carnivora > Procyonidae > Procyon > Procyon lotor. The sequence goes on along the minus strand of CM053604.1, from coordinate 26,157,415 downwards.
GGCTCAGTCTCTGTGGAGTGTGTGACTCTTGGTCTCAAGGTTGTGAGGTTGAGCCCCACATTGGATGTAGAGATTACTTAAAAAAATGGTACCTTAAAAAAAACTAATAGAAAAGCCTTAGTCACCATCTTTGTGAATTAGGGATATTTATTCATGTTATGAATTACAGCTTGATACTATAAAGAAGAATTTTCCTTTATGTAATCCACAACCCTAGAGGGGCTCAGTTTTGAGGAATATGGTAGTCGCAAGACCAGTACTTTTTGCTGATAGTGTGGATCCACCAGAAAGGGAGATTGAAGGCATACCAGAAAGAGAAGGATAATCGAATGTAGTATGAGATTTCTGAGGAGGGAGAAAGGGAGAAGTTTGAGATCACAAATGGAGATTAGTTTCCTGATAAAGAAGGGGTGAGGGTGAACCTTAAGGGGTTGTGTAGGAGGCTAGAGGAAGATGTCAGCCTTGCGTCTTGCATGTGGTGTAAGACAGACTCTAAGAAAGACTCAGCAAGCTCCTCTGCTTAAGAGGACTTTTTTTTTTAAAGATTTTATTTATTTGAGAGAGAGCATACAAATGGGGAGGGGATGGGACAGAGGGAGAGGGAGAAGTAGCTGAACAGAGAGCCTGATGCCGGGCTTGATCCCAGACCCTGAGATCATGACCAGAGCTGAAGGGAGATGCTTAACAGACTGAGCCACCCAGGCACCCTTGCTTGAGAGGACTTTAGACAAATTGGAGTCCTAGGAGACTCAATGAAGGGAGTGGCATATATAGGATATATATGGGATCCCATATATCCCCTTGATCAGGGTCCTGGGATCAAGCCCCGCATCGGGCTGTCTGCCCAGCGGGGAGCCTGCTTCCTCCTCTCTCTCTGCCTTCCTCTCTTGCCTACTTGTGATCTCTCTCTGTCAAATAAATAAATAAAATCTTAAAAAAAAAAAAAGTCTGTAACTGTACATAGTTCCCACTAAGATTAAATGTCTCCCTACCCAGTTCTCTTTGGCCAGTGTCTTTTGTATATTGAGTTATCTTTCTAATCAAGAGATAATATGATCTTGCCTTTAAGTTACTTGCAGGTTATTAGATTTTCTCTCATAGAGTAAACAGAGAGAAAGGCAGGAGCTCAAACTTGTTTAGCATTTTTAGAATCAAATCTCCTTTTTAACAATAACACAAAATTCTGTAGGTGGATTATATCTAGTTGTTTATTTAAAGTTTTACACGTTAACTAGTGGTTTGAATATTAAAATACATGAGAGTAGTACAAATGGGTAATTTTTTTTAATTAATTTTTATTAACATATAATGTATTATTTGCCCCAGGGTACATGTCTGTGAATCATCAGGCTTACACATTTCACAGCACTTAACAGCACATACCCTCCCCAATGTCCACAACCCAGCCACCCTATCCCTACGCCCCCGACCCCCAACTCCCAGCCACCCTCAGTTCGTTTTGTGAGTCTAGGAGTCTCTTATGGTTTGTCTCCCTCCCCATCCCTTCCTGTTCCATTTCTCTCCCCCACCCGCTCCAAACTCACAAATGGGTAATTTTTAATAAGCTTTGTGAACTGTATTGGATATATATTTTTCATTGCTCGTTTTGTAAGTTTATTAAATGCTAGCCTACATAAGAATTTCTCAGGATTTAATTTCAGGTTCTGCTTATTTGCTGTGAATTTCCTGCAAATTTTTCATGCTGAGATTATTTATGATGTCAAATGAGAAAAATCAACTTCCTGCAGTTTTGATGCCAAATATTTCTTTGGAAGGCTACCATGTAATTTCCTCTCTGCTTGAACGTTTTGGTTTTTAGGGAGCTGAAAATTGCTTGGAAGGCCTTACATTTGTAATCACAGGAGTGCTGGAGTCCATTGAAAGAGATGAGGCCAAGTCTCTAATTGAGCGTTACGGGGGAAAAGTAACAGGAAATGTCAGCAAGAAAACAAGCTACCTTGTCATGGGTCGTGATAGTGGACAGTCCAAGAGTGATAAGGTGGGTCCTGCTGTCTTCTTAGCACAGTAAAATAGCCTGTTTGCCTTGGCAGGGTCTTACTGGGACCATTTGTTATAATGCCTTCTATACAGACTTAAATGAAGAAAAAAATTGGAAAAGAGATTTCATCCCTCTATTATTTCTTCCACAGAAGTGGAAGATTTTGGCTTCAACTTGAAGCTTTTGGCTTTGTAGTTGAAGGCACAGTTCCTGTGTAGTTGACTTTCTTAGTGTAATATTCTAGTTTAGATCATTTTTCAAAGATAGAAGCAAGTACAATTTTGTTTTTCTTTTAGTCCTAAATATTCCTATATATGCCACGGTGGTCTCCATCTTAAGTTTTGTTTATTGAAAGCTCTTTTTGTGTTGGGGAAAATTATGTTTAGCTCCAAGTAACAGAGTATCTGGTAAGTGTGGTTTAGCGAATAGCTCCTTGTTTTTTTACCCAACAAGAGTCCCAGAGGCAGCCAGTTGCTGGGGATGGCCCCGCAGCTCAGTGACGTGGCTAGACTACTTCCGTCCGTCTCGGTCACCCTTCTTGTGGTAGCCGTAGTCTCTGTGCACTTTGCCTTGTGTTGCAAGGTAACTGTAGCCATTCAAGTCCACATTTAAGGCAGGAAAAAGGAAGCAGTGGCAAGATGTCACACTAGCTGTGATTGGCTTTGTAAGACTTTTCCTGGAAGTAGCTCTTGTAGAATTCCCCTGAAGTCTCACTGGCCAGAACTGTCACATCGCTATTCATAGCTTATAAGGGAGTTTGGGGAGGATGAGGACTTTTCTGACTGTTCAGTCATAATTCATCACTTGGAGATGGACACATCGGAGTTATTTTAACTGGGAAGGTGGTGAGAGAAAACAAAAACTTCCAACAAGTCCCTCTTGGAAGGCCCTAGTGGCTTTGCCCCTCCTAAGGTAGAAAGGAAGATAAAGCGATCCACAGAAGTGCTAACGTGACACCTCCATTGCCAACCCACCACTCTTAGGGGATGTATTTGTTACTTTCTCTGTTTCATGGTACTTTTTCATGAATATGATTTTCAAAAACATTGTAGTTTTTCTGATTTACAAACACGGTTTTCACCTATGAACAGACCCTAGAATTCTTTTTTTTTTTTTTTAACAAAGTAATGGTTAGGATATGGTTTTAATGATTTATATTTTTAATCAATAGGCAGCAGCCTTGGGGACAAATATTATTGATGAAGATGGCCTGTTGAATCTGATTCGAACTATGCCAGGCAAGAAATCTAAGTATGAGATAGCAGCTGAAGCTGAGGTTTGTATAAAACGAACTTGATTTACTTAAGTTGGTATACATAACAAATTTCCCATTTCATAGAGATGTTTCATGAGTGGCTATAGGCCTGTCGCCTAAAAGATTAACTTCCCCTTCTAACACAGATAAACCTACCTTATTTCCTTCTGAGCAGGTAGATTCTGCTTTAGGCTATCAAATAAATAAATAAAATCTTAAAAAAAAAAGTTTTCAAAGCTAGGAAATTAACATTGATAACATACTGTTAACTAAAGTTACAGGCTTTATTTGAACTTCACATTTTCCCCCAGATGTCCTTTTTCTATTCTAGGATCCCACACTGCATTTGGTTGTGATGTCTTCTTTATCTCCTCCAGTCTGTGACAGTTCCTCAGCCTTTCCTTGTCTTTTTATGACCTTGAGGTTTTTTTTTTTTAAGATTTATTTATTTTAGAGAGAGAGTGGGCATGTGTGCATGAGCAGGGGGAGGGGCAGAGGGAGACAGAAGCAGACTCCCCACTGAGCACAGAGCCTGACATAGGCTGGATCTCACGACCCTGAGATCATGACCTGAGCTGAAATCAAGTCAGACACTTAGCTGACTAAGCTACACAGGTGTCCTGCTTTGAGACTTTTTTTTTTTAAAGATTTTATTTATTTGACAGAGAGAGGTCACAAGTAGGCAGAGAGGCAGGCAGAGAGAGAGAGGGAAGCAGGCTCCCCGCTGAGCAGAGAGCCCGATGCGGGGCTCGATCCGAGGACCCTGAGATCATGACCTGAGCCAAAGGCAGAGGCTTTATCCCACTGAACCACCCAGGCGCCCCGACACTTATTTTTTTTGAAAGATTTTATTTATTTTAGAGATAGAGAATGCGCAAGCAGGGGGAGGAGCAGAGGGAGAGGGAGAAGCAGACTCCATGCTGAGCACAGAGCCCAATGTGGGGCTCGATCCCAGGATGCTGAGATCATGACATAAACTGAGACCAAGAGTTGGAGCCACTCAGGCACCTCCTGGACTTGAGACTTTTGATGAGTACTAGTTAGTTCTTCTGTAGAATGTCTCCAGGTTTGGGTTTTTTGATGTCTTAGGCTTAGATTGAGGTTATACATTTTTGGCAGGATTCCACAGAAGTGGTATTTTGTTCTTCTCAGTACATTATATTAGATGGGTATGTTAATCTTTTTCTTTTTCTTTTTCTTTTTTTTTTTTTTTTTTTTTTTAGAGAGGTGGGGTAGGGGAGAGGCAGAGGGAGAGTTAGAGAGAATCTTAAGCAGGCTCCATGGCCAGTGTGGAGCCCAATGCGGGGCTCAACCTCACGACCCTGAGTCGATATGTCTTCATATTGGTGATGTTAATCTTGATTAAGGTGTTTTCTGACAGGTTTCTCCAGTAGTAAAGTGACTGTTTTTCCCTTTGTAACTGATAAATATCTTGGACGGAACTTTAATACTGTGGTCATATCCAGTTACTCATATATTTACCCACTAATTTCAGCATCCAGTCACTGGCAAAGGGGCACTATTTTTTTCTTTTTTGAGACATTCACACCATAACATTCACCCTTTTTAAAATGTATGTCAGAGATTTTTAGTATATTCACAAGATTGTACAACCCTCACCAGTATCTAATTTTAGAACATTTTCATCACTCCCCATAGCCAATTAGCCATCATTCCTCATGGAACCCAACCTTTGGCAACCACTGTTCTGTTTTTGTTTCTATGGATTTGCCTATCCTGGACATTTTATCTAAAGGGGAACATGCAATTTGTGATCCTTTGTATCTGGCTTCTTTGACCTAGTGTGTTTTCAGGGTTCAGCTGCACTGAAGTACGTGTCAGGACTTTACTCCCTTGTTTTGGTGATTGATCCCCTATTGTGTGTCCATCTCATATTTGGTTTATTCATTCTTCAGTTGATGGCCATTTTGGCCATCAAGAACGTTTCTGTTCTTTGGCTGTAATAATAATGTAATTATATAATTACGTATGATAAAATACTGCTATGAATATTTGTGTACAAGTTTTTATGGAGGTCTTAACTTTTAATGAGTCCGAAAGCTGGAATAAAAATTTCTTAATCTTTTATCTTGGATTTCAGACTGATTACGGAATATTTATTATTTGTAAACTAATAGGTCTCAGTAAAAAAATTACATTTGGGTGCTTTTTGGTGTGTTTGTTGTTAATTTTTATAAAGTTTGGAAGGTGGTGCTTTCCACAACAGCAGAGTTTATTATGAAAAACCAGACCCACATTGGGTAGCTCACTTGAATATCCCAGATCGCCCCGTAGAGTATTTTAGCAGGATAGATACTCTGTAAATCTTATCAGGTGTCTTTTTTCCCCTCACTTTTCCAATTTTTAAGATGAAGAAAGAAAAGTCCAAATTGGAAAGAACACCTCAAAAAAAAGACCAAGGAAAAAGAAAAATTAGCCCAACTAAGAAAGAATCAGAATCTAAAAAAAGCCGACTGACCCCCAAAAAGGACAGCTCTATGAAGTCAGTGAAAAAGGAAACAAGTGCGTTTTGGAGATGCCTGGACTTCGAGGAGCAGGTGGCTGAGGAGACAGATGGTGACAGCCGGGCTAGGAATTTGGCTGATGACAGCAGTGAAAAAAACAAAGTGGAAAATTTGCTCTGGGTGGATAAATATAAGCCAACCTCGCTCAAGACCATAATTGGACAGCAGGGTGACCAGAGCTGCGCCAACAAACTCCTCCGCTGGCTCCAGAACTGGCAGAAGAGTCCGTCCGAAGATCCGAAACGCGGTGATTTTACAGCTTCCTTCGTTTTTGTGTGTGTCTGTCACCACGTGATTGCTCCGTTCCTCCTTGGGGGGAGAGTAGAATAGTTGGTCCGTTCATCTCTCAGCCAGCATTGGAAGCCTGCAGCCCAGAGGTGCCGCTGTGCCCAGAACCGCTCCCTCAGTTCGCTCAGTCAGCCACAGACATAGATGAAGCAGAGTGACGATGGGGTGCTAAGTACTGTTGCAGGGTCAGGTGTGGGGCGCCGAGCGTGGGGGGGTGTGCCGGGGGATGTGGAGGCGTGCTCCCGTCCGCGAAGAAGGGAGAGCTGAGCGAAGACTTGGAAACTGAGCAGGCGTCAGCCAGGCGAAGGGAAGGAGGAGCGTTGCGTGGGAGAGGATACAGGGACCAAGGTCTGAAGGTGTGTGAGCGAGCCACTGAGAGTGCCCGGGAGACTCGGGGGAGGAGTGTGCAAATTAACCGTGAAGGCACACTCAAGATGAGGCCCCTGAAAATCCCCGCGGCGCCTTTGCTTTCAGTAGGCCTGAGCTTTGGCTTCTGTGCTGCTTCACCACGTGTATGTCATGGAAAATGAACAGTACGCTCTGTATTTAATGGCCAGGATGTTGTTGAAACCGAGGTTTCAGGTCACAAATGTTTGGAGTGTTTTCCTGAGCTTCACCCACAGCCCTGGAGGATACTGTGTGAGAAATAAGGCAAAAATCAGTGAGCAGCACAGCAAATTCCCAGAGTGATGGCTGGGTTATCAGTGTTCATCTGGTCACTAGACAATGGCTGACGTTGCCAGCTTATTTATGACAGAGGATGTAACTGTAATGATACGGGGTTAAATTGGACTCCTTTTCTCTTTCTGAAACCACATAAAACCTACCGTAAAGGGGGATATAGTGCTTTCTATTCCTGGAGAAGATTTTATAAGGCTTCAGGGGAACTAGAGTCCCTTTCCCATGCCTGTAGCAGGCTTAGCCATCTCTGTCTCCATCATCGTGTCTGTACGGAGCACCCTTGATGTGTCAGGCACCCGGGCGGTAAGAGGAGAAGAATGCTCTAGAGTCGAGCTGGGCAGGATAGCGGCAGACGCACCATCTTCAGTTCATGCTTTTTGCGATCAGGTAGCCGATACGCTTGCTGACATTTACTGAGGCGCGCCTGGCTGCGGGCAGCACGCTCCCCCTCACGGTAGCCATGCCAGGTGCATTACTGTCGCTACCCTCGTCTTACAAAGGGGGGAACTAGGCCCAGGAGGTCCAATCACTTCTCTCAGCTGGTGAGCGGTGGAATTAGGAGAGCTGGAGTTAGGATTGGAGCCCAGGCGACTCTGCCCCCTGACCTGTGCTTTCATAGGAAAGCAAACTCATGAAATTATGGTTTCAAATCAGAATTTTGGAGTTGGTTTTGTTTTATTTTGGCTGTAAGTGAGGTAGGCAGTAGAGTTTCACTGAGTGCTCTGGAAACTGTTGTTCATGGTTTGTAGAAAATATTCTGCAAATTTAGAGGTAAACCAGAGGACTGCTCTTGATTTTCAGTTTATGTGCAGTGTGATTCCTGCCATTCCTGAATTTCTCTTAGGTTGCATAGGTTAACACTCTGGAACTTCTTTTTTCCCCAGTGGTGAAGTTTGGTAAGTTTGCTGGCAAAGATGATGGCTCTAGTTTTAAAGCAGCGCTGCTCTCAGGCCCTCCGGGTGTTGGCAAGACAACCACAGCTTCTCTGGTTTGTCAGGTGAGTGTGGCACCGCAGTGCAGTTGGAAGGCCGCCCCGGGGATGGGCCTGTGTAGCAGCTGCGTGCACGGCTGTGGGGTAGTAGGTCTCTGGGATCTGTGTCTTAACCTGCTGCAGATAGACTTTTCTAAAGTCAAACTTTCAGAATTTACCTTGGTTCTGGGGATATTTGTCATTTTCATCCTTTTCTTGATACTGGTAATTAAAATAATAGGTAATATTTACTTGTGTGCCAGGCAATGTGCTAAGCCCTTGGGTGCATTATCTTTTCGGTAATATAAATATGTCTTAGAGACTCTTACGGGCAGAGATATTTTATATACTATTGTAAGAATTCTCTGTACTGAATGTATGACATTTGTCACATGTCCTCATGTGACAAAGGAAATGGGCTTCCAGAGGAGGCTGTGGCCCACGCTCTGGCAGCCTGCCTTTGCCCTTGTGTCTACGGCTGCCGTATCTAGACCAGGGAGGAGGAGACACTAGAGCAAACCAGAGTTCATGTATCAGAATGTGAAGTGATACATGAAGTGGTATCAGAACGATAAAAGGAGAGATTTTGTTTATTTTATTTATTTTTTATACTTTTTATTTTTTAAAAGATTTTATTTGTCAGGGAAAGAGAGCACACATGAGCATTCAAGAGAGCACAAGCAGGGGGAGCAGCAGGAAAAGCAGGCTCCCCGCTGAGCAAGGAGCCCCATGTGGGACTCGATCCCAGGACCCTGGGATCATGATCTGAGCCAAAGGCAGAGGCTTCACGACTGAGCCACTCAGGTGTCCCAAAATGAGGGATTATAAACTTATTTTAAATATACTACTGGATTTCCCAAGCCTTGTCCTATAAGCTAGTGGTTTTGTTTTGTCTTTATTTTATGGACCAGAGCATAATTTAGCTGGTATAGCAGCTATGTATTTTCTATTGTAAACATTAGAAAAAAAACAAACAAAATTTTTTTTCCTAGTCTCTACAATTATAAACATGACTCTTTTCTCCCTTTATTATAATTATCATTATTTTGGAGGAGAATTGCATCAAGTCATTTTATAATGCTTATGATCAGTATAATCAATTTCGGGAAATGAGAGTCAGAATAACTTGATTTTTCACAGCTTGGTAAGAAGATTATGTATCAGGATGGTTTGATAATGAATGATTTAACTTTATCTTGAAGAGACAAGAATTATTTTTTTATAATAGATTAATTCTATATCTGACATTGAAATCTTGGGATGGGTATATTTAATTCTTCATAAGATTTTTAGAAGCAAATTTTATAAATCGCTTATTCAGGTATACTCTTCTAGATTAGTGATTTTTATCAGCTGTGGTTTTAAGATGGAACTTGTGTGTGTGTGTGTTATATGTGTATATTTTAAAAATCTCTTAATATTTTGAGGCATATTACCTCATCGTCTTTCTCTTTTTTATCCGTGGTTCTTTATGTCATTTTTGTGCCCACTTATTAATTAATTGCCTTGTTTTTACAGAGAATTAATAATTTGCATTGTGACAGTAACGGTTTCCATTGTTTTGATTAGGAATTGGGATATAGCTACGTGGAACTGAATGCAAGTGACACTCGGAGTAAGAACAGTTTGAAGGAGATTGTTGCTGAATCACTGAATAATACCAGCATCACAGGCTTTTATTCAAGTATGTGGGTATTTAAACTGTTTTATTTGGTTATGTAAGGAAAACAAGTTCTCTTAAACATTTGGGAACCAGTATTGAACATTAGTGTGTGCCAGGCACCTTGCTAGGTCCTGGAGCTAATGATGGAACTCTTAAAGGACAATAATTTCCCCCCCTTTTTTTCAGGTCTTAGTGGTGTCTAAGGTTGTGTTAAAATACATACAGGGATATGTTTATGCATTTTGCACATTATTTTAGAAGATTCACAGGTGAATCTTGTGAAGAGGGATGGTAGATAAATTACTGTAATTCAGTGTGAGGAGTGAGGTAATAGAGGCTTGTAGATGAAGAAATGATTTGATTTGGGGCACTGGGGACAGCCAGGATAAGGTGATATTTGTTTGACAGGCGTTGGAGGTTGAAAGAGGATCATTTGTGGTGAAAGAGGTCATATAGGCAAAGATAGTAGCAAAAGAGAAGAAACTGTGAGGGTGACACTGTGTTTCAGGCTGTAGCTGGTGGCTTGGTGTGGTCAGAGTGAATGGGAAAAATAAGATGCTCAAACTACAGGCTCAGTAGTGCAGATATAGAACTTATGGTGGATATTGTATGGTCACCTGAATTCTTAGTACTTTCAATTGTAGCAAATCATTATTAAAAAGGTTTTGCCCAGGAAAGGTCACTCTAGCTGGTGGGAGTATTAGTTAATTGGTACTACTCTGGACAGTAGTCTGGCAGTATTTTTCAAAAGTTACATTATACAGACCTTTTAGCCCAGAAATTCCAGCTCTTGGAATTTAGCAATTGATATACTTGTATATATGCAAAATGACATATATAGATATAGATATATCTATATAGCTATATATATATGATATCTGTGACAGATCTATTTATATATGATATCCGATATATATATATATGTGGATATTCATTTAGTGTGATTTATAATAGAAGGTTTGAAGCATCTTCATATTTTATCAATAGTGATTATGATACCTGTGTAAAATGGGATATTATTAAACAGCCTTAAAAAATGAGGTCTTGCATATCTACAGACAAGGAACAGATCACCAAAATATATTCTGATAAAACCAAGTTGTAAATTTTTTTGCATGCATGTTTTTAATATATGTAGGGATACCCGAGGGGACAAAGGTGGGAGGTAGAATTTCTTTTCATCTGCATATGCTTGTGCCTCTTGCATTTTGGTTTAAAATGTTTTACATGTTTTTTAAATAAAACAGCCGCATTTGAACAGTTCTTTTTGTCCCATCCCATAGCTTCTCAGCACGGGTCAGGCAGAGCAGCCCATTCAGTAAGCACGAAACATGCTCTCATCATGGATGAAGTAGATGGCATGGCAGGCAATGAGGACAGGGGAGGAATCCAGGTAATCCAGTGAGAGCACTGTAGTTTTTCAGTTTTACTGCTGATTTTTAGTTGTAGTTGTGTGTTGTTGTTGTTTTTTTTAATATTTAAAGAACTAATTGTGCTGTAATGTTTTCAGCAATTAAAGCATGTTGCTGAGGTTTTCAAAACCTAAAATACATACATTGTGTAGTATTTTGTTGTTGTTTTTAAATAAATTATTTTTGTTTTGCAAATTTGCCTTTTAGGAATTAATTGGTCTGATAAAACATACAAAAATTCCCATTATTTGTATGTGCAATGATAGAAATCATCCCAAGATTCGTTCTTTGGTTCATTATTGTTTTGATCTTCGTTTTCAAAGACCTCGAGTTGAACAGATTAAGGTACGATGATTGGAATTTTTTTTTCCCATCACACTCTGCTTATTTTTTTGGTCAATATTTCTCAAAAGTTACCTTTAAAAGTACCTGATAAATATTCTAAAAATGTCTGATTATGTGAATTAAAAAAAAAATTTATCATTCCCCTTTGTCAATTTCAGGGTGCTATGATGTCTATTGCATTTAAAGAAGGTTTGAAGATCCCCCCTCCAGCTATGAATGAAATAATTTTGGGAGCCAATCAAGATATCAGACAAGTAAATTAAATACATGTTATGTAATAGTTGCTGATTCTTTTGAATTAATGTCTTCAACTTTTCAGAGAGGAGTAGTGGCATTATTTTCTCACCTTAACCATGTTTTATTTATGATTTCTGTTAGGTTTTACACAATCTGAGTATGTGGTGTGCACGAAGTAAGGCACTAACCTATGACCAGGCCAAGGCTGATTCTCATAGAGCCAAGAAGGATATCAGACTGGTAAAATGAATTTCCATTTCTTAGTTATTTTCTCAAGCTAAAGTATTTCTCGTTCTGCTCATATTAATTAAGTGGAAGTAGTTATTGTAGTCCTAGATATATATATTGAACCTGTGGATATTTATAATAAGAAAGACAGCTCCTAAAAAGTTTTCTAATTCAAATGAATTTTTCCTCAAGGACTATTAGTGTACATTGTAAATTATGAGAAAAGGAGGTTTTAAATTATACTCATGCTTCAGTAGTTATAAAATGGCCTTTTCAGAGTTCCTTATATCTAGATTTCATATTTTGGGGTTTGGAACTTTCAGAATAATCTGTTTCAAATGGTTTTTATTTTAGTAACCTCTCTGAAACTCGAAACTAGAAGTCTGTATCAATTATCTGTGTTCTATTTCACCTAGTCACTAGTCAGAATTTTATTACAGTCAGAGCAGTGATTAAGTAGTGTTTGTAACCCCCCCTTTTTTTTTAAATCAATAAACTTTATTGTAAAAAAAAATAAACTTTATTTATTCAGGCAATGTTAATGCAAGAAATTGTCCAGACGTAAGGGAATGGTTATTACATGTGGCTTCAAGAGACATAGGACCCTCAAGGGGGAGGCTGCCACCAAGCTTCAGTTACTGTTTTTGCACAATGAAGGCAACAGGGCTAGTGTTGTCAGATTCTGTTTTTTCAAGAACAGACAAAAATCCAGATTGTCAATCTGGATTTTTTTTTTAAATCAATAAACTTTAAGAGCAGTTTCAGTTTCATAGCAAAATTTAACACAGGGTACAAAGACTTCCCTTATTATACCCTGCGTCCAGACTCCTACAACCTCTTCCACTATCAATATCCCCTCCCCCCAGAGTGGTACATACATTTGTTACAGTTGAACCTATACCGACACATCATTATCACCCAAAGTCCATAGTTTATGTTAGGGTTAATTCACTCATGTACATTCCATGGGTTTCGACAAGTGTATCATAGCTTATATCCACCATTGTATACCACACAGAATACTTTCACTGCCCTAAAAATACTCTGTACTCCCCCTGCTCATCCATCCCTTCCCCAACCCCCTGACAATCACTGATCTTTAGCCAATTTGTTAGAGAGAGAGAGAGCACAAGCAGGAGGAAGAGCAGTGGGAGAGGATAAGTAGACTCCATGCTCAGGGTAGAGCCTGACACGGGACTCGATTTCATGACCCTAGGAACATGACCTGAGCCTAAATCAAGAATTAGCCAGTCGCTTAACTGACTGAGCCACCCAGGCGTTCCAGTCACTGATCTTTTTGTTGTCTTCATAGTTGCACCTTCTTCAGAATGTCATGTAGTTGGAATTATACAGTACATAGCCTTTCCAGTTTGGCTTTTTTTTTTTTTTTTTTTTTTGAGAGAGAGTGAGTGAGCGAGCATGAGCAGAGAGAGGGGCAGAGGGAGAGAAAATCTTACGCGGGCTCCACGATGCAGGGCTCGATCTCACGACCCTAACATCATGACCTGAGCTGAAATCGAGTTAGACGCTTAACCAGTGGCTGCCCAGGCACCCCCACATTGGCTTCTATTAGTAATATACATTTAAGGTTTCTCCATATCTTTTCATGGCCTTATTATAGCTCATTTCTTTTTGGTGCTGAATAATATTCGTGTCTGGAAGTACCACAGTTTATTCACCTTTTGAACGACATCTGGATTGCTTCCAAGTTTTGTCAGTTATGAATAAAGCTGCCATAAAGATCCATGTGCAGGTTTTTTGTGTAGTATGTTTTCAATTTGTTTGGATAAATACCAAGGAGGGCAGTTGCTGGATGGTATGGTAAGAGTATATTTAGTTTTGTAAAAAAACTGGCAATCTGTCTTCCAAGTGACTACACCATTTTGCGTTCCTACTAGCAATACGTGAGAGTTCCTATTGCTCCACATCTCTGCCAGCATTTGATGTTGTCAGTATTTTGGACATCGGCCATTCTACTAGGTGTGTCCCTTGCTTTTTTTTAGGGCCCATTTGATGTTGCCCGGAAGGTGTTTGCAACTGGAGAGGAGACCGCTCATATGTCACTTATGGACAAGTCAGATCTCTTCTTTCATGATTATTCAATAGCACCCCTCTTTGTCCAGGAGAATTACGTACACGTGAAGCCTGTGGCTGCAGGGTGAGTGTTCAGATCTCACGAGGGGTAGAATTCGTCCCCTCCAGGCACAGCAAAGGCCACATTCCTGGGAGAGAGGGGTATGAGGTGTGGACGGTGGTATAATCCAGACTGGTTTATTTATGCAGGGGTGACATGAAAAAGCACTTGATGCTTTTAAGCAGAGCCGCAGATAGCATATGTGATGGCGACCTCGTGGACCGTCAGATCCGGAGTAGGCAGAACTGGAGTCTCCTGCCCACACAGGTAAGCCCAGGGCTCTGGGATGGGCTGCATCCTAAGATACAGACTCTGCTTCAGGGAGAACAGAATGCTGTGAGCTCCTGTAGCTACACGCAAGACCAGAGAAACGTTACGGCTCTTACGGCAAAAATAAAGTCGGTTCTAGATTAAAAACTCTGGGGCCACAACTGTCCATGTCTTAATAAAAATAAAACATAAAAATAGCCCGATTTTTCAGGGTTTCAAAATGTTTTTGTGTAAATGGACATATGGAAATAGGAACATTAGATTCTGGACATAAATAAGATGTTAGTCAACAGTTTTGTTTGCTCTGTTTTACCTTAAGAATCCATTTCTTTTTGTCCTTCTTGGTTCTCCCCGGTGGTGACTGAGTAGCTCCTACTTGGAGATGCCGCTAGATGCCTACCCAGGGCAGGTCAGCGGCTACTTCTCTGACACGTGAACTCTGATTTTCTTCTTCCTTGCTGAAGAGGCAGCTTTAGGCTGGGCACTTTATTTAAGTGGTAACTTTCACTCAAAACAGAGTTTTGCAAACTTTCATAATTAAGAATGTTATTTGTTCTTGAGTTTTGCATATTTATACTGTATTATTGTCCTGAGTAATAATAAGCAAGGGACCTCTGGAAGGCCTACTCTTCTCTTAACTCTACCTGTACATTGTTGGGAAACAAAAAACAAAGATTCATTCTGAATGTGAAGAATCCTTTTTCTTATGTTTTACAAGTGTTCAGTTTTTAAACTAATAATTATATCTTTAAGAATTTATCCTAAAGAAATAACTTTAAACATGGGAAAAGCTTAACATACAAAAATATTACCTTAGTTTTGAGATTTCTTATAGAAATTGGAGAAAATCTCCATGTCTGGCAATAGGAGAATGATTATGTTAAACACTTGATGGAATATTGTGCAGTCTTTAAAACTATTTATAAAGATTGTCTAATATGAAAAATGTTTATGAGAAAATATTATTAGAATAAAGCAGGATACAAAATTTATGTATAATTCCAACTCTAAAAAAGTGTGATCCCTGGATTTAGAAGATATTCAAGGATACCTTTCTAAAAATCTTTTCCCAAGTGCCACTTTACTTAATCTTCCATTCAATTTTCCATGCTTTGATCCAGCTGTGCTATCAGTAGTTTATGTTAATCGTGTTCCTCTTAAAGTCTCTTCTGCATCATGAAGTAACTGGTATGTTGGGATCAGTTGGTCAAGGAGGCCGAATAGCCAGATGATCTTTCTGAGGGCCGTAACATGTTTTGAGCCGATCCATTGTTTTCTCGGGCAGATGAGAGACCGAGGGAAATGGTGTGATGCTCTGGAATTAGGTACCTGGGACAGTGGTGCTTCATTTGTTCAAGACTCCTTGGAAGCCAATAGCGTAGGAAGCAACTTTGTACTGAATTCAGATTGTGGACTGCAATTGATTTTTTTCAGGCCATTTATGCCAGTGTTCTTCCTGGAGAGTTAATGAGGGGGTACATGACTCAGTTTCCTGCCTTCCCAAGCTGGCTGGGGAAGCACTCCTCTACCGGCAAACACGATCGTATTGTACAGGACCTCGCACTGCACATGAGTCTCAGGTAAGTGGTGTTAGCCCATGGCTGGCATTTCATCAGCGTAGCATATTTAGCCTTTATCCAGTGAGGAGAGCGTAAGTCAAAAGATTGGTGTTTTAGTTTTGATTTTATTGCTAACTAGATAAGTGATCCTGGATAAGTTCCTTATATTTTGTGGGGCTGAGTTTTTTATCTATAATCAGTATAATACTTGTTTTATTACTTAAAAAGATACTTTGGAGAATAAGCCCAGTTGGTAGATGCGCTGTGACTTTATAAGATAAAGTTTAAAGCTACGTAACTCTGAAGTAGTGCTACTATTTATCATTATGACTGTGCCTATCACTAGTAGCTGTACAGAATGTCTCACCTCCCAAATAATTTAACAGGAAAAAGGGCACTGTTTAAATAAACTAGTTTTTACCTATCCTAGTAGTAAACTGACCTAGTCATTTAGGATAGGGGACACGGTTCAGCATATGACAACAGGAGGCAGATATGCAGATGATTGAAAACCAGTGTGCTTGGAGAAGTTTAATCAAGTCCAGAAAGTCTTGTTATTTGGTACAGTGTTGTTAAAGTTTAGAAACATAGAAAATGTGCATGCACACAAATATTAAGTGAATTTTAGGAATTTATTTTAACCATGAAGAACTACTTGAGCAGTCTTATTTCTCTTTCTGATCTCTGGAGGGAATGTTAACATTGGTCCACACAGAACTTTTGTTTGAAGCAGAACTGAAATGATTCCTTTCTTCTCTTCCTGTAAAATTCTACTTCCTACTGTGTTCCCTCTTCCTAGTCTATGGCATGGGTCATTTTTTTTGCCACTCCTGTATTCATTTGCTATTGTTGCTGTAACAAATTATCCAAACTTAATGGCTTACAATAACATTAATTTATTGCCATCTTAAGATGCAAAGAATATCCTGGATTATGTGGGCAGTCTCAGTGTAATTACAAGGGTCTTTACCAAAAAGAGAAAAAGGGAGGCAGCCATATCAAGTCAGAGAGAGAAAGACATTTTAAGATGTTACACATTGTTGACTTTGAAGATGGGAAAAGAGACCATGAGCCAAGGGATGTCCCTGGTCTCTAGAAATTAGAAAGGATTGCATTTCCCACTGCTCTTCTCATTGCTCAAGTGGGAGGCCTGGTTCTGAGCTCTTTTCCTACTCTATGCCCTTTGCTTTTTAAAAAGGTGATGCATCCCTATGCCCTGGGGGTTCGTGCCTTTGACTCCCCCACTGTATTCTTGTAGATCGTGAGGACTAGACTTCAACTTTGTTTTGTGGCTGTGCTTTTTTTTTTTTTTTTAATTTTATTTTATTTTTTCGGTGTTCTAAGATTCATTGTTCGTGTACCACACCCAGTGCTCCATGTACTACGTGCCCTCCTCAATACCCACCACCAGGCTCACCCAACCCCCCACCCCCCTCCCTACTGAGTATTTACCCCAAAGATGCACATGCAGTACAAAGAAGGGCCACATGTACCCCAATGCTCATAGCAGCAATGGCTACAATTGCCAAACTGTGGAAAGAGCCAAGATGCCCTTCAACAGATGAATGGATAAAGAAGATATGGTCCATATATACAGTGGCTGTGCTTTTGTATGCCTGTCTCCTTCTCCCATTAGACCAAACATTTCTGGTGGGACGTAGGCCTGCCCATCCAGCATATAAAATTGGTCAGTAAATGTAATCCTTAATGAATCACGTACAGGAGATTGTCATCATCAGAGGACATCTATAGTGAATTTCACAATCTTTAAATTAGGACCTTCCTATTTAACTTTTTAACCCTGATTAAGTCATTGTACTTTTATAGATCTCAGTTTCTCTTTATCTTTAAAGTGGAAGTGCGATTTTATTATTAGTTCTTGTTGGGATTATAGATGCCTTTGAGAATCTAAAAGCTCTTTGATCTTTATTACTCCCAAATGCGCTAATGCTCAAATAATGCTAGGGGAATTACAGATTTCTGAGGTTAAGAAGCTTTGATTTAGGAACACTAGATGATACCTTTAGAGTTTTCAGGAATTGAATTTTCTGTGATTCTAAGTAGAAGATAACAGTAATGTAACAAAATATAAGAGATTACTTTTGACAAAGGTTTCATGATTTTCTTAGGCACCATAGTTTAGGGCTCATACTTGTCTTTAAGTACTAGTTGTGCTTGATTATGGAGGACTGAATCTAGAGAAAACGGGTGAATTTAAAATCAGGTTTTTTGGATTCTTTGCCTAGGTAGTAAAACAGTTGGGGGTATGGTTCTAGATTTCAAATCAGGAGAACTATGCAGACTCAGTTACCTGAAGACAAGAGCAGGACCCATTAAAAATTTTAACATTTTTATGGGTTCTGAAGCCCAACAGCTTTTGAGATTTCTTGTTTGGATTATGCACACATATAATTGCCTCATTTAATGATGGAGGCAGCTGGATTGGAAAGATTTAGGTTGGTAGAATTTTGTTTTGTTCATCTATTTTCTGTCTTTGAGTGACAGTATTTAAGAATAAGAGAGAAAATCATTTCATGATAACATTGTAGTTCTCAGCAGACTTTTTCCTGAAGGCTTCCACTCACAAGTGTGGACCACCTTATAAATTTTCTTAGTTTGGGGAAAGCTCTGCTCTAGAACTACAGATTTTAGAGTAACTGTATTAGGAAATATGAGGGAAACATTCATGTATAATTTTGTATGTTATAATCAGAGATCAAAAGGTGTTACAGATCCTCCTGTAGGAAGTAGCAATGGAACTTGAGGTAGGAAATATAGTATTTGGAACGGGGAATGAGTGATCTTTGGCTGTAGTTAAGTATGAGCACATAGAAATCCCGTGTTGCCCAGGCCTTGCGAGTAGGTTGGAAGTAGAACCTACATTTATGTTTTTCATTCACTGATCCAGATAAGTAGAAAATTCAGTCCCTTTGAGCACACTGGTGTATGTCCATCATCCTGCTGGTGTAGTGCTAGGCTTTCTCCACCAGCTGTTAAATAGTAGACATTACACTGGGCATTATTAAAAATGGTTTGAACTTCAGCACACTATGGCTTGAGTTGGTGGTAGTTTCCCACTGACTACAGTTATGTCTCTTTTGTTTTGGTTTAAGAACTTATTCCAGCAAAAGGACTGTAAACATGGATTATCTGTCCCATATAAGGGATGCACTTGTACAGCCCTTGACCTCACAAGGGGTAGAAGGAGTACAGGATGTTATTGCTCTTATGGACACCTACTACTTGATGAAAGAAGACTTTGAGAATATCATGGAAATTAGCAGCTGGGGAGGCAAACCTAGTCCCTTCTCCAAGCTGGATCCCAAGGTAAACTGTGTAACCCACTGGTTCTCCATCACTTTGTAATTACCGGGTTTGTAGTAGAAGTATTTCAGAGATGTAGGTGTTCTGAAAAGGTTTAGTTTTTTCCCCCCTTAAATGCTTTTTGCTTCCTATGGCCCAGGCTTTCCAAAGATTCTGTTTGAGTGCAGTATTAAGAATGGACTTCTGGATTTGACCATAACAATTTGTAGTTTTATCATTGCTTTGCATTGAGTGGAAAAGCAAGACATGAAATCTAGAGAAGCAAATATAAATGTATTCTTTGTAAAAAGGCGGATGGTGGAGTCTGGGGAAGTAAGTCAGGTGGTGGTAATATGTTAAAAGAAAGTTGTGTTTATTGGCTGAGGATTTTTATACTTTTTCTCAGTCTGCCTGATCTGTGAATTTAGTATTTATTATAGTTATAATAGTTATACTTACTTTATAGAATGAGCGTGAAAAAATTAAAATGACATTACATCAATTTGTAATATCCAATACCTCACATTTTGCCTGTTTCTTTGGTGCCATTTTATAGGATAAATATTCTCTATGGCTTGCCTTCCCTAGAATTTTGATCTGACTTTATGGTTATGGGTAAATTCTCCCCAGAGCCCTCCATTGTTAGAATTCAAGGACTAATTCTACAATTGTGTTTATAAGCTTCAAGCTAAGTCTTTTCAAGTTACTTAGTATTTTGAATTAACCATTATTATTATGATAAAGGTAATTTATGTATTTTGTGGTAACCAAAGGCCAACTTTAACTTGTACTGTATTGTCTTTTTCGATTTATTGATCCACTGTGCTTCTTACTTTGTAAAACTGTAAATGCACTAAATAGGCAAAAATGAGTTAAATTTCTTTCTTTTTGCCTGCCTAATGTTCCCAAATACGGTTCTTATTTTTGACTCACAGGCTCTATTAAGAATGTCATGAAAAATATAGAACTTCTCCATAGAAAAATGTACATAAATACACTTAAATGTACATGGATAATATTTTGCAGAATATTTCAAGGATCTTGCAGGATCTTACGAAACTTTTATTTTAAAAGGATTTTTTTGGCCCTTATATTTTTAACAGACTCTATTCCTTTCCTATAGGTGAAAGCAGCCTTCACAAGAACTTACAATAAGGAGGTCCACCTTACTCCATATTCACTTCAGGTAGTAAAGATACCCAGACACAGCACAGGCCCAGTACTGGATTCTGAATACAACGAAGAGTTAAATGAAGATGACTCTCAGTCTGATGAGAAAGACCAAGACTCTATGGAAACTGATGCAATGATCAAGGTAATATTTTAAGCTACAGACAGGAAATGATATGATATTCCCTCAATAGTTAATCTTTTCTTGCGTATGACTTGCCTTCTGAAATCATTCAGGGCCTGCTTTAAGTAAGTATAGGTGAACAGGGCCTGTTCATCACGTTGAGGGTGGAGAAAGGTGTAGATTTTATTCCTATAAGAAGTCAGCTGCTTGGGGCACCTGGGTGGCTCAGTGGGTTAAAGTCTCTGCCTTTGGCTCAGGTCATGATCTCAGGGTCCTGGGATCGAGCCCCACATTGGGCTCTCTGCTCAGCGGGGAGCCTGCTTCCTCCTTTCTCTCTGTCTTGCCTCTCTGCCTGCTTGTGATCTCTCTCTCTCTCTCTCTATCAAATAAATAAATAAATAAATAAATAAAATCTTTTTAAAAAAAAAGAAGTCAGCTGCTTATAATAGTGGAAAAAAGCAAGAAAATAGGCCATCATATTGATGGTCATATGCTGTGTTAGAAAAAGTACCATTTTATTTGGTCATTGTTGTATGCTTTATGGTAGACGCATAGTTTTACAATTTAAGAAAAACACTTTCAGTGAAACTGTTTCTCTTTCCTGTAATTTGTGTTTTGCTATAGCCATTGAACTGCCTATAGAAGTTTCTCAGGATGAAACGATTTTGTCTTGTGCTAGGAAAGATTAAAACCATTTATGGTATCAGCCCACTGTTTACCATTGGTTAAGGCAAAGGAATCTAGTCTGTGTTCTTTTCTATCCTTAGTGTGTGTCATTCTTGTCCCTCATTTCTTTCTTTCTTTTTTTTTTTTTAAGATTTTATTTGACAGAGAGAGAGAGATCACAAGTAGGCAGAGAGGCAGGCAGAGAGAGAGGGAGAAGCACGCTCCCTGCTGAGCAGAGAGCCCGATGCGGGGCTCGATCCCAAGACCCTGAGATCATGACCTGAGCCAAAGGCAGAGGCTTTAACTCACTGAGCCACCCAGGCGCCCTTGTCCCTCATTTCTGTTTTGTATATGCAGGGGAAGGAAAAGCGGTCTTCTGAATAGCTCTCTAGTCTTGTTTAGACATAAGAGATTGTCTCCCTCTTTCCCCTTCTCAAACTGAATGTGTTTAGATCTCTAATCTGAAACTGAAGAAAAAGGAAATTCCTTGTTAAAACATCACCTTATTTGTAAATTATGCCCTTCTCATTTTGGCTTCCCTAAATATACCTATCTCCTAAATCCAAGAAACTGTATGCCTGGGGAACATATCTTAGTTGTAGATTTTGAATAGCTTTTCAGTAGTTAAAGGCCCCAACTAGTCCAGTTTTTGCTTAAAAGTAAGCTCATCAGGGCGCCTGGGTGGCTCAGTCGTTAAGCGTCTGCCTTCGGCCTAGGTCAGATCCCAGGGACCTGGGATCGAGCCCCGCATCGGGCTCTCTGCTCTGCAGGAAGTCTGCTTCTCCCGCTACCATTCCCTCTGCTTGTGTTCCCTCTCTCGCTGTGTTTCTCTCTGTCAAATAAATAAAATCTTTAAAAAAAAAAAAAAAAGTAAGCTCATCAGGTGTAGTGGTAGTTGAAGGATGTTTGCAATCTTTTTATTAAGTTGCAGGTCAAGATTTGTTTCATTGTAGAAATTGACTTATTTCATTGCCTTATAAATACAGCTATTAACTATTTTGTGCATTCTTCTCTCCCAACAGAAAAAGACAAAATCTTCAAAGGCTTCAAAATCAGAAAAAGATAAGGAGTCCAAAAAAGGAAAAGGAAAAAGTTCAAAGAAATGAAACTGTTTTTCACTACTGACAGCCACTTTTTACTTACCCCATTGACCCGTCTAGCTTGTCTAGATAATGCCTTGTTTTTTCCAAAGGAATCATATTTTAGCATAATGGGGCAACTCAGTGGTCCCATTATAAATAAATGGTGGTACAGCTAGAGGGATGGAACCAGTAGGCTAACATACACCTCTTATAGAGGTTGATAGGACTGCTTGGGTCCTCCACTGTCCCCTGTCAATCTAATTAGATTGTGCTTCAAATTGTGTATAATCAGAATTACATGTGGGCTTTGGAGTCAGATTTTAAGTAACGATAATATGCCTGGGAACATTGGTACTAAGGCAACTTTTGTAGGCTTAAGAATTTATCCTAATGGCCTTTATAGGACCAATGCTGATTTTTTTAAAAAGGTAGTTAGTTACTATGATGTGGTGAAATTTTGTAAATAAATCATAATACAAAACACTCACCACCTAGAGCTGGTATTCTTTGTATATTGTCAAATATCCTACAAAATATAAATTAGGAATAAAAATGTTCCACGTGACATATGTGCAAATTCTTAAGAATGTCATCTTGTACAGTAAAATAATATGTTGGTATATTACATTCCTTATTAGTTTGCAAATGATTGGGTAAAAAGCTAACGCTGTTCCTCACTAACCAGCTGCGTGAAGCAGAACTTTGGCAGTTGGACAGTCAGAACGCTCCTTCCCAACCTGATTACCTCTGTGAGTGCCAGTTGGATCTCTGTCGTGAACAGCATGTCATGGAGAGGCCCCTGTGGAGGGGGTGGGAGGCTGTAAACCGCATTTTCAGCCTTCCAGAGTTTCAGCTCATCAGGTTCAAGCCAGTAAGGTCTAGGCTGGGTCAGGATCTCAGTCTCACTCTGACTTGGGGCAAAATGAATGCTGGCTTTTGTTTACTTTGCTTCTGGGAGCTCTGGTTTTGCCCTGTGACTGTGCAAATCGCACTGGAATTTTGGGTGGCCTTTATAACTGTACTTGCTGAGCGCTCTGAGGCCGTGGAAGTAGCCTGGAGTTTAGTTATGTAGCTCTTTTGAAATTTTGCCAGTAAATGCTCAAAGGTACGTGCTAAAAGGCATGTAAAATTAGGATACTGTTTCTTCCCTTTGAGTAATTGACAGTCTTGTTTGGGAGGTGAGACATAAAGTTCTTGAGACATTCAAAGTGTATTTACGAGTGTGAAAAATGTCTTTCCTGTAAACTGAGTTCATTATGGGAATTAATGTTGCCTTCAGCCTTGCCCCTCTCTTTGTTAAAGCCCAGCTCAAAACTTCTGCTTCGGTAAAGATCTCCTTGATTGACGACTGCCTCACCTCACCAGTGGGGTGAGCATGGCTTTCTTTCACATATTCTTGTTTCTATTGCTTTTTGATATGAAAGTCATGTCTGCCTACTTGTTTTTCACTCCCCAGGAAAGGGAGTGTAATCTCCTTGCAGCCAGAACAATGAATATGAATTTACCTGTAAATTATGATTTTGTTATTAATTCTAAGTGCTCTATGATTGGCATAATCAGTGTATAAGATAAATAACTTTTAGAATTAGAGATTATAAATCTGCTCTTTAAAATAGGAGGACAACATGGATCTGCTGGAGCTTTGTGATGCCACATGGCTTTGCAGAATAAAACTGCATATTCTTTTGAGATCCGTTGTGTCTTGGCCATTTTGGAAGCTGTAACAAACTACTGTGCTTGATCCTTCATCCTGTCAAGTGTTTGTGGTCCATCACTGCAGCAACATTATTGGCCTCTTGAATTTATTAACAAGAAGCAGTGTCGTTGTATGTACCGGGAGGAATTATGCTTATTAGTGAATGTTTAAAGCCAATAACTCTCCAAATAATGTGCTTTACTCACACAGATCCCAAAGTGCCTATGGCTCTTAATCCTGTAACTGTACAACATCCCTCCGTGATAATAGGAAAACAGGAGGATGATAGGTGGGTTGAATGACAGTGACTTGTATCACTTAGTAAAGCCAAGGCCTCTGGCCTATTCTCTGGCCAGCCTTTGCGGGAAGATCAGATCACAGAGCTGAAGGCATCACGTTTGTGGGTACTTGGATGCAATACAACATGATTGTCACTTAGGTACTAATGCCATAGGCTGGCGGGTACCTTTGTAATACTCAGGATGCTGGTGGCTATAGTGTAAGATCCTATCATCTGAAACCTTCAAAGTTAGGCTGTCTGCCTGCTGCCCAGACCATGGGGACATTGGCTCTGGACAGCAAGGAAGCATATACGGATGCAGGAAAAATTTGAGGTGTTTGTGATATGGGGAAGATTCTGAAAAATGGATGTCTTCAGGGCAGTCAGATGATTTAATTTTGTGAAAGGAATTAACACAGGAGATAAAAGCTTATGGTTTTATAGTTTCTTTCCAATTGGTGTTTTTATTCTAAGAATGATTCTACTAAACTTCTCATTTCAAACTTTTAAGTGTTAATGTCTGTGCTGCCCAAAGTTCACAATGCTGTCGCGGTTTTTGGTCTCCAAATCCAGGAAAAACATTACAAATATCTAATGAACAATTTTATTTTAAAGGAGACATTTCAAAATATAAAAGTTATCAAAAAGTTGAATATTTACAGTTACAGCATAGGCTACAATTAACAATGCAGAGCATAGAATATGTAAGATTTTGAAGAGGATCTCTATGAAATAGAATAAACAGCAAGGCTATCTGTCACTGTTTTGCCACTCTGCAATGGCAACTGTACAGTGTCTGTGACCTGGAGAGTCTTTCTTTTTTCTGTATCCAGAAGCCTCCAGGGGTATAAACTTGGTCTCTTGTGGAAAAATATCTTTTCAGGAACCTTATATCTAGAAAAGACAAAAAAAAAAAAAAGCCGACATCTTTAGAAGTGTTTCAAGTGACTGGCATGCACTAATAAAGCCAAGCTGTACTACAAAAGTTTTTGTTCATTTCTGTAATGTGGAGCAATGACTATTCAAGTTAGAAACCTCTGGTCTGTAATCAGTATTGAGTTTAAAATTTGGCTTTGGCTGAAAGTGTACAGGTAAACTGTTGAACTGTTATTATAAAGTGAGGGTGATGATAATAGCCACTTTACTGGGAAGAGTGGGAAAATGCAAGGTACGTGCTCAGCTATCTGTGAAGATTTTCCTGAAACTAAATAGTCATTAATGGTTTCTTGTCTAAAAGGAGTCAGTGAGGGGCACCTCAGTGGCTCATTCGTTAAGTATCTGCCTTCAGCTCAGGTCATGATCCCAGGGTCCTGGGATTGAGCCCCCCATTGGGCTCCCTGCTCAGCAGGAAGCCTGTTTTCCTCCTCTCTCTCTCTTCCTGTCAAAAAAATAAATCTTTAAAATAAAAGGAGTCAGTGAACAGTAGCCTCAACCAATATTCATTGTGCAATAAGACATTTAGAGTGACTTTTTCAAAAGATGGTGCATAATTATTGAAGCATATCTGCAAGTATATATGAACCATGGGACTAAGTCTCTGCTTTAATGCAGGGACAGTGTTTGGAGAGAGTCTGTAGGATTATTAAAAACATAAGCAAGATTGTTCTTTGGCGGAATTGCAGATTATCCTGCAGATTATAGTTACAAACTCGGGCCAAAAAACAACTTTTTTTTTTTTTTAAGATTTTATTTATTTGTCAGAGAGAGAGAGTGCACACAAGCAGGCAGAGTGGCAGGCAGAGGGAGAAGCAGGCTCCCTGCTGAGCAAGGAGCCTGATGCGGGACTCGATCCCAGGACCCTGGGATCATGACCTGAGCTGAAGGCAGCGGCTTAACCAACTGAGCCACCCAGGGGACCCCAAAATACAACTATTGAAAGGCACTGGAAGAGCAACCAAAAGCTGGTAGAAATTGGAAAGGTGTCAGCTCTTGAAACAAGAGAAGTCCACTGGTTAAGATTCATCTTCCAATGCATTTGACCTGAGGGTAAGTCCACGAGGACAATGAAATCACAGTCTTACTAGCTCAAAGAGTCAGAGAATAGAGTTTGGGCCTGCTAGAACTATTGAAGTGATAGGGATAATATCCTGAAAAGGGCATTGCCCCCCAAATCTGCATATAAACTCCATGTAAACCCTTGAACTTCACAGGCTTGGAAGATACTTTTACGCTGTACTAGCACAGTTCCGTGTTGTAAGGAATGCCATGTGTTAGATAACGGAATGGAATTCCACCAAGAGTCTCACATTAGCTTGCAGCTCCAACCAGCTACAGCCTTATGAGACTCTGAACAGAACACGCTGCTAAGCCATGCCTGTATGACTGATCCACAGAAATTGTGATATGATAGGTTCTGGTTCAAGATGGCAATGCAGGAAGATCCTGAACTACCTCTTCCCATGGACACAGTGCATCTACAGCTACATATGGAACAAGCTCCTCTGAAAGAGAGATACAAACTAGCTAAGTAACTCCTGCACATCAGGTGAACATGAAAAAACCCACGTCAAAAGGGGTAGGAGAGGGTGAGAAAATCTTGCCATAAACCGCACCCCCAGCATGATGACACACAACCAGGAGGGAATTCAACAGCTCCTAGTTTCTCCCTGAGGAGTGAAGGGTTTGGACCCCACGTTTGGTGCCCTGACTTTTAAGACTTCCACCTGAGAGATGGACCTCCAAAATCTCTAGCTTTAAAAGGCAACGGGCCCTGTATCCATGAGAACTAAAAGGCATGGCAGACTAAAAAAAACAGTTCAAAATGAGATCACACAGACCCACCATGGCTAATCCCCCAGGTCCCAGCTCAAAGGCAACAGAGTGAAATGCTCCCAGGCTGTCTGTGAAAAAGGCCCATTATCTTAAAACCTTTGGCCGGGCAGGCTTCTAATTTAAAACATACTTAGGGGCCAACTGCAACACTCTGCTGAGGCTGCAGAGGCTAGCAGGCACCATCTTTGTGTTTTTTCTCTGCCTTGTGCCAGGTGGCCAGTATCTCTTGAAGATAGATACCACAAGTCTGGCACTCCAGTTTCTGCTGCTACCCAGGGGACATCTGTTAAATCACCTAGCTCTGGTGGCCAGCAGAGCTTTACGTTTGCAAGTTCTAACTGGACTATCACAAACAGAAATCATTCTTACCCAGCTAGTCTTCCAGGGCTTAATGCAGAGGCAGCAGACCAAAATGCCCAGTCTTTATGAAAGAGGCTTCCTTGCTTAATTTAATAAATGTGGCCTGAAGGTTCAGCTTCCAATCAGCCTACGTCTAGGTGCTGAATGAGATTCCCCCCTTCAGGGTACTAACAGGTCTAGGCATACCCTCAACCACTGGGAGCAACAAAGAAGGATGAAGCAGAGCAGTGCTGAATGGTTAGGCTGGGAGAAGTGGCTGTTTTAGTTAATGCATAGAAACCAACACAGAGTCAAAATGAGGAAACAAATATGTTCCAAACCAAAAAACCGGTAAAACCTCAGAAAAAGACCTTAACAAAATGGAGATAAGTGATTTGCACTATAAAGAGTTCATAATAATGGTCATAAAAATTCATGAACAAAGTGAAGAAAGTACTAAACAAATCACAGACTTGAAGACTACAACTACTGAACAGGATAATACAATAAAAAGGTTCAATAGCAGGCTAAATGAACAGAAAGGATCAGTGAAACTAAAGACAGGCCCATGGAACTCATCAGCACAGCAAAAAGATAAAAGCATGAAAAAAGTGATTACAGCTTAAAGGATTTATGGGATAACATCAACCAATATTCACATTATAAGGGTCCTAAAAGAGAGGAGATCTTGGGGAAGGATATAGACATCCAGATCCAGGAAACCCAGAGTTCCAAACAAGATGAATCCAAAGAGACCCACACCAAGACACATTATAATTAAATTGCTAAAAGCTAAAGGAGAGAAGCAAGTTGTTACATACAAGGGAACCCCTGTAAGATCATCAGCAACTTTTTCAGTAGAAATCTTTGCAGACTAGAAGACAGTGGCGTGACCTATTCAAACTGCTGTGAAAGAAAAGAAATGCGAACCAAGAATATTCTACCAGGCAGTGTTGTCCTTCAGAATTGAAAGTTTTCCAGATAAAGAGCTAAAGGAGCTATTCACCATTAGACCAACCTTAAAGGTGCTTTGAGCTAGAAGTGCTGGTTAATAAAAAGGGAAACATATGAAAGTATAAATCTGAATGTTTAAAGGTTAATATATCAGTTCAAAATAATCTTGTAATGGTGGTGGGTTAATCACTTACAAAAGTAGTGAAAATAACCAGCATGACAATAATTTAATGGACACTCAAGATGCAGAGATACAAATCATGACATCAAAAATAGAATGAGGAGGGGTAAAAATGTAGAGCCTCAGAACTTGTTATCAACTTAAAATAGGTTTAATGTAATCCTCGTGGTATCCAGAAAACAAAAATCTACACTAGATACACAAAAAATAAAAGAAATCTAAGCATACCACTTTGGAGAGTCATTAAATCATAAAGAGAGCAAGAGAAGAAAAAAAGCACAATGGATTTAACTGCCATTTTTATTGTTTTCTGGCTATTTTGTAAGTCCATATCTGTTAATAATTACTTCAAATGCAAACTGGCTAAATCCTCTGATCAAGAATGGTTGAATGGATTATAAAACAGTATCCATTTATCCTGCTGCTGACAAGAGACTCAGTTTTAAGGACACAGACTGAAAGTGAAGGAATGGAAAAAGATATTCCAGGCTAGTGGAAATCAAAAGAAATCTGAAATAACTTTGTATCAGACAAAAAGGATTTTAAAACAAAGACAGTAATAAGAGACAAAGAAGATCATTATACAATGATAAAAATGTCAACACAAAAGTGGATCTAACATTTGTAAGTAGGCACCCAACATAGAAGCATCTAAAGATATAGAGCAAAACTTAAGGTCTAAAGGGAGAAATAGCAATATAATAAAAGGGGACAGTGGATAAATCTTCCAGACAGAAAATCAGTATAAGGAAACACCACACTTCACAGACGTTTACAGTGCATTTCATCCAAAAGCAGATTATACACACTTAAGCACACTTGCATGAAACATTCTCCAGGACAGATCATAGGTGAGGCTAAGAAAACAAGTCAATAAATTTAAGACTGAGCATCTTTTCTATGCACAATAGTATGGAACTAGAAGTCATTTATAAGAAGAAAACTGGAAAATGAAATATGTGGAGATTCAACAATATGCTATGGAACAACCAGTGGGTCAGAGAAGAAATCAAAAGAAAAAATATCTTTAGACAAATGAAAATGGAAAGACAAGATACGAAAACTTAGGGGATGCAGCAAAAGCAGTTCTAAGAGGGAAGCTCATAGCAATTAGTGCCTACATCAAGAAACAAGAAAGATCTCAAGTTAAACATACCTAACTTTATACCTCAAGGAACTAGAAAGAGAAGAACAAACTAAGCCTAAAGTTAATAGAAGGAAGAAAATAACAAAGCAGAAATAAAGGAAAGAGACTAAAAGGATAGTAAAAAAAAGCAATAAAACTAAGAGCTGGTTAAAGAAAATAGATAAACCTTTAGTTAGACTCACCAAGAGAAAAAAAGGACTCAAACAAATGAAAGAGGAGATATTACACCAGATAACACAAATACAAAAGATCATAAAAGACTACTATGAACTACTACACACCAACAGATGAAACAACTTAGAAAAGAAATGGAATATGCCTAAAAACATACAACCTCACAAGACTGAATCATGAAGAAACAAAATCTGAGCAGACCAATTACTAGCAAGGAGATTGACTCTGTCATCCAAAAACCTCCCAGCAAACAAAAGTGTAAGACCAGATGACTTCACTGGTGAATTTTACCAACATTTAAAGCATTCCTTCTCAAACTCTTCCAAAAAAACAGAAGAGGGAACACTTCCAAACTCATTTTATGTGCCAGCATTAGTCAGCTACCAAAATCAGACAAGGATATCACAATAAAGTTCTAGGCCAATATCCCTGATGAACATAGATGCAAAAATTCTAGGCAATCTATTAGCAAACTGGATTCAACAATATGTTAAAAGGATCATGCACTATGATCAACTGGGATTTATTGCAGGGATGCAAGGATAGTTTAGCATCCACACGCCAATCAGTGTGATATGCCACATTAAGAAAATGAAGAATAAAAATCAAATGATCACTCAGTATATACAGAAAAGCATTTTGACAGTATTCAACATCCACTGATGATAAAAAACCACACTGAAGTGGGTATAGAAGAAATATACCTCAACATAATAAAGGCCATAGAGGACAAGCCCGCGGCCATCCTCCTCAATGATTAAAAGCTTGAAAGCTTTTCCTCTAAGATCAGAAAGAAGATAAGGATGCCTACTCTTGCCACTTTTAATCAAACATAGTATCTGAAGTCCTAGCCAGAGCAGTTAGGCAAGAAAAAGAAATTAAAGGCATCCAAATTAGAAAGGAAGAAAAGTTCACTTATTTGCAGATGACACAGCATATACAGAAAACCCTAAAGACCACTAAAAAACTGCTAAAGCTTAATAAATGAATTCAGTGAAGTTTCAGGATACAAAATCAATATACAAAAATCTTTTGCATTTCTAAACACTAATAACAAACTATCAGAGATTAAGGAAACAATCCCACTTACAACTGCATAAAAAAGAATGAAATATATATGTGTAAATTTAGCCAAGGAGGTGAAAGACCTGTATGCTGAAAACTGTAAGACATTGACCAAAGAAAGTAAAGATAAATAAATACTCTGTGCTCACAGATTAGAAGAATCAAAACTGTTGACGTGTCCATACTACCCAAACATCTACAGATTCAGTGCAGTTTCTATCAGTTTCCAATGATATTTTTTCACAGAAATAGAATAAACAGTCGTAATGTTTGTATGGAACCATAAAAGATCCTGAGTAGCTAAAGCAATCTTGAGAAAGAACACAACTGGAGGTACATTTCCTGAAACTATATTGCACACCTATAGTAATCAAAATAATATGGTGTTGGCATAAAAATAGTCACACAGTAGACAGCAGATGTGAAGATCAATGGAACAAAATAGAGAGTTCAGAAATAAACCTATGCATATGTTCAATTAATTTATGACAAAGGAGCCAAGAATATATATATAATGGGGAAAGGAGAGTCTCTTTAGTAAGTGGTGTTGGGAAGACTGGACCACTAGCTCACACCATACACAAAAATCAACTCAAAATGAACTAAAAACTTGAACAGAAGACCTGAAAGCATAAAACTCCTAGAAGAAAATAGGGGATGGGGGAGAATAAATAGGGGGCATAAGCCCCTTGACATCAATCTTGGCAACCATTTTTTGGATTCGACACCAAAAGCAAGGACGGCAGGGCAGCAAAGCAGATATAAACAAGTGAGACCATACTGAACTAAAAAACTTCTGTGCAGCAAAGGAAATCATCAACAAAATGAAAGGGCCACGTATGGATTGGGAGAAAATGCTTGCAAGTCAGACCTGATAAAGGGTTAATATAACGAACTCCTACAGATCAGTAGAAAAAAATCCAATTAAAAATGGGCATAAGTTCTGAATAGAAATTTTTCCAAACAAGGTAACGCAGATGGTCAACAGGTACATGAAAGAGTGCTGCTAAACCTAACTGGTTGTCAGGGAAATGCAAATCGAAACCACAATGATTTATCACCTCACACCTGTTCAAATGGCCATTACCAAAATGACAAGAAATCATAAGTGTTGGCAAGGATGTGGAGGAAAGGGAACCCTTATGCACTGTTGGTGGGGATACAAACTGGTACAGCAAGTGAAGAACAGTGTAGAAGTTCCTCAAAAAAATTAAAAATAGTGTTACCATGTGGTCCAGCTGTTCCACTGCTGGGTATTTATCTGCAAAACAGAATCACTATTTGAAAAGATATCTGCACTCCTATGTTCATTTTGGCATTATTTACAATAGCCAAGATAAGGAAACAACCCTAAGCGTCCTCCTACACTGGATAAAGAAAATGGCACATGGTTATGCACGCACGAACATACACACAGGAATGTTATTTAGCCATAAAAAAGAAGGAAATACTGCCATCTACAACAACATGGATGGACCTTGAGGGAGGGCACTATATAAAGTGAAATTAGAGAAAAACAAATACTGTATACTCTCACTTATGTGTATAAAAAAAATGGAACTCATGGATACAGAGAACAATTTATTGTTGCCAGAGGCCTGGGGTGGGGAGTAGGTAGAATGGATAAAAGTCCACAGGTACAAGGTCATAAGTCTTGGGGAGGTAATGTACCATATGTTAACTACAGTTATCCATATTGTATATTTGGAAGTTACTAAGAGATTTAAAGTTCTCATTAAAAAAATTTTGTACTTCTGTGGTAATGGATATTAGCTTACTGTGGTAATCATTCCTGTATACATAACCATTGTGCTATACACCTAAAACAACTGATGTCAACTATATATCAATAAAAAAATTGACATAGTTAATGTATATTGTTTTAAGATGCTAAATTTGAGATGTTATACAGAAACAGGAAAACAAAGCAAATCCCAATCATAACTTGAGCAGGCTTTAAAAATAGAACTTGACGGGGCGCCTGGGTAGCTCAGTGGGTTAAAGCCTCTGCCTTCGGCTCAGGTCATGATCTCAGGGTCCTGGGATCGAGCCCTGCATCGGACTCTCTGCTCAGCAGGGAGCCTGCTTCCCCCCCCCCCTGCCTGCCTCTCTGCCTACTTGTGATCTCTCTCTGTCAAATAAATAAAATCTTAAAAAAAAAAAAAACTTGACAAGCTTATTCTGCAATTTTATAGGAAGATGGAAAAGATTAAGAGTAGTCAAAACAATCTTGGGAAATAATGACAATATTGGAGGGTCGATAGTACCTGACTTTAAGATGTACTAGAAAGTCACAGTAACCAAGACAGTGTAGTATTGAAATAGGGGACAGATGTATCAGTGGAAAAGAAGAGAGGATCCAGAAATAGATGAATATTTAAAACCTCATTGATTTTCAACAAAAGCACCCAAACAATTCAATGAGAAAATAAAAGACTTTTCAATAAATGGTGTCAGAAGACACACAGATCGCAGGGGGTTTCAACTACTAATGAAAGTTGAATGAGTGCTTTGGATCTCAGTTCTCATCTCACAATGTAAACAAAGATAATTTCAAAATGGATCGCAGACCGAGAGCTTCTAGAAGAAAACATTAGAATATGCTTGGGACTTGTTAGTAGGCAAATATTTTTTTAGACAGGATACAATAACCATAAAATTTAAAAATATATAAATGATAATTCATCAAAATCTCATCAAAAGATACCAATAAGGAAAGGAGTTGGGAAGCCACAGAAAAAAAATATTTGCAAAATATATCTGACAGACCTATATCTAGAAAATACCAAATAAAAGAAGTTTTACAACTCAATAACAGAAACAGAAAATAACAACCCAGTAACAAAGGAAAAACAGTCTTTCAGCAAAAGGTACTGGGACATGTACATGGCAAAAGAAGGAAGTTGGATCTCTCACCACATCCTACATAAAAATTAAATGGATCAAAGATGTAAATTTAACTCTGGGGCAAATAATACATTATATGTTAATTTAAAAAGAAGATGTAAATTTAAGAGCAACAGCTATAAAACTCAGATATGACTCCAAATGCACAAGTAACCAAAGGAGGAAAAAAAGCAGAGGGGAAAAAAGATGAACTGGACTTCATCAAAATAAAAATGTTTACATCAAAGGATACTATCGAGAAAGAGTTCCACAGAATGAGAGAAGAAATTTGAAAATCATGTATCTGATAAAACACTGGTATCTAGGGTCTGTTAAGAATTTTTATAACTCGGGGCGCCTGGGTTGGCTCAGTGGGTTAAAGCCTCTGCCTTCGGCTCAGGTCATGATCCCAGGGTCCTGGGATCGAGCCCCGCATCCGGCTCTCTGCTCAGCAGGGAGCCTGCTTCCCCCACTCCTTCTGCCTGTCTCTCTGCCTACTTGTGATCTCTCTCTCTCTCTGTCAAATAAATAAATAAAATCTTAAAAAAAAAAAAAAGAATTCTTATAACTCAACTATAAAAAGACAAATTACGCAGTTAAAAAATGGGCAAAGGACTTGGATAGACAGTTCTCCAAAGAGACACGCAAATGGCCAAGAACCACATGAAAAGATGCTCCATATCTTTAGTCATTAGGAAAATGGAAATCAAACCACAATGAGATACCACTTCACCCCTACTAGAATGATTATAAACAAAAAGACTTTGTTAGTCTTTTTAGTCTAGTCCCATCGCGTGTTGACGAGGCTGCGGGGAAGCCCGAGCACACGGAGGTCTGCCGCGGGTGGGAATGTAAGAGCTCGCAGGTGCTGTGGAAAGCAGTGTGGAGTGTGCAGGGAACAGCAGAAAGCCTAGTGCGGCTACCGCACAGGGAGCAGACGCAGTAACACTACGGGTAGACTGAGAGGACTTGCCCATGGACTGGTGACGGGGCGGGGGTGAGATGAGTCACAGGTAACGACTGGGTTTCCACCCTGACCAGTGGCTTGAACGGAGCTGCTCCTGACTGAGATGGTGAGAAGCCTGGAGCTGAGTTTTAACCAGGTTAGGGGAGATGCGTGGCAGGGACTGAGCTCCCTGCCTCCCTTTGAAGAGTCTCCCGGATTTGGGCAGGGCTCTTGGCTTCCCAGGGAGTCATGACATCTCCCGGCCTCCCTCTGCAGTGTGTGCGGCGGAAGGGGTGTGGGCAGCTTCTACGTGGCACAAATGAGACTAGGAAGGAAAAAGGGAGTTTTCAAATCTGTGGATGCCAAAAGGTTTATGGTATATTCTGAACTTTAAAAAATTCCAGTTACTAGCCGGCTCTAATTTTAATGGACTGATTAAAAAGAAGCCCTTATGATTTGATAAAGTACATTACAGTTGAAATCCTCGATGCCGTGTGGCCAAAAAGTCTTTGTCACCATGGAGACCGTGTGACCAGCATTTTTAAAGGACATCAACTGTTTGTTGTCAGATTCTTCAAATCTGACAAGTTACACGATGCACAAAAAGGAGCCACTGCCAATACAAACCATAAAACTCTGCCTGCTCTGGACCCTCATACCCCGGGAAAAGGGGCGGATGGCCGGGGACTCACCCGCACGGGCCGCTCACTGCTCCACCTCTGTTCGCAGGCACTGGGTACAGTCGGAGATTTTCTTTAGTTGAGCAAAGTTTAATCTCTCAGAACACATAGGACATGTGCTTTCCGTGTTTAACATGCTGTTTGGGGAGGGAAAGGCAGAGTAGATTAACATTCCTTTAGCTTTAGGTTATTCTGATGTGAAAAACGACGATTTTGTCTACACCTCCTGAGTACATATTCATCACACGATTTAAGAACGAGGAATATTCAGTTTCACGCAAGATTCTCTTAAGGATAATGTTCTCTTGGGTCATAGAAGGTTTGGGCCTTTAGAGATCTTTAGGAACATGAATAAGGAGACCTCAGAATAAAAGAGTGGTTGAATGAAAGGCCTATTTTTGGGTCAATCTGTGTGACTGAATGAAACAAGGCACACTTACATCTTAAATTCTGAGTACAGAGCGGGGAAGTCGCAATGTGGACACACAGTCCAGTCATCCTTCAACATGTGTCGACCCTGGAAACAGTACATTTAAGAGTAAAATTCATCATTTAAAAATTTCATGCCATTATTCAATTATAATAAATGTTTAAAATTAAAAGCCAGACCTCTAAATTAGGTGAGCAATTGACTAGAAAGAGGTGGCGCCAAACAGACTGAAGCCAGATTTCATTTATCACATTCATGTACAAAGAACAGTCTTCAATTTTGTGATATCATTACCTAAATTTATTTCCTTTTAAAATAAAGTTTATGGGACGCCTGGGTGGCTCAGTGGGTTAAAGCCTCTGCCTTCAGCTCAGGTCATGATCTCATGGTCCTGGGATCGAGCCCCACATCAGGCTCTCTGCTTGGTGGGGAGTCTGTTTCCCTCTCTCTCTCTCCCTCTCTGCCCACTTGTGATCTCTTTCTCTCTCTCTGGCAAATAAATAAAAATCTTTAAAAAAATAAAATAAAGTTTGTTAGTCTACTGATTAACAAATAATCTGGTATTTAAAATTTTCTAGCAGAGGACACCCGGGTGGCTCTCAGTTGGTTGAGCATCCGACTCTTGATTTTGGCTCAGGCATGATCTCAGGGTCATGGGATCAAGCCCTATGGACTCTGTGTCAGGCTCCGTGCTCAGTGTGGACTCAGCTTGTCCCTCTTCCTCTGCTCTTCCCCCCGCCCCCCACATAACACGTGGACTCTCCCTCTCTCAAAAAAATCTTCAAAATTTTCTACTAGGTCTTAATATTAAAATGAATAATAAAAACCACCACTTGTTCGGTATGCCAGGGAGGGCACTAAGGCTTCACACGTGTCCTGTCAGCCTGCAGTTTATCTCAATAGGCAGGTACTGCTACGGTTGAACCTAGCAAAGTAAAGCAAACTGCAGAGGATTATAGAGCCAATGAAGTGGCAGAAGAGGGATTTAAGCCCAGGACCATCTGAATGCTAAGTGTGCTTTTTACACATCAAGTACTCAAATGGAATATATATATAATATATATTATATGTATAATATATAATATAATATAATGGGGGTCCTGGGATCGAGCCCCACATCGGGCTCCCTGCTCAGCAGGAGGCCTGCTTCTCCTGCTACCAATCCCTCTGCTTGTGTTCCCTCTCTTGCTGTGTTTCTCTCTGTCAAATAAATAAAATCTTAAAAAAAAAAAATCTGTCCCCATCTTTTTATATATATTATATTATATATATTATATATATATTATAAACTTACTGTTGAGTTTATATATTATATATATTATATATACAGTATATATATTATATATATATATATTATAAACTTACTGTTGCAATGCAGTATGGGATGTTATTTTTACATCCAGGACAGAGGAGTTCACACTCGGGGAGAAGAAATTCGCAGAATGGACACGGGGTTGTGGCTTCTTCTGTCTCAGAGGTATCGGGTCTCCTATGAGAAAGGATCATGTAACATGCCTACTTCTTCACAGTCGGGATCTGATACTAGAGAAGCTCCCATCAGCCTGCACCCCCGCTCAGGGCGGAGGAAGAGGAATTGAGTGGGTAAACTGCAGTGTTATCCAGGGCCACACCGGGGGCTGGAGTTCACAGCACAGTGAATGGCAGAAAACATGGGGGCTCTTGCTGTCTCCTCTTCCTGTGCTACTGATGGGGTAAGCCCGCTTTTTCCCTTCTGTCATTCCCCTTTGTGGACTGAAGTGGTCAAGGCTATCCAGGGCTGTGCCGCAGAACTGCCAGTGACCATGGCAATGTTCCCGCGCTCTCCAGTACAGTGGCCAAGAGCCATGTGAAGCTTCCGAGCACTTGAAATATGAAGAGTGCAAGGAACTAAGTTTTAAATTTTATTTTAGTTAATTTAAATAGCCAAGTGTGGCTATTTAAGGTTAATAATTTAAATTTAATTTAATTACAATTATATTAAATTAAAATTAAATTTAATTAAAATTTAATAATTAAAATTAAATTATTTTATTTAATTGTGGCTATTTATTTAATCACAGTTACCATATTAGATCTCACAGCTGTAGAGGAGTCTCACATGGGGAGAGAATGACTAGCGTCTCTTCTGAACTGGGGCCCAGGCCGCGGTGGTACTGGACGGTCGGGGTTGATGTGCTCTAGCATCCCCCGCCCTCCGACCGACTCTCCACAAGGAAGACACTTCTGTGCTCCGGATGCAAAGGTGGAAGACCGAGGGCTCTGTCCTTGCTGCCATCAGGACACAGCAGGCCTGAACCATGACACTCTGTTTCGGAGTCAAATAAATATTGACTTTTTCAAGCCATTGTTGGGTTTTCTGCTGCTGGTAGCTGAATACAGTCCTAATCGCCACCCCCAGTCCATTCTCTCCCTGAGCCTGCACATTAGCAGCCAGAGTCTAAAAACTACATTTGTGAAATGTGATGAGAGAGTAGAACCAGCTGACCCTGCCTACCTGACCATGGCCTCGATCTTCTTCTTGTATTTGGCATCTATTTTGTTACGGTACTCGGGTCGCATCAGCATGGCCGCGAAGCTGAAAGCAGAGTTCTTCAGGCCTGCCCGGTGACACTCGATCACCGTGGACGTCAGGATCGGCACAATGTCTGCAATACACACGAGAGAGCAGAAAGCCCAGTGCTTCAGCTGTCCTGACGCACACCATTCAGGACAGCACGATCGCACCTCTAAGTTTGCTCTTCCTGGTAAAGAACCGGGTAGGACCTGTTTCATGAGGAAGGGGGCTCATCAGAATGTCCCTGCCTTGTTGCACTGGGACCTGCACTCCCTTGATGTCCCCTTTTGTGTGTATCCTCCCAAATCACTGAGATGCATTTTTGCATTTGACAGGACTGCCTGGGAATGGTCAGGGAGATTAGTAATCCTATGCAGTGACCTCTGCGTGCCTCTCTTTCTTCAGGACAGATACCCAGAAGGTGAATTACTGGATCAAAGAATGTGCCTTTTAAAAAAAAAATGCTCTTAGCACAAATTGCCAAATTGCTTTTTAGAAAGGCCGTACCAGTGTCCATTGCCGGGAGCAGTCGTGAGTGAGCCTGTCCTACTGCATCCTTTGCCAGCATGGTATACAATTATTGTAAAGTCTTTTTCGTGCAACAAAAAAGAATACAGTTATACAAGAGGGGTTGGTGAATTTTGACCCATGGGCCAAATTGGGCCTTCTGTTTTTGTATGGCTCATGAGCTAAGAGTGACCTTTATGTTTCTAAATGATTGAAAAAAAAAAAAAAAAAACAAAAGAAAAATACTTTGTGACATGTGAAAATTACACGAGGTTCACATGCCAAAAAAATAAAATTCTGTTGGAACACATCCGTGCTCATTCATTTCTGTACAGTTTATGTAAAAACAGTAGCTGTGACAGACATTATGGTTCAGGAAGCTCCAGACACTTGACATCTGTACCTTTACAGGAAGATTTTGTTGGCCCCCATGACAGAATGTGAGAAAGTCTATTAACCAAAGAATGTTGTAATGACATGTCGCTAAGAATAAATGGGACCTTTTATAGCGGCAGCGGCCCATCGTGGTTGAGAACAGGGTCAGACCGACTAGCTTAACTGTGATCCAGGGCAAGTGTTACTTCACTTCTTTTCCCTCCGTTTTCTTCTCTTGTAAAATAGGGAAAATAAGAGTACCCATGGGTGTAGTTTTGAGGCCATTATCCTTACAAGGATCTGCTTGATCTTGGCGGGCATCTGGGAACTCGGATTTGGGGGGAGTTTCTGCCATTTGCAGATCAGAGTGGCTCACTGTGCCCAAACTCTCTGTACAAACAGTGTGGTTTATGCTGAATCGCTGCTTTCTGGGAGTCCGGACAGCCCCCCGTACGAGCCACGAGCCACGAGCCCCTCTGCTAGACACACAGCTGGAGGAGCGTGTCCTTGGGACTCTACTTTGGAGGGGACTCTTGGGAACATGCACCTGTTCTCCCCCAGACTTCGCCCCGTGTGTGCACCTTTTCCGTTTGCCAATCTGGTTTTGTATTCTTCTGCTGAAATAAATCTTAGCCTCCAGCACTACTGTGTGTTGCCTTGTGTAAGTCCTAGTGACCTTGGGGGTGGTCCTGGGGTCCCATTAGACTACTTCCTGGGGTGGGTATGAGGATTAAATGAGTTAGTCTATGTAGAGAGCAGCGGCTGGCGGGGTAGGTGACTGTCAATCTTACGATGCCACATTGACACCCGCATATGGGGGACAGGTCCTTCTCCAGTACGTACGTGATGGAAACTTGCTGATGTTGTTGGCCACTCGGATAAGCATACGTGCCCCTTTCATATGATCGCCATTTTTCACATGAATCTGAAATAGATGACATATGTTACTCTTCTTAAGAGATTTTGATTATTCATTGTGATGAATAATCATCATTTGATGATTTGATTATTCATTAAAGCATGAAAAATCAATGATTTGATTATTCATTAAAGCATGAAACCCTAATTCATGCTTTATTCCCCCAAATAATCAACTCCTTCATTATACCCCTGAACACAGTTGTCCCATGATCCTCGCAGCCTCACTTGGCTTAAGGCACTTGGGATTTCTCCTCTATTTCTCCTTCCAGCAGCGCTGCCTGGCCCCGTGGCCTCACCGACCTTACCCCTCTCCTCTACGCTCTGCTTTATTACTTTGCCCCAGACCACGTGGCATGAGTTCAAATCCTTGATCCTGCTCTTAAGGCCCATTTTCGGAGGGCTAATAATGCCAACTTTGCTGAGCTGTGAGACCCAAAAGCCGATCCTTCAGGCAGAAAGAGAGGTTGAGTTGTTAGAGGAAGAGGGCAAGGGGGCAGCGGCGGTCGGAAGGCCCAAGGCTGGGTGAGTGCTGAGAATGAGTGGGGCCCGTGACACGAAGGATGAGGGGAGGCTTGGAGAGCCGACAGGGCCAACGTATGATGTCGCCGTCTCATCCAGAGAGACAGGGCAGCCCGCAGAGGTGGGGCTGGGGTGGGGAGGAGAGAGGTAGAGCCCACAGGAGGCAGAACTGGCGGCATTTGGTGAGGATGTGCAGCGTGAGTTCAGAGTCACTCCCAGGCATCAGGTCTAAGCAAATGGCTGACGGTGTCATTTACTGAGCACTGCGACCTGATTAACACTACCTGGATCTAAAGGGGCAGGGACGCCCCTGCTGCTTGTCGTCCGCTGACTCTCTGGGCCTCAGGCGGCCCAGCTCTGTCCTCCAGAACCAGAGGCCCCAGGCTGTCCCTCGACCCAGATCCCTCCCCGGGTCTGGGAGGAAGCGCCCCCCAAAGCTGTCTTGATGGCCCCAAATGTGGCTGACTCTCTTCAGTCCTTCGGGTCAAAGATGCCTGTGACAGTTTTACATCAATTAGTTCTTACTTGGAAAGGTTTCACAGTTTCCCTTTGATATCACGAGCAGTTAAAAATCTCGGGGATGTGTGGTGCTTGCATAAGAGTCAAGAACTACAGCAAACGGGGGAGGGTCCTGGGGTGCCCTTCGGTGGGAGGGGAAGAGGGTGCCTGGTCGGTCCTAAGCCAGTGATGGGCCGGCTCCCGGGGCCCAAGGAAAAGGGAAAGACTTGAGCACCGTCCCTGTGCCTCAGGGTGGTAGAGAGCCCTGGTCCCGGAAGCCTGTGCGTAGGATTCCCTGGCTTCCACCCCCAGAAGCCCCGCTCTGCTGGATTCGGTGCCCGCAGCCCATGGCACCACCACTCATGTCTGTAGCAGGGAGAGCCTGCCCTTCTCCCTTTCCGCTCCTTGCCACGTGAGAGAAGGGATCCTTCTGCTGCTCTGGAGGGAAATGTACTCCCAAGGGCGGTAAGTCAGAATTCTTGTGTTTCCTTTACCACCAGTGTTACAGAACTGCGTGGCCGAATATGGCAGCCACAAGCCAGACGCAGCTTTTAAATTTTAAAGTTAAAATCATATAAAATAAAAAAATGTAGTTTCTCAGTTACCCCAGCTTTATTTCCGGTCTCCACGGCCATACGGGGCAGCACAGACAATGGCTACCTAGAACACTGCAGAAAGTTCTGGACAGTGCTGGTAGGGATCATAATGAGGATCTCAATCATTCATAACATGACTCCTCTATCCTAGGTACTGTCAAAATTAAATAAGCTCTTGGGGACTGGGCTGGAAACCAAGTTAGCATTAATATGGGAAGATGTACTCTGATATAATGAAAATTTGGAAAAATATGTGAGTTGGAGTCTGTATCTTTACAGAAATGCATGTGTAAATATATTACAAAATATACATTTACACATAACTTTTAAGTAAACTGTACATACAAGTATTTGAGGTTTGCATGCTATAGTTTGTTTTATTAAGAATTACTAACTGAGGGGCACCTGGCTGGCTCAGTCGGTTAAACATCTGCCTTTGGCTCAGGCCACGATCCTGGGGGCCTGGGATGGAGCCCCGTATCGGGCTCCCTGCTCGGCAGGAAGCCTGCTTCTCCCTCACCCATTCCCCCTCCTTCTGTTCCCTCTCTCACTGTCTCTCTGTCAAATAAATAAATAAAATATTTTTTAAAAAATTACTAATTGAGGGGCGCCTGGGTGGCTCAGTGGGTTAAAGCCTCTGCCTTTGGCTCAGGTCATAATCTTGGGGTCCTGGGATCGAACCCCATATCAGTCTTTCTGCTCAGCGGGGAGCCTGCTTCCCCCTCTCTCTCTGCCTCTCTGCCTACTTGTGATCTCTCTCTGTCAAATAAATACATAAAATCTTTAAAAAAATTACTAATTGAGAAGACAGAATACACAACTGGACATAAATATAATCCTAATGTGGTAAAAAAAAAATAGGAGTGTACACACATATTTACCAAAGTACAGAGGATACACACAGCACAGTTAACAGCTATTATATCCAGTGATGGACTTAAAGGGTCAATTACTTTTTCATTATACTTTTCTACATTCTCTAAATTTTCTCCGTGAATATGTATTTTTTTTATATTCAGATGAAAATGAGACAGTATTAAAAATTGTGGAATTGTATCAAGTCTACCATCTTAGAATTAATAAATTAGTAAGCTCTGGTTAAACAAAAATGTCTTACGTAAATCTTTTTTATTGACCAGGTGATCCATTTATATGCTTCAATATCAAGACAAGGTAGAAATACGACCACAGAGAAACCTGCTCTCCCTCTTGTCCCCTAAGTGGGGATGGCTGTCATGCCGCCTCTGCCCCATGTTGTGTTCCGTTAGCAAACTACTTTTGCTAGGGAGAATTTCGAGTCTATTTCTAATTTTATTTGCAACGAATATATATTCATTCTTATTTTTTGCCCCTTTGCACCCAAAAGGTAGCAGACTTTGTAATTATCCTGTATGTTGCTGCTTTTTACTTAACAAAGAGAGATCTAGGAAATCACTCTAATCCAACGGAGAGGTGCCCATAAGAAATCCCTTCAGGTGATAACCTCCCTTGGCAGATTATGTCCCAAGCCCCTCAAAGGGCCTCACCTTCACTAGGATGTAACTGTGCAGGATCATGAGGTTGGTGGCCATCTCCGAGGGAATTTTGATCTTCTGGGATTTCAGTTCTGCATACATGCTAAAGAGAACGTCGTGTGCATTCCGATAGTTTCCTAGGAAAAAAGGTAGTGAAATGACATTATTGTAAAGGATGAAATCTGAGGCCTTTCTGTGGGCCCTCATTTTATTTTCCTTTTTTAAAGTTTTTTTAATAAATTCTAGTTAGTTACCATGGAGCATGATATTAGTGCCTGCCTGTCAAATAAATAAATAAAATGTACAACACAGGGATTGGTACTTCCATACACCACCCAGTGCTCCTCACAATGTGGGCCCTCGTTTTATGAGATTTTGTTACTAGCAATATCCTTATAATTTCTTACATAAGCAACTTAGTAGTTCTTCCTGCAATAACTGATGGCATGAATACCCAGCTGGT
Source organism: Procyon lotor (assembly GCA_028646535.1). Lineage (NCBI taxonomy): Eukaryota > Metazoa > Chordata > Mammalia > Carnivora > Procyonidae > Procyon > Procyon lotor. The sequence continues at coordinate 26,114,007 of CM053604.1, read as the reverse complement.
CCCTCAGGGAGAAAGTGGTGTCAGCCTACACACCTCCCTCTTCCCCGGGACACCACCTGCCACCAAAGCCAATGGGTCATCAAGTCCGGAGTTGACCTAAGTCTCCCAAATCCAGCCTGGCCCCAGCCCACTTTAATGCTTCTCGCCATCGCTGGGCCATCGCTCCACAGCAGCGAGCGCATCGGT
>CM053604.1:26065825-26113721 GCA_028646535.1 Procyon lotor | reverse complement strand
TGCCCCCCGCCCCCGCCCCGTGCCAGGGTAGGTGCCCCGTGCCCCCTGCTGCTGCTCTCCCTGCACAGCCCTCTCTCCCTCATCTCCTGCCATCTCAGCCTGTCAAAGCTCAGCTGAAACTCCTGTTGCCTTCTCTCGCCTCCATCCTCCAACTCCCCATGTCCCCCACCCTCAGGATGAGGGGGATCCCTCTTCCGGTGCCCCTCTAATGGGTCTCCTTTCCGTTCTGGCACTTCTCACCCTGCATAACAACTCCCAAGTGACTCTCGGTCTCCCCCACCAAATCAGGACTCCCTAAGGGTGGAACCAGGGCTCAGGCTTCTGAAACCTGAGCTCCCACCACGTATGGACTTAAAGGGTCATAGGGACACCTACCACAGGTGTCCGATCAATAGAGTAATGACTGACTTAATTCCTTATTTGCCAGAACTGTGTTCCATATTTACGAACATCTAAAAGAATCAGCCTGCAAAACTCCTGAAGATGTCAGACTAATTCTCTTAGTCAATGAATATTTGGGGAGCATGTGAGTGAGCAAAACGGTCGAGGGGGTTCTATCAACAGTCCCCGCACACTATTAAGAACGAGATCAATTCTAATACCACATCATCCCGTCTTCTAATATCTTTTCTGTTGTTAAAGCCAAATATGCGGGATGCAAGGAGAGTAGGAGAGGGGTAGGAGAGGGGCACGGGGTAGGGGAGGGGCTGCGGGCCGGCGAGGGCGGGGCGGCCAGGAGCCGCGAGGCTGTGAAGGGAGAGGCCATGGCGTGACGGAGAGCAGGCGTGAGTGGGGTCATTCCGTGACGGGCATCATCTCTCTTCCCTCAAACCCAGAAACAGTCCTTTCCCTAGTCTTCTGGCTTCAGAGCAAACCCAGATTACAAAGGGCTACTGCTTCCTGGCGGAAAAGGGGTGGAGCTTGACTCTACTGGAACAGGAAGGAAACACGCAGGCCCGGACCTACCCGCGGACTGCTCCTCTCTGGCGATGATGATGGCGGTGCGGGCGGCCTCCCGGTACTGCCTCAGGGCCATGTACAGGCGGAACAGGTACTTGGCATCCTGCCACACAAACCGGCACAGAAACGTCACTTTCTTCATTAGCTAACGGGAGAAACACCTACAATTTTGCATCTCAGTTGGAATCCACTTCGGATACTCTTTCTTTCTTTTGGATACTCTTTTTTAAAAAAATCCACTGAATAAAGAATTTATTTAGCCAGTATTTATTCATAGTTTAATATGTGCCAGGTCGTATTATAAGCACTTGAGAAATATTAATGTGTTTAAATCCTCACGCCCTCCCCGGGAGAAAGGCACGGTGATATACTAATTGCACTGATGAGAAGGGCGCCCAGCAGGCCTCTCCAGAGCTGGGATCAAGCCACAGTGATGGGGCTTCAGAGCCTGTGTTCCTAATGCTGCTCCACGGAGTTACCTCTTGTGCGCTTGAAATCAAAATGTACCAACTTCATAAAATTTCAAAAATTACTACACCCATGTAAATTTCTCTGGCCCACAAAAAACTTTGGCCTTTGACTATTTTTTATTCTCATTCTCCGCCTCTAGGCAATTTCCTGTGCTGGTTTCCCAGTTATTGGAATAAGCGGACCTTAGGTGAGCTGGCTGGTAAGAGTTTAAGAGTTTAACCTTTGGCAGGTTAACTTACTCTCCCTGGGTCTCCGTGTCTCTATCTGTGAAATACTGGAAATGGACTTGGGGATCAGGTTCACTATAATCCTCTCCAGCTATGACCTCTAGCCCCTTCTCTCCAAATCAGTAACTTGACTTCCTTCACAAGAAAATCACCTCCAACATCAAAGCGGAAGGGAAGAAAAAGCTTGAGGGTATTCTCAAAGGAAACCATCCTGATCAGGACCGAAAGAAGACTGACGTCCACATGAACTCTCAAGTCACACACTTTGAAAATATGTTCTTAATGATTTCTGCTTTATATTTATAGTGAGTTACTTTCAGGCTAAATGTGATTGTTATTAATTCCCATACCTTTTGAAATATGAACAAAGTATACTGATTTTTAGGGATTAATGCTAATTCATAGTTCTAACAATATTTTTCATAGTTCCCAGAGCAAATAAAACCTTCAACCTTCGAGGAAAATTGTAGGCGGTAAGAATTATTATATCGAGGGTTAGGGTGGTGCCTATTGCACAGGTGGCAATGCCAGTTTCAAAGAGTGAATATATCCAATAGCCGCTAAAACGCAGGGTCTGTCTAGTAGACTTCATGTTGTATCCAGAGAGAAAACCGAGTAAGTCTATGATGCAGAAGCCATCGTAGGTAAAAACAGGACAGAGTAAAGTCAGATGCTAACTCAGAATCCAAATGACATTTCCGGTACCTTCGGCATGCCATCACTCTCTCCCATCAGGTGGTCTATCAGCTGGCTGGTCAGCAGTTCATCTTTGGCCTGACCAACCTGTTCAGGAAGAGAAAGAAACGGTAAAGAAACTGTAAAGTCAGCATCTTAAAATTAGAAAGGAAGGGGAGTTGGGGGAGGCAAATAATCTTGGGCTAAGGAAATGGAATAAAAAAATTGTAAAAATACCTTAAGTCAAGTGCCTGACATGATACAAATTCAAGATCTTTCTTCATTCATAGTAGTCTCCATTAATAAAAGTCTATCCTTCGAAGCTATAGCTTCTCTAAGTTGCTCTATCAAAAGGCCATATATATATTTTTTTTCACACACAGAATATACTTCTTGGATGTTTGGTAAAAACTTCCTTAAGGTAAGTGACTATGATATCTAGATAGTAGGGTCTTGAGCACAGGAACTGGGGCCTCTGCCACAGCATAGCACCAAGTGCTGCATCTCCAGCACTGCCCAGGGACATGCACTTGTCCATGGCCGCCTGGAGTGCAAAGGGGAAAAAATATGGCCATAGGGGCCCAGAAGAGGGCAGGCGGCTGCAAGTGTGGGTAGAGTCCTGAAGAGGACACTGGCCTGGTGACCTAGATCTGACCTTCACCTCCATGAAGGTCAGACTTCAATCAGTGATGAGTTGTGTGGTGTTGATCAGGAAGAATTATGGACCATAGGAATATGTTAGTTTTAGCTAGGAGGAATAATTAATTATTGACAAGAGTAGGAGGCTTTGGAGTCTTGTGTCTATAAAAAAGGGGTGAGCCAAGAACACAACCGGAGCTCCACCAAAGGGAACGAACACTGAAGAGTGCAGCGTTGCCCTCATCACATGAATGACACATGAGAAAAACCACAGGAAATGAAGGAGATGGTTATTAGGACAGAGCAACACATGGCTTAGCTCGCTACACCTCAGGGGGAAAGGATAAAGGGAAGTTAGAAAGTTCCTTGTGGACAAGGGATCGTAGGGAACCTGTGGAGTGGAGAGGCTCTTGGGACTGCAGAATTTCTACACGCTTGTGCGTCATCAGCACTAGAGAGCTAAGCTCTGCTTTTACCACTGCTATAAGGAAGGAAGGAAATCCTGTACGGTTCCTCATCTTGATGGCTTTGGTGTATGGCTTTGGGCGAACAAGCTAGGACAGAAACATGGTTAAAGCAAGGGCTCTGGAGTCGGCCTGCCTGTGGTCAAAAGATCACCTGTGTGATCTTCAGCAGGTAACTCTTGGGACCCCAACGAAATAAAAATAATACCTAACTTACAGTACTGTTTTAAGGATTAAATAAGTTAATACCCTTAAAGGGTCTGGACTGGTGCTAAGCAGACAGTGTTGCCAGATAGAGCAAATGAAAATACAGGGCACCTGGTTAAATTTGAATTTCAGAGGATCGAGTGCACCCAAAATGTTAAGGTAAATGGAAACAGGAGGCAGTAAGGGACAGATGTGGCCACTCAGAATTAAAATTAAAAGGAGGATGGAGACAGAACGCTGAGGAACACTTACATTTAAGGACCAGGGGAGTCAGTGAAGGAGGCTGAGAGGGGACCATCCGAGAAGTAATGGGAGAAGCAGTGTTCTAAGTGAGTAAAAATTTCAAGAAAGATGTAGTATAATAGCATAAAATGCTGCCATAACATGGAATAAAGACTGAGAAGAGACTCATGTTTTTAGCAAGTAAGAGATCAGTGGTGACCTTCTAGAGAAGGTTTTACAGAGAAGTGAAGGCAGAAGCTGACTGCAAAGAGGCAGGAAGGCCCCCAACCCAGCTAAACAGATACTGTGAAGACCCATCTTTCTCTTCTGTCTCGTGGGTTTACTCAGGTAATGCTTCCCAACTAGGGCTCTACCACACACACATCAACACACATACACCAAGAATGTATTTCAGGAACTTCAAGGGTAGAGGTTGGGGGTGGGGCAGGGTGGGTGAAGTATGAATATTTTAAAGATATTCTCAATTATGGGGTCAGCAGGTAAGAGTGCACAGATTATAAGAAAATTCAAGTCAGGAGAGGGGGTCTCAGGGTGGAAAGGAATGGAGGATTGGAAGGAAATTTAGATCAGCTATCTAGTGCTTTCACTGAGCTGGAAACCAACATGTGTTCAATTCAGCAAGTATTTATTGAGTGCCCACAATGAGCTAAACACTCTATGAAGAAATGGGTCCCTGCCCTTGAGGAGCTATTAATCCGAAGGGGGAGAACTGTAGTGGTTAAGTGATGTTCAAACTACTATTGTCTGATATTGATTCCTTTGACTTTTCTGAGAAATGCTGCTACTTCCATTTCAACCATGGGGTTCTAGTGGGACTTTCGTGCCTCAGAGGACCCCATTCTCCATGACCATATTAGGTGGGAATGTCAAGGGGTGAGAATTTAACCCAGTTTGCCAAAGCAAGGTATTCCATTCCTGTGGCCACTAGTTGTTTGATCTTGGAATGGACATCTGAACTAACCAAATCACAGCCTTTCTGGATGTATGAACTTGGGATCAGAATTCTAGTCCATCTTTGGTAGGAAGGGTGGGAAATGTATTCTTGAGAACTGCTGGAAGTTTTGAGTCCAGCTTTCTGGAAGAAGTAGGTGTTAGAAAATGTGGATATGCAGGGAAAACCAGAGAATGTATCTATTTTTAAAATAAAATAAAATGGCATTATGTAGATGGCTAGAGAATAATTTCCATTTTTTAATAATTTCACTGCAGCTTCAAATTCAGATACTTTTAGAAAATACTAATTTTTGGGGCGCCTGGGTGGCTCAGTGGGTTAAAGCCTCTGCCTTCGGCTCAGGTCATGATCTCAGGGTCCTGAGATCGAGCCCCACATCGGGCTCTCTGCTCAGCAGGGGGCCTGCTTCCTCCTCTCTGCCTGCCTCTCTGCCTACTTGTGATCTCTCTCTCTCTGTCAAATAAATAAATAAAACCTTTAAAAAAAAAAAAGAAAATACTAATTTTTATGTCACAATAAAAGATGCCAACACTTATACTGAAAAGGCTTAGAAATAGAATATTCCTAACACCCAAATTATGGCCTCTAAAACTATTTCTCACTAAAAGGAATCAAAACTCCCTAGAGAAATGGCTGATTCCAGGTCTAGAGCAAGAAATGGAACCTGGCCACAGCAATTAAGCAAGAAAAAGAAATAAAAGGCATCCAAATTGGAAAGAAGTTAAAGTGTCACTATTTGCATATGACATGATACCATACATAGAAAACCCTAAAAAATACACCAAACCATTAGAACTGATAAATGTTGTAGGATACATAATCAATATGCAAAAATTTATTGCATTTCTATACACTATTAATGAAACATAAGAAAGAGAAATTAAGAAAATAATCCCATTTTAATTTCTATTTCTATTCTATCAGATCAAAGAGAATAAAATACCTAGCAGTAAATTTAACCAAGTGGGTGAAAGATCTGTACACTAAAAACCATAAGACACCAATGTGAGAAACTGAAGAAGACACAGATAATTGGAAAGATAGTCCATGCTCATGGATTAGAAGAATATTGTTAAAAATGTCCCTATTACCCAAAGCAATCCAATATTCAGTGTGAGGTCTATCAAAATTCCAATGGCGTACTTCACAGAACTAGAATAATTCTTTTTTTTTTTTTAAAGATTTTATTTACTTATTTGTCAGAGAGAGAGAGAAAGAGAGTGCGAGAGAGAGAGAGAGCACGCACAAGCAGGCAGAGAGGCAGGCAGAGGCAGAGGGAGAAGCAGCTTCCCTGCTGAGCAAGGAGCCCGAGGTGGGACTCAATCCCAGGACCTTGGGATCATGACCTGAGCTGAAGGCAGCTGCTTAACCAACTAAGCCACCCAGGTGTCCCGAACTAGAATAATTCTTAAAAATTTGTACGGAACCACAAAAGATCCCAAATAGCCATAGCAATATTGAGAAAGAAGAACAAAGCTGTATGCAGAAATCATGCTCCCTGATTTCAAATTACACTAAAAGCTACAGTAATCAAAGCAGTATGGTATTAGTACAAAAACAGACATACAGATTAATGGAACAGAGTAGAGAGCCCAGAAATAAACCCACACATATAGGGATGATTAATCTATGACAAAGGAGCTAAAAACATACAATGAAGAAAGACCAGTCTTTTTAACAAAAATGATGGGAGAAGCACCTGTGTAAGCTCAGTTGGTTAAGCATTTGACTCTTGATTTTTGGCTCAGGTGATGATCTCATGATCAGGAGATCAAGCCCTGTATCAGGCTCCATGCTGAGCGTGGAGCCTGCTTGGGATTCTGTCTCTCCCTGTTTCTCTGCCTCCCACCTGCTCATGCTCTCTCTCTAATAAATAAATAAATAAACTAATCAATTAATTTTTTAAAGAATGAACAAATAATAAAAGTGAACAAGTCAGGGGCGGCTGGATGGCTCAGTGGGTTAAAGCCTCTGCCTTCGGCTCAGGTCATGTTCTCAGGGTCCTGGGATCGAGCCCCACATGGGGCTTTCTGCTCGGTGGGGAGCCTGCTTCCCACCCCACCACCTGCCTCTTACTACTTGTGATCTCTCTCCTCTCTGTCAAATAAATAAAAATCTTAAAAAAAAAAAAAAGTGAACAAGACAGGTGCAGCCCCTGCCCCCCTTCCCCTTCCTGCCACAAAGTTGGGAAAACCAGAAAGCTACATTGAAAAGAATGAAACTAGATCACTTTCTTACACCATACACAAAAGCTAACTCAAGATGTACTAAAGAATTGAATGTGAGACCATAAAATTCCTAAAAGAAAACAGAGGGGAGTAAGCTCCTGACATCAGTCTTAGTGATATCTTTATAGATCTGACTCCAAAGGCAAGGCAAACAAAAGTAAAAGTAAACAAATGGTATTGCATCAAACTAAAAAGTTGCACAGCAAAGGAAACCACCACCAAAAGGAAAAGAAAACCCACTGAATGGGAGAAGATACTTGTAAACTATATATCCAATATGGGGTTAATATCCAAAATATATATAAAAAATCCATGTAAACAACAACAAAACCAACCTGATTAAAAAATGGGCAGAGGATCTGAATAGATATTTCCCCAAAGAAGACATACAAATCTCCAACAGGCACATGAAAAGATATTGCATATCACTAATTATTAGGAAAATGCAAATCCAAACCACAATGAGATATCACCTAACATCTGTTAGAATGGTTATTATCGAAAAAGGCAAGAAATAACAAGTGTTGGAGAAGATGTGGAGAAAAGGGAACCCTGGTACACTGCTGGTGGGATTTTAAGTTGGTATAGTCACTATGGAAAACGGTACAGAGATTCTAAAAAAATTAAGAATAGAACTACCATATGCCCATTCCACAGCCATTCCACTTCTCAGTATTTATCCAAAGAATACAAAAACACTAATAAAAAGAATACATATATAGATATATATGCTCTTATGTTCGTTGCAGCATTTACAATAGTCAAGGTATGAAAATAAGTGTCCAGCAATAGGATGAATGGAAGTGTTGTACACACACACACACACACACACACACACACACACACGCATGCACACACTCATACACACACAGGAATACTACTCAGCCACAAAAAAGGCACAAATACTGCCAAATGTGACACTATTATGCTAAGTGAAATAAGTTCAAGAAAGAAAGATACTACATGATTTCATTCATATGTGGAATCTGAAACAAAATAAAACCAAAACAAATTCATAATTCACTCATAATTCATATCTTGGCTATATATATATGCTATATTATATTATGATATTAAAAATGAAAGCACCTTTGGAGGTCACCTCTGGAGGATGCTAAGGAACCAACTCATTATTCTCAAAACTAGTAAACAAAGGGAAAAAATCAAATATTTACCCTACTTTTCTTTTATCTTAATGTAACAAAATACCTGATGTGGAATTCAGAAGGAATGACAATTAAATATCACCATTTTGCAACCCCTAATAAAATAATGGATCTAGGTAATAAACATTAATGGCTGCTGAAATCATTAGGTGAAAGGTTGATGGGAAACCTTATCATGGAGGGATCAGGCTGACCACTTCAACATCTAATAATTGGTCTTGACACCATAAAAACAGAGATGACAAATTATGGGCTATTATAGACTGAATGTTTATGTACCCCCCAAACTCATATGTTGAAGCCCTACTCTACAATGTGATTGTATTTGCAGATAGGGCCTTTGGGAGTAAGTAGAGTCAGATGAAGTGATGATGGTGGGGCCCTTATGATGGGATCAGTGGTGTTATAAACAGAGGAAAGGAGAGCAATCTCCTGGAAAGGCCATGTGAGGACGTAGCAAGAAGGCAGCCATCTACAAGCCTCGAAGAGAGGTCTCAACAGGAACCAAATTGGCTGGCCCCTTGATCGTAGCCTTCTCCGCCCCCAGAACTGTGAGAAATAAATTTCTGTTTTTTAAATCACCTAGTCTGTGGTATTTTGTTATGGCAGCCTGGGCTGATTAGGATATGAGCCTCATATGTAGAATTTAAGAAACAACAGAAGATCATAGGGGAAGGAAGGGAAAAATAAAACAAGATGAAACCAGGGAGGGAGACAAACCGTAAGAGACTCTTAGTCATAGGAAACAAACAGGTTTGCTGCAGGAGAGGGGAGTGGAGGAATGGGGTAACTGGGTGATGGACATTAGGGAGGGCATGTGATGTAATGAGCACTGGGTATTATATAAGACTGATGAATCACTGAACTCTACCTCTGAAACTAATAATAATATGCTATATGTTGATTAACTGAATCAAATTTAAAAAATTTAAAAGATCCAAAATAGACCCAAACTAAATCCTAACTAGAAAAAAAAAAAAAAAAAGATATGAGCCTACTGATGTGATGAAATAGGAAGTACATGGTACCATCTATGAAATCATTTTCGTAAAAATAACAAATATGGTGGCTTCTGAGGCCTCCCTGGGAGAGCCCTGTGGAAAACTAGCTCCTGAAAATGAAAACTGTACTAGTAGGAATAAGAACAACATCAAAAAGACTCGTAGAATCAGGCAAAGGGTATATTCTGGAAATCAGAGTCAAAATCGTAAGGGAACAAACGGAGAATGTAGATTATAATAAAGAATACATATAACACAACAATTAAGACAGTGTGGTAGCGGTACAAGGGAGACAAATCAATGGAAGAGAATATGGAATCCAACACCAGACTCACACAAAAATGGTCATTTCATCTATGACAAATGCTCTATGTAATTAAGTGCAGAAAAAATGGCCTTTTCATAAACGGTGCAGAATCAACCAGATATCCATATGGAAAAAAAAAAGATTCCTGACTCCAACCTCACATCATACACAAAAGTTAATTCAGGATGGGCATAGGCCTAAATAAGAAAGCTACAACAATCAAATCTCTAGAAGAAAACATATGGGTTGGGCAATGATTTCTTAAATAGGACCAAAAAACACTAACCATTAGAGAAAAGATTCATAAGTTGGGCTTTATTAAAACTTCAGAATTTCTTTCCATCCAGACACCACTGAAGAATAAAAAGGCAAGCCACAGCTTGAGAAATTTTCACAATAGATATATTTGATGAAAAGACTTGTATCTAGAAATTATAAAAAACTCCTACAAGTCAATAAGAATAAGATGATACAATGAAAAATTAGAAAAAAAGATTTAAAAAGCCCTTCAGAAAAGAAGATATCCAAATGGCCAATATGTGAAAAGTTGCTCAGTATCATCTGTTTTTAGAAAAGGGATTAAAATCATGAGATACCACTATACATCTCTCAGAATAGTTACAATGAAACAGACCGGTAAGTGTTAGTAAAGAGAGCAACTAAATTCTTTCACACTGCTGGTAGAGTGTAAATTGGTACAACCACTTTGAAAAAAATGTTTGGCAGTACCTACTGTTGCTAAAATATGTGTAGCTAATGACCTAGTAATTCTACTCCTGGATATACACCCAATAAGGCAGAGTGTTACGTCCATCAAAAGACATGAACCAATTTCTGGCAACTTTATTCACAATATGCCCAAACTGGAGACAACCTAAATGTCCATTAACAGAATAGTGGATAACTAAATTGTGATACAGTTGTACAGAACACTACACAGCCATGAATAAGAATGAACTATTGCTGGGCGCCTGCGTGGCTCAGTTAGTTAAGCGTCTGCCGTCGGCTCAGGTCATGATCCCAGGATCTTGGGATCAAGTCCCGCATCAGGCTCCTTGCCCAGCGGGGAGCCTGCTTCTCCCCCTGCCGCTCCCGCGGCTCATGCTTGTGTGCTCTCTGTCTCTCTTAACCACAAAAATAAAATAAAAATCTTTAAAAAAATGAACTCTTGCTGCATGCAGTAATGCACATGTATTAAAAGACTTAGTGCTGATTGGAAGAATTGGACACAAAATAGTACAAAATATGTATGATTCCATTTATATGAAATACCTAGGCAGATAGAACCCAATCTATAAGGACAGAGGTCAGAATTATGGTTACCCTTGGCTGGGAGCACTGACTGGGAGGCACCATAAGAGAGCCTTCTGGAAGTTGGAAATGTTCTCTATCTTGATCTCAACAGGGGTTACACCAGTGTTCATATATGAGAAAATGAGTTATACACTTGGGATCTGTGCACTTTACTGCATGCAAGTTACACCTAAAAGAAAATCCAAAGGTTCTTATCTTTTATAGACAGATTCTGTACCCATAAGTAAATGACTTGCTTTAAAATAATATAGGAAAAGAGGTAGGGGGTATGAATAACCTAAGAATGGTCATGTTGGTCGCTGTTGAAGTCAGATGGGTACCTGGGAACTTGTTATACTATTTGGTCTATTTCTGCATGTCTAATTTTGCATATTGGCATTCTCAAAGGTTCTCATTACAGAGTTTACTTACAGTTTCAATTGCCATTTCTATGGCCGCATTATCTTCCGAGCTGGGGCATTTCAGGAAATGTTTAAGTGCCTGAAATGAGAATTGCACAGCAATTGAAAATGTGCAGACCGCTTTCACCCTGGGGAAAAACAAAGCTTTCACGCACTCAAAGTAATGATAGTTCCTGAAAGTAGCCAGGGGCGTGCGTTGTCTGGGTCTTAAAATACACACTTGAAAGGCTGAGTGCAGTCTGAACGATGGAAGGATCTGGTGAACCCTCTGAAGAATTTAGTTCAGACTTCTGGTGAGCAGAGAGTGAAAAATAAGCCCTTTTTCATTGTGAAGAAATAATCATTTTCATTCATTTGCTCGTTTGACAGATACTTACCGCCCATATGCTACTAGGTACCTGAGACTGTGCTGTCTGCTGGGGGAGAATCCCAGGAATAACATAAGGAACCAATTATTTTAAGTCGTAATGGGCTAATTCCACAACACTACCCCACCACACCTATGAAGACAATTGAGGTTATAAAAGTTGAAATGACAAAGGGGCAGTATGAACAGTTGTTTTCATAGGTGATCCAAAGAGGAAAATTTGATTAAATATGAGGATGATCCCGAAGGTGCCGCCCAGGAAAAAGGACTTGAAGACCAACAGGTCCGTGGTAGGTGGGGAAGAAGGGAATCTAGATAAGAAAAGGAGTGGGAAAAGGCTGGCAGGAATGTAAGTTTCTTCAGTGTTTCAATGGAAACAGCCAGATGCCAACAGCTGGTTGGGAAGTTCCAGCTCATTGGTCAATTTGTGGGAATTCTCTTGAGTGTCAGTTACGGAGTCTGGACTTTATCTAAGTGGCCAGAAACCGTAAGTTGGTGGCCAGAAGGCTGAGTTCACACACAGTGTTTCTTTGGAGAACGAGGTAGTATACAAATGTCTGGGCCCCTATTTTAAAATTGGGAGACCGAGACTCCTGTTTCTCATGAAAAACTCTGTTCCAGCACTAGTAGGACCAACTCTTGAAAGGCAACAATGTTCTGGAAGCAGAAGCTATTTCCTTCAGACCAAACAGATGCCTCCCAGTAGTCCCCAACCTGTCACACAATGAATGCACAGCTTCGCTTAGTTCTGTCCTTGCTAGAACATTGAAATCCCTACTGTAGGGGCTCTTTAGCAATGCAAGGATGTACCATTTGGGGAACAAAATGAAGGGTGAGTTATAGGGACAGAAACTAAAAACAGGGAAAATAGAAATAAAATTGTTATAATTGAATAGTATAATTGAATAGTAAGTGAGGTGACTCAGGTCTGAATTAAGTTGATGGTAGTTAGAATGAAAAGGGACAGATGTCAGAGATACTACAAGGGAAGACCATGATTGGCTGTGGGAGAGGATGATTTAAAGTTGACTCAGTTTTCAGATCTGGGTGTCTGGGAGCATAACATATTTTAAAATATTTCTGGGGTGCCTGGCTGACTCAGTCAATGGAGCATGTGACTCTTGACCTTGGGCTCATGAGTTTGAGCCCCATGTTGGGCACAGAGATTACGTAAATAAATTTAAAAAAATATTTCCTCTAGGCATTCCTGTGGAGTTCAATGTATATTTTCTTGGGAAATACTAACTCGTGAATACTGGCCACACAGCAAGAAGAATTTTCCAGCCTGAAAATGTCTTTTTTCTCCTTCAAAATATAAGGCGATGCTTTGATAGTCTTCATTAGTAGTATCTTCAGAACCTACGGCAGAAGTTCATTGAGTAAAACATGTGAGCAAAACGTGTTTACCTTTTATTGTCAACTTAAAAATAAGATCTCAAATCAGGCAATTAAAAAAAATTTAACTGCGAATAGCCGTGTTACTATCAGGGTTTGTTTTCATCACAAAACACATTCACCATCATTACCCCAAACATCAACTCTGTTCCATCTTCTTTTCACTCAAACAAGAATCAGGACAGGAAATGAGGAGGCTTTGTGAGAATCTAGGCTGTGGTTTGACATTACTCTTAGTGACTTTCATCCGTCTTTAAGAGTCTTGATCTCATCTCCTGAAACAACTGGAACAACTAGGACTATAATCGCCATCCTGATGGGCCGAGAGTTTCAGAACAATCACAGGTCAACCTTCATTGACAACACCAACGTAATCCATTTCCCCATCTCAGCAATGCCTGGTTTGGACAACTGTCTATATTTGTCAGACGAGTAAGGAGATGATATTCAAGTAGCCCATAGATGCCATTTAAAGATAATTAGTTTTTCTTTTGGTTTGAAGCGTCCATATATTAAGCACAGAGGAAGAAGGACCTCAAATAATTGTTTACATTTACCCAGAGGAGTTGGAAGCCTATTACTGTACCAAATATAATGGCAGCTCTGGGGCTCCAGCCCAAGATACACAGGAAGTTTATGGGAGAAGGGGGTAAAGAAAGGTGGAGAAAAGTAACTTGTGTGTGCACATGCGCATAAAATGCAGGCTAAGCCACATCCTTATGAAATGAGAAAAACTTAAGATGCGTCAGTGCTGTGGTCATTTGCAGTGTTAAGACAGAAATGTCATCTGTCAAGTTAAACATTAATGAGTCTAATATTGCTTTTACCTGTATTTCCTTTTTTTCTTTAGCTGTTTATTTTCTCAATCATCTGAATGGCTTTGTAAGACATTAGAAGATGCTTTTACCTATTTGTTCCCGTAAAGACTGAAATAAAAATTGTCTCTTAAAACCTATCATCAATTCTTATGGTCATTTTGTGAATTTTAAAAAAAACAAAAGAACACAAGGCCACTGGGCTGGCTCAGTCTGTCGAGCGTCGGCTCTTGATTTCAGCTCAGGTCTTGATCTCAGGATTATGAGCTCAAGCCCCACACTGGGCTCCACACTGAGCATGGAGCCCACTTAAAAAAATAAATAAATAAAACTAACTAAATAAATAAAACCCCAAAGTAACACAAAAGGACAAATACTTTATGATTCCACTTATATGACACACTACAAATAGTCAAATTTATAGAGACAGAAAGTACAACAGTGGCTATCAGGGGCTGGGGGAGAGGGAAATGGGGAGATACTGTTTACTGAGTACAGGGTTTTAGTTTAGGATGATGGAAAAGTTCTGGAGATGAGGGGTGGTGATGGTTGTACAATGCAAATGTGCTTAATATGATGAACTGTACATGTAAAAATGGTTAAAATGATAAATTTGTTATGTTTTTCCACAATAAAAACAAAGCAAAACAAAATACCACCACGAATAATATTATATGTGAAGCTGAAAATTATTTCAGTGTTTCTAAGAGTAACTCCAAACAAGGGAAGAGACCTGTAAACATGTGTTCTCAGAATAGAAAATTCTCTTTTGGACTTTCTTCTGGAAAACCATATCTTGCTTACATCACTCTTCACCCACGTATAATCATAAAATCTTAATCTATAAGTCAATTTTAAAAATTTATGAAAATATTTCTTAAAGAATTCTTTTGTGTTTTCTGCTACCTTCATTTTGGAACCTTGTTTTAACACTGGTTGACAAACAGCAGAATTTGGGCAATCTGACCTCTTTTAAAGGTCCCCCCAATACCTGAATTTTTGAAAATGGTCTTATAATTCCATTCACTTTGAGACAGTAGGAATCCTGAAATCCGACAAGTAACATACAGATATGCACGTGTCTACGTCTAAGTGGTGTGTGGGCACGTGCGTAGGGGCGAGCCCATCCACAACGCAGTCCGTAAGAGCCAAGTATTTCTATGATACAGATCTTTAAGAGAAATGAGGGCAAACAGTGGTATTTACCAATAATGTCCGCATAGATTTCCATTTTGTTGTGCTGCTGAGCCAATGTGAAAGCTTCGTTATTACATTTGGACATAACGAGAAACTGGATGGCAGACCCGTAGTCACCCAACTGCAGAAAAAACCTAAAACAAAGTACTTTCATCAGCTTGACTCATTTCAAGTAAGTTTGTCATTGACAAAATCTTTCTGCAACTATGAGAAGCCACTGAAAAATAAAAATCAGGCAAACTGCAGTTCTACACTATAGGCTCGTATTTGAAAAGCATACTCTCATACAATGACCGCAACAGACTTTGAATTTAAACGTTTAGTCCTAACAAAAAAATTTTAAAAGAATAAAAATTCCCTTTGAATTTATTTATTTGATGAGGGGAGGCAGGGGCTTTCTTTCAAGGCTGGTTTTTGGAAGTCCCCCAGTCATGCCCATTGTTACCTGGCTACCATTTTGGCGCCGTCCAGAGACTGGGTCTCTCGGACGATACTGACGGCCTTCTCAGGATTATTGAGGTGATCCAGATAGATGCGGATGACACTGTTCCACTGTTTCGCATTCTCATAAGCCACAACAGCTTCTTTGTATCTATAAGAAATACTTAATTCAGAAAAGCTTTCTTAACACCGTCACATTTGGGGGGAAAATGTCCATACATGGGACAATTTTTTCAATGATGGTGGTTTCTTATTTTTCTTGAACTTCATCATCAGAAAGAATATAAGGACTCATCTCACTAAAATGTGCTCTTTTTAGAGGTTTGATGAACTAACAGTAAAATGTTCATATCAAGTTGAGTTTTCTCACCTGAACCATATAATTTTTACACTTTACTTTTTTTTTTTGAGTGGGAAGATTAAAACAGTGATATAAGCTTATTTGACACTTAAATGTCAAATATTTAACACTAATTCACATTTACAGGTATAGCCGAGAGTGATCTATACAATCTTTGTATGTCCACCTCTAGATGGAGCTCAAGATTTCTCTTCATTGCCCATAGCTCTCCAGCCCTTTCCATTTTAATAAGACATTTCGTGAATATCTGTTTCCTAAGGTTGCTTTTCTAAAAGTAGAAATCTCTAAATATATATTGCCTTTAAAAATCTCTAAATATATATTGCCAAATAACTTTCCAAAGGCTATAGAAATTAGACTCCTGTCAGTCATGCATACGGAGTGCATTTTGACATTTCAGTGATTAGTTTAAGATCTTTCGCGATATATGATAGGTTAAATGTACCATTGCTTTAATTATTATTAGTGAGGTAGAGCTTTTTCAAGTTTGTATGAAATACAGTTTCATAATTGTGTTTCCTCCTCTGGGACTCCCTGACTTTGAGTTTCTTAAATCACGTCGATGGGAATCTTTGTATATTTAGGATAGTAACTATCCATTGCGATATCTTGATGCTGATTTTGTGGCTCTCACTGAGCAGTTATGGGTGTGGAGTTTGTATTTCTTCACTGTTCTTACCTTCTGCATCCGTAAATTATCCTTCTCAATAAAATGATGATCACTTTGTTTTCACGCATTACATCAAAAATATCAACTTTAATATTTAATTCTCAAATAAAAAGAGACAGTAGCCTATATTTGAATACACAAGAGATCAATTGAGGTATATAAGCTATGGGAGAAATTAAATTGTCTGGCATTTCAGGCCTGGAGAAGGGAAAAGGTGTTTTCTTCCTCCAATCTGCCTTTCACAGAGGTTGCAAAGGTCGATGGTTAATTTATCAAACTTACACAAACTTACACAGTGCTTTAAATCTGTACGAATCTGAGAAACTGAGAAACTGTACGAACCTTCCATCGGCTTCTTTTGCTTTGGCATACTGCAAGTGAATCTTTGGGGAAGAAACACGAGGCAGAAGCTCACCAACTTTTGCCCTAGAATGTAGGTTTTGGAGAAAAATGTCAGCACTCTGTTCACTCCCAAAGTAGCTTCCTACAACCAAATGTTAGTTTTTAGGATTCAAAACACAGTTTTCATGATCTTTAAAGAAATCTTGGCTCCTACAGGTAGAAGCAAACGTACCTGCTTTTCCTTCTGACACCACACCCCTGCCCTCCCTCTCTGTGGGAAAACGAAGGCAGTTCTTTAGCTCTACAGGGACAATAGAGCTTCCTCCCCTAGAAATTTGTCTGATCAGATTTCCCCACATCAGACTAGTAGGACGTGCTGTTCTCTTTGGAAAGTGAACTATAAATAGGAACTCACTGAAGAAGGAAGAGATAAAGGGAAGAGGGAACAGGATGCCCAGGAGGGAGGAGCAGCAATGAAACAAGATGGGAGACCACCAGGACCCATTCATTTCCAGCACTGATCAGAACAAATATTAGCCAGTTCTTACCAATTCTTACAGCGGATGTAAACAGAGGCTGCTTTGTCGTAATAGAGGCCCTTTTCATACAGTTGGGCTGCTTCTGAAAATTGCTAAATGAATAGGGGATTAGTAAAACACTGAATTTATTACATGTAAGTGCACATGAATATTTATGCAGAGAAAAGCATACCTTCATATTCTCCAATATGGCTCCACAGTCTCTTTTAAGGACCCTGCTGGGGTGTTTTAGTGCCTGGTTAACCCCTCGGCGTATGTCTCCCATTCTTATGGACATCTGGGCCACCCCGGCCAGACACACTTCATCATGTTCCTGGAATCATAAGGCAAATAACTAACAAATCAGCCCCTGAGTTAAACTGATGTATTTCAGCCAAACAATTTAAATCTAAAATAAGCCCAAACACTACTTTCATTAATCTTTTCAGGCAAATCTCAAGATTATGAAATAACACTGAGTCTTTTTTTTTTTTTATTCACCTGTTACAAAGATATACTTTTTTCTCTAGAAGTCTAAATCTTTTCAAATACCATATAACTTTACTCATATATGGAACTTAAGAAAAAAACTGATGAACACAGAGGAAGGAAAGGAAAAATAAGATAAAAGCAGAGAAGAAAAAAAAAAAAAAGCAGAGAAGGAGGTCAACCTTAAGAGACTCTTAACTATAGGGAACAAACTGAGGGTTGCAGGAGGGGAGGTGGGTGGGAGGGTGAGGTAACCAGGTGATGGGCATTAAGGAGGGCACGTGATGGAATGAATACCAGGTGTTATAGGCAACTAATGATTCACTAAATTCTTCCCCTGAAACTAATAATATGCTGTATGTTAACTAACTTGAATTTAAATAAAATCTAAAAAAAAAGTCTAGATCATTTATGCTTAAGAACAAATTTTTACCACCCCATGTCATAATGCCTTGTATATCTTTGTCTTTTTGGTATAAAATTTTATGTAAGAAGTAATATATTTGAGGGGAGCCTGGGTGGCTCAGTGGGTTAAAGCCTCTGCCTTCAGCTCAGGTCATATTCTCAGGGTCCTGGGATGGAGCCCCACATCGGGCTCTCTGCTCAGCGGGGAGCTTGCTTTCTCTTCTCTCTGCCTGCCTCTCTGCCTACTTGTGATCTCTCTCTCTGTGTCAAATAAATAAATAAAATCTTAAAAAAAACTGTTAAAAAAAAGAAGTAATATATTCGATACACAGCATAAATGCTATGAGCAAAATTAAAGAAAAAAACCATTTATTAAATTGAAGATTTCTCCATTAGACATGATTAAACATAAAAACTTTAGGTAAAATTGTTTAATTCGTTAAAGATAACTAAAGAACTTTTCAAGTAACTAATCTGTATTAGCGAAATATAAGGTCAGATTGCATTTTATGTGAAGCGGCACGTCTAGCGAACATTCTGTGATGACAGAAATGTGCTCTATCTGCCTGGTCCAACATGGTAGCTAACGGTCACAAGTGGCTCTTGAGCAGTTGAAATATGGCCAGTGTGACAGAAGAACTGAATTTTAAATTTTATTTAATCTTCCAGAATTTAAATAGCTATGTGTGGCTAGCGGTTATTGTACTCGATTACACAGATTAAAAAAAAAACAAAACGCCTAAAATATGTGTAGCCAAAGAAAATATCAAGAACCCGAGTTACATGGACAAAGGATATGATCAGGCAATTCATTAAAAAAATGTAATTGACCAATAAATAAAACATGCTCAACGTCACTAATAATCAAATACACATAAAATACTTTTTTTGGCTCATGAAATTGGTAGAGGAGACAAAATGGTAATATTCGATGTTGTTGGAAATGTGGGGGGAATAGGCCTATCGCTGTATGAATTGCTAGAAGTTCTTATGGAGAGCAGGTTGACATTATAAAAAATTAAAAGCATACATTTTATGACCTAGAAGTCCCATCTATAAGAATATACCCTTTAGAAATACTATCTTAGGTAATTAGAGATACAAGTATACTAGGTAGAACATTCATTGCAGTATTTTGAGAGTAAAGAAAAAAGCAAACACAATTATAATTCGATAAGAGAGTGGATGAAAAAAATGTGTCACGTCTAAACAACAGGACATTAGAAACTCTTAAAGGATTCAAATTGATTTGTGTGTATGGACTTGAAAGACCGTGAAGAAAGTCGAATGCTGCTTTCCACAGGATGGATTTCAGTCGCTCTTTGCAAATGAATGGAAATGAGTGATTTCATATTTAGTAAAAACCCACGTTTCATACATATTTGTCTGCTTACAAGGGATTCTTGTGTAGACATATATAAAACTATGAACAGTGCTGACCACTGGGAAGGGATACAAATTTTACTCCCAACATTAATAAGGTCACAGTTCATATACAAAGGAAAATACATCTTTTTCAGACTAATAAAAATATTTTAATCTTTAGTTCTTAAGTCTTTTTACATATTCTCACTATATCCTTGCAAAGTTCTTAACAAACTGAAGAAGAGCTCACCGACCAGATACTGAATAAATAAAATGCAATTCAGACCATGGCTTTTTAAATGAAACTAAAGATAATGACACATTTCTTTATTCAAGGTTACCTTATGATCTCCAGTTATTCCTTTCTCATAATGAGCCAAAGCATTTACATAATCACCCCTGAAAGAAAAATCAGAGTAAATTTTACTACATAAATACGTATCTTGTTTACATAGACAAGATCTAAAAGATAATCTTTGTCACTGAGTTGCTTGAGCTCACAGAAGATATGATACATGACATTCAAGCTTTTTTTTCAAGTGCAGTTTATTATTATTTGCTACTTTAAAAACAATTGTAGGGCGCCTGGGTGGCTCAGTAAGTTGAGCATCTGATTCTTGATTTTGGCTCAGGTCATGGTCTCTTGGGTCATGAGACTGAGCCCCAAGTCAGGCTCTGTGCTGACCATGGAGCCTGCTTAAGATTCCCTCTCCCTCTGCTACCCCCCACCAACTCGCGTGTGTATGCACACACATTCTCTCTCAAAAAATCATTATAAAGCTGGATTATGATGGTCTATAGGGTACTTACTTTGTAGTATGTTAGGCATTTTTGGGAGCTACATTTAATGTGATGGGCCACTTTTGGGGGAACCAAAAGTGTTTAAAAAATTCTTTTTTAAATTCAAGTACAATTAACATAGAGTGTTCTATTAGTTTCAGGGGTACAATGATTCAATGATTCTCTATGTTCCTTAGTGCTCATCATGATAAGTGTACTGTTTATCCTCCTCACCTATTTCACCGCCCCCCCTCGGCCCCCCCCCCGCCCCTCCCGCCGGCAACCACCAATTTATTCTCTGTATTTAAGAGTATGTTTTTTGACTTTTTCCTTCATTTATTTTGTTTCTTAAATTCCACATATGAGTAAAATCACATAGTATTTGTTTTTCTCTGACTGACTTAATTTCACTTAGCATTATACCCTCTAGATCCACCAGGGTTATTGCAAATTGTAGGACTACACTCTTTTTTATGGCCAAGCAATACCACATTGTGTATATGCACCACATCCTCTTTATCCATTCATTTATCGATGGACACTCGGGTTGCTTCTGCATCTAGGCTCTTGTAAGTAATGCTGCAGTAAATGTAGGATTGCAGACATCTTTTTGAATTGGTGTTTTCGGTTTTTTTGGAGTAAATACCCAGCAGCATGATTACTGGATCATATGGTAATTCTATTTTTAATTTTTTGAGGAACCTCCACATTGTTTTTCACAGTGGCTGCACCAGCTTACATTCCCACCAACAATGCATGAGGGTTCCTTTTTCTCCACATCCTCACCAACAACTGTTTCTTGTGTTATTTTATTTTTTAAAAAGATTTTATTTATTTGACAGAGAGAGAGAGACAGCGAGAGAGGGAACACAAAGGGGGAGTGGGAGAGAGAGAAGCAGTTTCCATTGAGCAGGGAGCCTGATGCAGGGCTCGATCCCAGGACTCTGGGATCATGACCTGAGCCGAAGGCAGATGCTTAACAACTGAGCCACCCAAGTGCCCATTTCTTGTTTTTGATTCTAGCTGTTCTGACAGGTGTGAGAGGGTATCTGATTGTGGTTTTGATTTGCAGTTCCCTGCTGATGAGTGATGCTGAGTGCTTTTTCACATGTCTACCGGCCATCCATATTTTTTTTTTTTTAAAGATTTTATTTATTTGACAGAGAGAGACAAAGCAAGAGAGGGAATACAAGCAGGGGGAGTGGGAGAGGGAGAAGCATCTCCCCGTGGGGCAGGGAGCCCGATGCGGGGCCTGATCCCAGGACCCCAGGATCATGACCTGAGCTGAAGGAAGATGTTTAACAACTTAGCCACCCAGGTGCCCCCCATCTGTATGACTTCTTTGGAGAAATGTTTGTTCATGTCTTCTGAATGGGCCACTTTTGACGATCTCTTTTTGGGCACTAAATGACAATCATGTGACCATGAAAATGAATATATTTTCCAAAGGCCCAATATTTATAAGTAGAATATGTATTAAAAGGATCAGGGGAGACATGAAGGAACACACTTAGGATTGAGGGCCCTGGTTCTCACTGAGATAATAAGTATCATACATAACAGAAATACTGCTACTCCTCCCTTCACTGATGCTAACATGGATCTGCATATCCGGAAGACCTGTTTATTACCTTGCTTTGATTCTCTGGGACAGAGTGAATCCCGTGATTTGTGGCCGAGGCCCATTTGGAGATCTGAAGATGGTGCTATGTAAGGTCCACCCAAACACCACCTTTTACCAGCTGAGGCAAGTTATCCAACCTCGCTAGCCAAGCCTTACTCAGTTTCCTCACCTGCTGACCTTCTTAGTTACTATGATTACAAAGGAAACTCTTGATCATTGGGAATTGGGTTATGTGTTTAGATCAGCGTCCAAATAGCAGTGAAACTTCTGGGAATTGGTGGCTAGAAAGTACTGGAAGTTTTTTTTTTGTTTTATTTATTTATTTATTTATTTATTTTTTTCAGTGTTACAAGATTTACTGTTTTGCACTACAGTACTGGAAGTTTTAAGAAATATCAATAAAGCATTGGCTTTCAACTGGCCTCAGCTCATCCGACTATAATAAGACAAAGTTTGAGACTTTCCTAAAAAAATTTCAATTTCCTCCAAAAAAGAAAAAGTAAATGTCTTCTCCATGGTCCAAGAGTTTACTAGGGTCTGTGTTCTGGGAGGATATGCGGGGGCATCTCCCAATGGAATGACCCTTTTCCCTTTAGCACAGAGGTTTTGTGCTCTAAGATCCTGTCCCTCTTAGGATAGAGATAGAGGGCCAAGGCCCTGGGAGGCCTGGGCCTTTAGGTTATGCACCAAGATTGCAATTTGTCCTTTTTAATATATGAAGTTACTTTTTCTTTTTTTGAATAGATTTTATTTTTAAATAATCTCTACACCCAACATGGGACTTGAACTCACAACCTTGAGATCAAGAGTCGCAGGCTCTACCACTGAGCCAGCCAGGCGCCCCTATAGAGTTACTTTTTAAGGGCAGGTATGTGACAAACTTCAGTTGATGTTGACTACAAAAGAAAGAAAATCTCTAAGAAGTTTTTATTTGCAAAATATAAAATTTCAAATAAGGTAGCATGGTTAGAAATGAAAGACCACTTTTTGATAGAATAATTTCTCCAGCTCTAGTTTGGGTGTCCATACTCTCAATGAATCCAAAGTCTGCTGAAAATAAAGTGGAACTATAAAATATTTTTAAAAAACCTGTTAGAACCATATTTTCTTTGTTCAAAGACCAATGCTTTTCCACATTTCACTATTTTTGAAATTGGAATGTATAATAAATGTCAAAAGAAATGGTCCAGTGGTGTGACCCAGTTGTTATTGTATATACCTGCGTGAAATTAATTTACAAGTAAATTATTCACTTTATTCAATTTTCTCTCCAAGCATTCGCATTAGCAGCACTAAGCATGGCTGCCTTGTGAGCTTAAGACTGGATTCTAAATGCTTCTAAAATCACACTTTTATGCAGCAATGAAATAAAAACCTACATTCTGTCAATTAAGACTATTGACAATTAAGGCTGTCAAGCAAGGAAGAGCACCAGAAAACTCTAAAGCTCTTGGAATCGACTGTTTCCCAAGGTAGGAGAGATTTGTGAAGCCGGTTCATGTAGCATGAAGGATTAGTACTCAAGTGCTGAATAGACACCTGTGAAAAGCTTCTGGCTTGACTTTCAACCCAATTTTTATCCATATGCAATTCAATTTAAAGAGAGAAAAGTATAATTTTAAGCAAACAGAAGATGTAGACAACATTCTGTGCTTTTTTTCACTATGACTTGAAATTACACTGCAAAGCTGCAAAGAGTTCGGAGAGGTCAAGATCATGCTATGAAAAGCAGTCTGCCACCCCGATGCTATGTGTAACTGCTGTTGGCCAAGGGCGGTTCCAAACAGTATCTAGATTCTCAGTGTAGGAAAGGCTTACACCCAGACTTCCAATTTTGATGCTGAAAATGAAAGTGGATAAAAGCCTAGACGAGCCTTTGTTAGTAAGAAAAGACAATTTTTTTGGAAGCACAAATAATATAGATTTTTACCCCCAACGAGCAATTATTCAGTCAATGGAGGGCCTTCTCATTAATGGCAGTTTGGAACTGAGGATATTTAGCAGTTAGCGACTGACCGAAAAACATAAAGAGAAGGACTTACGTGAATTCAAGCTGAATAGCATATTCTTTGGATATAAACGGTATCTGGTCCGGGGCTAAGCGCTTGGCCAGTTGGAGGGCGCTGTCCCAGTGCTGTAAATCCCTCCTCATCTATTGGGAAGAGAGATCTTAGTTTCAAACGAACAAATTACTTTGCATTGTCACCATACAGTGCTAGTTTTACCAGAAGTGATTAGAAGAGCTTTTTGTTTAAAAAGTGGAACTTGACGTTGGCAAGGATAATATATTACTCGAGCATATATTCTCAGAGGGAGTGACAGGGCTCCCACGGGGGTAAAACTGGTTCTTGGAGAGCAAAAGCATCTTACTGTTAAAACGGTTTGTGGTCCTCCAAAACTCAATCCTACCTAACGAAGTATTATTCTTTCGGATTTAATTTTTACCCCTGGGAAAACTTAGATTTAATTAAAATCAATCCAATCAACTAAGGATAATTTTTCTTATTAGAGGGGAGATAATTAAAAAAATGAGAAATACTTTATTCTAGGAATTGATGTTATTTCCCGAGAAAATCCAAAGCTAGATCGTAACATGAAGAAGCAAACATAAAGATAAAATGTGAACGTGTCTTTCTTCCCGGCTCCTCTGGTCTTTTATCTGCATCTGGCCCACAATTCCAAACATAAACTCATCATTAAAGAATCTTTTAGAGTTCATAACTCACCTTATTCACACTTTGTAAAGAATAATAGCTAACATTTTTTCAAGTGCTGTTCTTTGCCAGGTACTATTCCAGGGCATTGGCTTGTTTACTTTTCCTAATTGGGCCTTTAGCAAGGAACTTCTTTTGTAACCATTTTAGAGATCCAGAAACGGAGGCAAACGGAGGCTAGTTTTATATACAGAGCTAAGCGGCAGGGCTGTGCCTTTGACCTCTTTACCTAGCTAACTCCTCAGCCTTCACACTGAGGTTATAGGAATGACAGGTGCAAGCACCCCTCTCCACTGGAGACTCATTACCTTGAATCCTTTACAAATTTGGTAGCATGTGGCATACGTTCACAGCTAAATGCCTTCATTTTGCAATCATATTGCTACTTCAATACATATTGTACATATGTACAATATGTACATATCAGTCCCAGTTTGGAAAATTTCTCAGGGTGTCCTCAATTATTGCAAATAATATAAACTTATTTAAATTTTTTGTTAAAACAAAATTAAGGGATGCCTGGGTGTCTCAGTCGGTTAAACAGCTGCCTTCGGTTTGGGTCATGATCCCAAGGTTCTGGGATCGAGTCCCGTATTGGGCTCTTTGCTTGGTGGGGAGCCTGCTTCTCCCTCTGCCTCTACCAGCTGCTCTGCCTGCTTGTGCTCTCTCTCTCTGACAAATAAATAAATAAAAACCTTAAAAAAAAATAAAACAATTAATTCAGTTCACTTAAAATTTAAAAATGAAAATTTGCTGTCAAGCAATTTGAAAAAATGAAGTTGTAAAACTAATAGCAAGTATGTTTCTAAAATACCTCCTCTATGTAGTTATACAAATGCTGATTTGAGGTAGGATAATATTTTTTTTGAGGTAGGATAATATTAATGACAATAGCTACCACTTTGCATCTTTATTATATTTTTTAAGATTTTATTTATTTATTTGTCAGAGAGAGTGAGAGAGAGAGCATGAGCCGGTGGGGAAGGGCAGAGAAAGAAGCAGGCTCCCCGCTGAGTAAGGAGCCTCATGTGGGACTCGATCCCAGGACCCTGGGATCATGACCCAAGCTCAAGGCAGATGCTTAACCAACTAAGCCACCCAGGCGTCCCAGTGTCTTTACTATTGATCGGGCAATGTTCCAAAAGATCCAGCCTCATTTTTAAATCTTTACAACAACCCTGTAGGCCAGATATTGTTACCCCTACTTTAAAGAAATGGGACCCAGGACATAGAAAGATTAAATAACCTGTCCAGGGTGACACAGAGCTGGGATCTGAACCCAGACATGTCTGGCCCTAAAGTCCCTGTTCTTAACTGCTATTCTACAGAGCCACTTGGCCCTTGCATTGTTCCAGTCCCTCCCCTGCAACGCCTCACCTCCGAGAAACTAAGGTCCTCGGTCCTCCTCTTCACACAAGAGAATCTCATACGCCAAGTAAAAGATACATGTACCTCAGTTTCCCCATTTGGCAATAGAGAAAATAACTATCTCCTGGGACTGTTGTGAGGGTTGAGTTAAAAATATATCGAGTGCTTAGAAAAGTGCCCAGCGCATGTGAGCTCTCGATAAAAGGTGGCTGTTGCCACGTGTGTGCATTTTTGTAAATTACATAATCTGTTCTCTTTGGACACAAGTGAGACTTGAAATTCTTTGGTAACATTACAGTAACATGCCTTTTACAGTTCCACAGAACACAGAATGCAAGTATTTTTGACGTTAACGAATCCTCAGGGGTCTAAATTCCAGGAGGGGGAAAGCACGTGGTTTCCGGTGCGGGAGCAATTTTAACTTAAGTTCTTCCCGCCTTTCGCTGCTGCCATACCTCCAGCGCGGCAATAGGACAGCCGGACGCAAGGTACAGGTCCTGAGCCAGGTTGAAATCACTAGTAAACATGGCAAGATGTCCTGCCAGAAGATTGTAGTCTTCTATTCCCTACAAATAAAAGCAGTTTTAATGAGAAGAAATACAAGTGTTTTCATTTTTTTTAAGTCTCTGCTTCGTAGGAAGCAGTGAGGTTCTACCAACTAACTCGCTGATGAGTTAGGTAAGATTAACTGCGGAAACTTAAAATGATTGCATACACACCATTTAAATCCTAATACAGTAATTCTCAGGAGATGCTGTTTACCTTGATCTGTTCCAAGGACATCACCATGCCCACATTTCCGATTGTCCGATAGACGCGAATGGCAAACTCCACTTCCATGTGATGGAGACAAGCTCTGGCCAGCTCATTCCAGGTGGCGTGATCGTTTAGAAGCTTGCACATGTCCCAAGCATCAGAGAACCTAGCATTTGAATATATTGGTTTCGTCAGGAAGCTCTACTTGCCCCCTAGGTGGTGATTTTCAGGTTATATGTATTTTAATGTTAAGGTCTTAAATTTTGCAAAACATATCTTCATCTGAAATTGACATTTCCAAGTTATGAAAAACTACATAAACTTTTCTTCCCTTATTGTACAGATAAATGTTCTTCCTTGGGCACCTGCTTCTCCTTCTCCCCCCTGCTTGGGCTCTCTCTCTTGCGTGCGCTCTCTCTCTCTCTCTCAAATAAATAAAATCTTTAAAAAAAAAAAAAGGTTTTTTTCTTGAATTTCTTTTACTAATCTGAATCTACTCTGCATAACCACTCTCCCTCATGAACAACAAACTCTTTTTGTTTGTTTATTTTTGGGCTTACTTCACATATAGGTGAAAATTATTTCTGTTTTCACATAAATCTAAGAAAAGTACTCTACTCCTACGTATTTGGAAGTTTGAAACAGCAGCCAGGAAACTATGGCCGACATGCCAAATCCAGTCAGCTATCTGCTTCCGAGACCCAACTCTGACTGAAACAAGGCCATGCAGCCCATTTTTTTATGGATTGCCTTGGCAGCTCCTGTGTTACAAAGGCTGACTGGGGTAGATGCGACCCCAGGACTTTTAAAGCCTGAAATGTTCACTGTTTGGTCCATAACGGAAAAACGTTGCTGACCTCTGGTTTAAAACATGTCCATAAATGCCAGTTAAATTTTCTGTGGGCTCGCGACATCAATGCACATATTATATCTATCCATCTTGTCACCTGTGCATTTTCCCACCCGACGTACATTTACTGAGCACCTATTTTGTGCCAGAAACTGTGCTTCGAACCAAGATACAAAGATCAAACATCTGGTCCCTGTCCTTTAGGTGGTCATGACGGGGGAGGGTGGAAGAGACAGGTCAGTCAGCGGACGACCCTGACACGGTGTGACAGAGGTAACTGCGTGCTTCCAATATGTGAATCTGCACCAAACGCTTTGCATAAATTCCCTCACTGGATTACCCTAACAACCCCATCCACTAAGGAATATCGTCATTTCTCCTCTGCAGATGAGGAAACGTGAAGCTTAGAGACCTCTCAAGACCATCACACAGCAGTAGGGGGGAAAAGTGCTCTAACCACCATGTCTATGGCCCTAAGGCCATCAGGCCACCAAGAAGGGCCCCCACCCAGGCTGCCAGGGGTTAGGGGGCTGCAGGGAAGGCATCCCAGAGCAGGAGAGGGCTCATCTGGGTGTGAAGAATATGGAGTTACTGCAGACAGACAGAGGGAGGGCATTCCAGGAAGAGAAAGCTGTATGTGCCACAGCAAAGAATCATGAAAAGTGTCACGCTCAAGCAGCCAGCAGAACAGAGAGGGAGAGTGGAGGAAGGGACAGTTGAGACTGGTATTAAAGCCATGTCTAGTATGTCATGCTGAGGTCCCTGAGGAAGGATTTCTTCTCCAGGCAATGGGAAAGATCTCCGGCAGGAGAGTGAGAGGATCAGACTGGTATTTTCTTTTTTTTTTTTTTTTTAATACTTTATTTATTTGTCAGAGAGAGAAAGCGAGAGAGAGAGCGAGAGAGAGAGAGAAAGCACCCACAAGCAGGGGTAGCGGGAGGCAGAGGGAGAGGGAGAAGCAGGCTCCCTGCGGAGCTGAGCTGAAAGCAGACGCTTAACTGACCAAGTCATCCAAATGTCCCCCGATTGGTATTTTCAAGGGTGGCAAATAGCTGAGATCATCTTGAGGCTGTCAGCGGAGAGAGGAGAGAGCAGTCGGGGAGTGCTTACAACACAGATTATTCTGAGTGAGGGCCTGAGTCAGTGGGGGAGTACGGGGTTGGGGAGGGAAAGGTCTGGGGTGTGGGTGTGTGTAGGTATCGGTGTGTGTGTGTGTTGGGACACGTGCACATGGGATTAGGACTGGGGGAAAGTGGAGGGCTGAGGAAGGTGAGTTGTTTTAAACAGAGCAAGTGTGAGGAGCTCATGGTCTCCCAATCACACAACTGGGAGGTAGTGGGAAATACAGGTTTAAGTGGAAGACCCACGTTTTGGGTGGTTTCCTCTCATGAATGCTCTTGAAGCCGTATAAGTAGGGGAGATTCATTCAGGAAGAATAATTAGAGAAGAGAAGAGGGGGCTCCTGGGACCCTGAGGAACGGCAACACATAAGACACGGTCAGAACCACAAAAGAAGACGCACAGCGGCCGTTAACAGGTAAGAAAAAGCAGAAAAACGAAATGCCAAGCGAGGCATTTATGTAGACATAAGGATACTGTTGAAATCAGTAGGCTTATTAAAATTTCACAATTAAGTGTGCTATTTGGGTGATGAGAACCCTCTTTGCTTTGAAGGGCTCAGGAGAAAAGTGCTTCCTTTAGAATTTACACACACTCTCATCCCTATTATCTTATCTGAGCCTCACAATAATCCTGTAAACGAGGCAAATACTATCATCTCCGGATACTTTAATAGGATTTGGAGCTTTAAAATCACAAAAGCAAACGAGACGCTCCTGAGAAGGGTCTGGAGTCCTACCTTTTGAGCATTAAAGTCTGTGATAGCATTTGCCGCAGCTCATTAGGCCCCACGTCTTTCAAACTGTCCAGGAACTTGTGGGTGCTCAGGTAGATGCTGTTTATTTTTCCGCTCTGCGTCTGGCAAGTCAGCTCTCCGTTATACAACAGCAAAGGTCTATAAGAGAAGGGCACTCTGGTGCCTCCAGCCAAGATGACCTTGGACCCTACATTGAAAACAGACACCAGAATGCTAAAAGCAGATCCTTGGGCCCTCGACCCTGACCCTCGGAAAGGAATGCTTTAATTTCATTGCCACGGAAATTTACCAACGAATGCACAAAAGAAGTGATTAAGTACCTTGTATCGTGTCCTTGTGGAAGACGTAAGTGTACACCTTATCGTCATCGTAAGCAATAAATACGCCTTTATCCATCGGCCAGTTTTCCCAAAGAACACCTTTAATGGCTGGTGAAAAGTCTGGAATCTCATAGGTAGCATCATTAACCTACGAAACAGGATTTACAGATCTGCCCCAGGTCTGTCCTGAAACCAGCATCGCTGGCCTCCTTGGTGGCCCTGAGCTTTCCCACCTCGTTCACCCCAGCGACACTCCAGCCACAGCGGGAAGGAAAGTTCCTTTCCCTATTCCTGTACTAGATCTGGCTTGAAAAACCCTGTGGTTTGTATGGCAAATCGAGACTTTTATCTAAAACTTGGTGCACTTTCAGGAAAAGCGGCAAGTCTCTGGACACAAAGCATCAGCATAAAAAAATAAAACACTGAAGCTGCTGAAGACAATAGAAATTTAAACAACGAACACACTTGTGTGGAGAAAATTTTCAATACCTGGCATAGAAATGGTCCAGCTAGAGAAGAAACAAATTAATTCAGACATATTTGAAAATCAGATAAGCCCCACTGGGTCTGTTTTATTTCAAAAACTTCCCTAGAATGCATGCCGATAAATATAAAATGTACTGTTAGATATATAAGCTATTAAAAAAAAAAAATCAATGCACGTATTCCAGGGACCTCGGCAGACAGGCTTATATCTGCCCTGAATGTGAAGCCGAGAAAGACCCCCCTCGCCCCTCCCCCATCTTGCTCCCCAAATCAGAACGAAATGTAAGATTCTTGCAGAGACTAGCTAATTCCCTAGAGCTGGGCTGTGCAGCAGAGCAGGCACTATCTCACGGTCACAGGTGGCTATCTGTGGCTATCTGAATGTCGAAATGTGTCTAGTCCAACTGAGATTAAGTTTAGACTACCCACTAGACCTCAGGGAGCTAGCATGAAAAAGGGGGTAAAACATCTCAGCCGTATTTTATACTGACTACATACCGAAGTAATAATATTGGGTGGAACACGTTAACATCAATTTCACCTGTTTCTTTTTATCTTCTTGTAAAATGTGGCTAGCAGAAAATTTAAATTTATAGGTAGTTCTGTTTCTATCAGATAGTGCTGCGCATCAGGCATTGTGCTAATTACTTATTAATATACAACTTCACTGAATTCTAACCTCATACTATGTAAGATAGGTATTCTTTTCTTAAAGATCTTATTTATTTATTTGAGAGACAAGAGAGCGAGAGAGAGGGGAAGAGGGCACAAGCAGGGGGCGGGGAAGAGGGAGAAGGAGAAGCAGACTCCCCACTGAGCACAGAGCCCGATCTGGGGCTCGATCCCAGGACCCTGAGATCATGACCGGAGCTGACGTCAGGAGCCTGACACGGGGCTCAATCCCACGACCCCGAGATCATGACCTGAGCCGAAGTCAGACGCTTAACCCACTGAGCCACACAGGCGCCCCCAGGATAGGCATTCTTACGCCCATTTTGCGAATGAAGCAGCTCAGGCACCGGGAGGTTTGCCCAGAGGCCCACAGCTAGTAAGCTGAAGAGCAGGACTTGGACCCAGCAGGCAAACTGCACCCCTACCCCCCAGTCTATGCTTCTTAACCACTGCGTGACACGGACCCTTGGTTTGTGTAGACGAGCACACCACTGCCACCAGACCTGGGGCAGAATTTCTTTTAAAAACGTAACCATTTCTTGAGTGCTTATTACCCGGCAGGCGCAGACTGAACACTTTATTATGCACATCGTCCTGTTTCGTTTTTACGTAACAAGCTCCGGAGTAGGTAGAACTACACCATTTTATCAGCAGTGAAACTGGAACTCCGATCAAAGTGAGGGCTCGGGAGGAAGCCACCCCAGGCTCAGACCATAGATGCCATTTTCTGACTGTGTGACCCTGGATAAGTTACCCATCTTTTCTAATCTTAGTTTCTTCATGTAAAATGGCCAATAATACGAGTATCCGTTGGGGGCACTCGGCTGGCTCAGCCAGTAGGACGTGGGACTGTTGATCTCGGGGTTAGGAATTTGAGCCCCAGTTTGGGCCTAAAGTTTACTTAAAAATATATATATATGAGTATCTCTGGGGCTGCCATAAGGATTAAAAGATACCTGATACATGTAAGGAGTACTCAGCACAAAAATATTAATTGTTATTATTATTAATCTGAAATTCAGGTCGGTTAGTCTTCAGACTCCATGCATTTAACTACCATGCCCTAACTATTAATGAACTTCCTGAATATGTCACGCCATCCTTAATGGGCTTACAGAGAGTGATGGGGTACAAGGCAGTTATATTAGGGCGTTTGTAAGGAAAAAGTCACCTCTCCCAATTCTACTGTATAATATCAGTTGCTTCCCTACCATGCACACAGTGCAGAAAAATTGGCTGATTAATATACATATGAAGAGAACCTGCAAGTAAATGTAGGCGTTTTAAAGAGCAGTAGTGGTCATCCGAATAGCTGCACATTTTTTTTCTTTTTTAAAAGATTTTATTTATTTATTTGAGAGAGAGAGAGCGCACAAGCCGGGGACAGGAGGGAGGGGGTGGGGGGAAGGAGAAGCAGACACCCCACTGAGCAGGAAGCCTGGCAGGGGGCTCAATCCCAGGACCCTGAGATCACCACCTGAGCCCAAGGCAG
Organism: Procyon lotor; assembly: GCA_028646535.1. Lineage (NCBI taxonomy): Eukaryota > Metazoa > Chordata > Mammalia > Carnivora > Procyonidae > Procyon > Procyon lotor. The sequence goes on along the minus strand of CM053604.1, from coordinate 26,081,163 downwards.
AACTTAACTGACTGAGCCACCCAGGTGCCCCTGAATGATTATATATTTTCTGTACACACAGAAGCAATGTTTCTCTCAGATTCACTGAAGTGGAGTAGAAGAGTGAGCCACAGTAGTAACGTGCTATGACAGGGTGAGTGATCAAATCAAGTCCAATGCATGGCACACTGGGCTGGAGGCCAAGGCCTCCTCCTGTGCCCGAGGCGGTGGGGAAGGCTCCTCAGCACAAGCCCGCCTTCCCCTTCCCTGCCAAGCTCGCCTTACTTGTAGAAAGGCTGGTGTAATTTATAAGACGAATTCACTCCTGTGGGCGCCATGCTCCCGTGGGATATCGTGCCCAGCCACCAAAGATAACCTAGCAGTGAGATCTTACTTTGGGTAAGAGCAAACACTGGCCACAGGTCGGGTTAGGGAGAGTCTGTGCTCTCATACAGTCAGGGCGGATTGGTGTGAATTCTGTTCTCGGACATTTTTTCCTTAACATGTAATGGAGCTACAGGTTAGACCTGGAAATAGGAATGGGAGTGGGCAGCAAATGAGATAATTCTGGAACTTGAGGGGTTTAAGGGTGGTAAAGCAATAAAGAGGCGGGGCTTTAGCTAACACCTGCTAAATAGCTACCACGTGCCCGACCATCATGGGTTTGGAAGAACAACTCACTGAAACCTCACAGCCACTCCATGAGGAAGGTCGGGTAGCCTCTTTAACAGAAATTATCAAGGAAAGGAGAACAGTCAAAGGTGAAAGAAAAGTTCATTAACTCATTCAGACTGCTCTAACTCTTTACCCTTTCTTCTTCTTCTTTTTTTTTTAATTTTTATTTATTTATTTATTTGTCAGAGAGAGAGAGAGAGAGAGAAAGAGAGAGAGAGAGAGAGCGCGCTCTCAGGGGGAGGGGCAGACAGAGGGAGAAGCAGGCTCCCCGCCAAGCAAGAAGTCCAATGTGGGACTCAATCCCAGGACCTGAGCCGAAGACACCCGCTTAACCAAGAGAACCACCCAGGCCTTCCTCTTTACCCTTTCTGTGGAGGTCAGACCCCAGTTCTGACTCAACTCCTGTCAGATCCCTGGTTTCCCCGCCTACCTTCTAGCTGCCTTCAGCAACAGCTTCTGTCTGTGGTGAGCCCACGAGGGGAAGCTTGGGCAGCTCGGACAAGGACCCTGTTACAGAAAGGGGATTTGTCCAAGAGGAATTTCCTGATCAAGTAGAGAGAACTCAGGGTTCTCTTCCTATTCATGTCCTTTGTCCTCTTCTGTTCTGTGACTGGGAGAGGAATGGGTTGAATAAGAATTGGCACCTTGGGAATTTTGCTGAAAAAATCCAGGTGCTCCTGTGGAAACCTGTTCTATTTACCAAAGATAACAAAGACTTATCAAAGATAAAAAAGGGGAAAAAATTAAAGGAAGAGAAAGAGAGACAGATAGGAAGGAAGGAAAGGAAGTGTGAAAAGGAAGAAAGGAAGGAGAGTAGGAAGGAAGGCAGGAGGGAAGGAAAGAAGAAGTCTCAGTATCTAGTGTAGACAGTGAGGGGGAAGTGATCTCCACTGAGTGGCAAAGCACAGACAGCAGGGGAACAGTTATTAAGATGCGTCTGAGAGGGGCACGTGGGTGGCTCAGTTAGCTAAGGGTCTGCCCTTGTCTCAGGTCATGATCTCAAGGTCCTGGGATCAAGCCCCTGGTTGGGCTCCCTGCTCAGCGGGGAATGTGCCGCTCCCTTTACCCCTCCCCACCCTGCTCGTGCTCTCTCTATAATAATTAAATAAAATCTTAAAAACAAAAAATGCATCCAATCCAAGAGCCGCTGTAGGCTATGTGAACTGTAACCAAGAACATGCTAAATCATTAACTGGATATCAAAAGTAAGTAAATGAAAAATCCTAGTAAAAGATGTAAAAACCCATCTCCTTTTTCTAATTTATCTTCAAAAAAAGTAAGGGGATGTATAAAAATAAGAGTAACTGATTCTAAAAAGGGTCCATCTGTTTTTAATCTATCATATACAAAAATACCTTTTCTTTCTGTTCAGGCAAGAGGAAAATCAAATGAGATGGGCAGATAGGAGTCCCTGCCCTCTGAAGCTTATTGTATACCTGGAGAGAAAAGTCACGTACATCAAGATATACTGCAATCTTGTGCAGTAAATAAGGCTAAAGTGGTACAGAATATAACCATTTTTCCATTTAAAAAATCTTTTTGGGACTGACACTACGAAAACTGCAGAATAATGGAAAAAGTTTTCTTGATGTAAATAGTTATAAAAATGGATCACAAACATGATTTAACAAAGTACTCTAATCCTTGAACTAGTTATGAAACAATGATTTTATATATAATACACATTAAAAATGCTTTTCTTTATATATTACATTTAAAAAAATCTTTCAGACTTACTGGACAGTAGACAAATCCATCACTTTTTTCATCAATGAAAATTAATCTGGTCCCATTTGGGTCAGGAAAAATCTTTTTCACACCAACAGGATGTCGATAATCATTAACAAATTGCCAGTCTTCGATGTAGAAATACTGAATAACACCAGTCTAAAAAAAAAAATCCAGTAATAAGAATATAAAGGTTGTCAAGAAAATACTTTAAGCACTTAAACACACCTCCAATTTTAAGAGAAAATGTATCATATTTTCCATGCAGGAAGAGTCTAAAACTAATATTTACTATATGTAAACGTATAGATCCAAGAAAGTGAGAATGTACATGTGAATCAATAGTTAGTTCTAATATTCTTAGTGATATTAAAGCATAATTGATTTTCAGATTAGCCACTTATAGGAAAAATCCTTACTGTTTAAGAATAACTTTCAAATCATGTTATTCTTAAATATTTTTGCTGTTAAGACCAATTAGAAAACTAAAATAAACAAAACCACCTCATGCAATCAATTGTATTTCTATATATTAGCAATGAACTATAGATACCAAAATTTAGAAATATATTACCACTTACAATCACTCAAGAAAGATGAAATATTTAGGTACAAATTTAACAAAGCTTGCACAGGATTTGGATGCTGAAAACTACACAACACTGATGAGAGAATCAAAGAAGATCTAAATAAATGGAGGGTATGCTGTGTTCATGGATTGGAAGACTCACAATAATGTTAATTCTCCCCAACTAATATACAGGTTTAATATAAACCCATATCTTGGGTATAACCTAGGAATGAAATTCCTGGGTCATATGGTAGCTATGTCTATTTATTTATCTACTTTTGTATAGGTTTATTTATTATTTTAGGAAAGGGGAGGGGCAGAGGGAGAGGAAGAGAGAGAATCTCAAGCAGACTCCCCACTGAGCACAGAGCCCAATGTAGGGCTGGAAAACGTGTCCCTGGGATCATGACCTGAGCCAAAATCAAGTCAGATGCTTAACCAGCTGAGCCACCCAGGCACCCCATGTCTAATCTCTTATGGAATTACCAGAATGTTGTGCTGAGCAGCTGCACCATTTTACATTTCCACCAGCAGTGTATAAGAGTTCTGATTCCTTGGACATTGGGGAGGGTATGTGCTATGTTAAGTACTGTGAAATGTGTAAGCCTGACGATTCATAGACATGTACCCTGGGGCAAATAATACATTATGTGTTAATAAAAATTAAAAAAAAAAGAGTTCTGATTCCTCTCCAACCCCCTCAACACTTATTATTATCTGAGTTTTTGATTACAGCCTCATGGTGGATGTGAAGTTGTAACTTCACATTTACTTCTGGGAACTTACTACAGAGAAGTGAAAACTTGTTCACAGAAAAACCTGTATATGAACGTTTATAGAAGCTTCATTTGCAATAGTCAAACACCAGAACCAATCTAGATGCCCTTCAATTGGTGAATGCTTAAACAAATTGGTATATCACACTGTAGAATACTACTTAGCAACAAAAACGAACAAATTATTGATGTACACAATGACTCAAATAAATCTCCAGAGAAGTATGCTGAGTGAAAAAAAAGGGCAATCCCCAAAGGTTACATGGTGTATGATTCTACTTATATTACACTATTGAAATGCCAAAGTACATATTCCACTTATACAAAATTATAAAATACCCAAACTAATTCATGACAGAAGTGTTGCCTGAAAATGAGGGGTGAGAGAGGGTTGAGAGGATTATAAAGAGATGTGAGGAAACTTTTGGGGTGATGCATATGTTCATTATCTCCGTTGTGTTGATAGCTTTACAGATAAATATATATGTCAAATCTTCTAGAATTGTTCACTTTAATTTGGTACAGTTTATTTTTATGTAAATTATGTATAAATAAAGCCATTGTATATCTAAAAAAAAAAAAAAAAAAAAAAGAAATGCCAAAGTATAGAAATGGAGAACAGATTACAGTTGATCCTTGAAAACAGAGATTAAGGTCACTGATCCCCCCCAACCCGACAGTTGAAAATGCATGTGTAACTTTGACTCCCCCCAAACTAAATTACTAATAGCCTACTATTGACTAGAAGATTTACCAATAACATAGTTGATTAACACATACTTTGCTTGTTAAATGTATTATATACTATATTCTTCCAATTAAGTTAGAGAAAATATTTTAAGAACCATAAGGAAAAAATGCATTTACAGTACTGAATTTATTGAAAAAAACTCTTATAAGTAGACAGGTCCTGTATTTATTGGAAAAAATCCACATTCAAGTAGACTCATACAGTTCAACCACTACTGTAACCCTTGTTGTAACTATAACTTTGTTATCAGGGATTAAGGCTGGGGTGAGGGCAGGAAGCAAGTGTGTGGGTCTATAAAATAGAAACATGAAGGCATCCTTATGGTGACAGAACCATTCTGTCTCTTGACTATCAATGTTAATATCCTGGTTATGATACGTAATATAATGCTATCATTGGGGGACACTAGGAAAAGAGCATATTGGATCTGTTTTGTTTCCTATGTGGGATCACTCTGTATTGTTTCTTACAACCACCTGTGAATCTACAATGATCTCAAAATTTAAAAATTTGATTAAAATAAAAACACGTAACATCTTAGACTTCTTATTCAGACCAAGATAGGGTAACAGCCAGGATTTAACTTTCCTACCCCAAACAACCAAAAACAGTAGAGAAAAATCATGAAAAAGCAATTTTTAAGATGCTGGAATGAGGCAACAAAGAACAATGATTTCCACCGGAGATTTTGGAAATTAACAAGGTGGGCCTCATGAGTCCTCCAGCTTTTGCTTTGAGAGTTTTCAAGGCATGGCAAAGGGAGGAGGATGCAGGCAGCGCAAGGCTCCCCAAGCTGAGGAGATGGAGTGGAAAGTCTGGGGAGAACGAGTGGCCGGGATTCACATGGCAGAGTACGAGGGAGAAGCCTAGAGAGCTGCGGGAGGTCCGCTCTGAGTCCTCAGCAGGTACTGATCACTACCCGCATGTGAGAAAACCACAAGGCCAGGGAAAGAACCATCCAAAGGGATTAGAGGGAATAGGACTGGGAATAATAACTATTCCCAAGACCCAGACCGGAAAAAAATCACAGTTCACAGGGCACTGGGTAGAGAACTCAAAAAGATCAGAAATGGGAATAATCAGCTAGAGACTGAGCAGTGTTTCACATCTGCCTAAGAAATCATAAAACCCGATTCAAAAGGGTCAAACTGTTTGTAAGTTAATTTAACTGCATCCCAGAGCGAAGCTCAGAAATATTTTTAGCACCTGGGCGACTCAGTCGGTTAGGTGTTCGACTCTTGATTTCAGCTCAGATCATGATCTCACGGGTCCTGAGATTGAGCCCCGCATTGGGCTCTGTGCTTAGCAAGGAGTCTGCTGGAAACTTTCTCCCTCTTCACCTCCCCATGTTTGGGCATAAAAAAAGAATATTTTTCGGAATACAAAAATATCCAACATCCCAAAAGGTAAAATTTTCACGTATGCAAAAAAAGTAGAAAAGATGAACCATAGCTAAGAATGGTTCAATATGATTGTGTATTTTTTATTTGATTTTATCTAATCTGTTTACTTATTAACTACAACTCTATTATTTTAGTGGTTGTTTTAGATTTTATAGTATATATACAACCTGATAACAGGCAACTACAAAAGATCTACAACTAAAATCATACTTAATGGTCAAGAACAAGACAAAGATAAGCCACTCTCACCATTCCTATTCAACAATGTATTACAATAAAAGGCATCCATGGGGTGCCTGGGTGGCTCAGTCAGTTAAGTGTCTGAATTTGGCTGAGGTCATGATCTCAGGGTCCTAGGATTGAGCCCTGTGTCAGGCTTCCCACTCAGAGAGGGAAGTCTACTTCTCCCTTTCCCTCTGCCCATCCCCCTGCTAGTGTTCTGTCTCTCTCTCTCAAATAAATAAAATATAAAATCAATCAATCAATCAATAAAAGGCATCCATATTGGAAAGGAAGAAATAAAACTATATTCAGAGATGACATGATTATCTATATTGAAAATTCAATGAATCTACAAAAAACTACTATAACTACAAAGTGAATTTAGTTAGGCTGCAATATACAGGACTAATACCCCAAAATCAGTTGCATTTCTATATGCCACAAATGAATAATCAGAAGTTAAAATTTAAAAAGTAATACTATGCATTAAAAATATGAAAAATGTGGGGCGCCTAGGTGGCTCAGTGAGCTAAAGCCCCTGCCTCTGGCTCAGGTCATGATCTCGGGGTCCTGGGATTGAGCCCCACATCAGGCTCCCTGCTGTGAGCTTTTCTCATCTCTGCCTACTTGTGATCTCTCTGTCAAATAAATAAATAAAATCTTAAAAAAATATATGAAAAATGCTAAAATACAAAAAAATATGAAATACTTAAAGTATAAATCTGACAAATGGGGTGCTGGTACATAGAAAATTCAAAAACACTAAGAGAAATTAAAATCTAAATAAATGGAGATATATACCTCATTTATTGGTGAGTAGATTTTGCTAAGATGGCAATTGATCTGTAAATTCAACATGATCTCATTAAAATTCCCAGGAGGCTTTGTGTAAAAATTGACAAGCTTATCATAAATTCAAATGGGAATGCAAAGTACTGAGAATAGCCAAAACAACTTGGAAAAAGAAACTCAAAGTTGGAGGGCTAATGCTACCTGATTTCGAGACTTATTATAAAGCTACAGTAATTAAAACAGTATGATGCTGTTATAAACACATCCACACAGATCAATGGGATGAGCAATTCTAGAAAAAGACCCACACATTTACAGACAACTTGATTTTTGACAAAAGTACAAAGGTGATTTAGTGGAGGAAGGACAATCTTTTTCAATTAATAGTGCTGGGACAACTGGAATATCTTTAACCAAAAAAAATGAACTTTGATCTATACCTCACAGCATAAACAAAAATTAACTCAAAATGGAATCATAGACCTAAGTACAAAACATAAAAGTGCAAAACTTATAGAGGAAAACACCGGAGAAAAACTCTGTGACCTTGGGTTAGGCGAGATTACTTAGATATGACACCAAAACACAATCTGTAAAAAAATAAATCGGTAAGGGGCGCCTGAGTGGCTCAGTGGGTTAAGCCTCTGCCTTCAGCTCAGGTCATGATCTCAGGGTCCTGGGATCGAGCCCCACATCTCTGCTGAGCAGAGAGCCCGCTTCCCCCCCCTCTCTGCCTGCTTGTGATCTCTCTCTCCCTCTGTCAAATAAATAAATAAAATCTTTAAAAAAAAAAATAAATCGGTAAGTTGGACTTCATCAAAATAAAAAAAAATCTTCTCTATCAAAGACACTGTTAAGAGAATGAAAAGGCAACTGATGCACTGGGGGAAAACACTTATCTGATAAATTATGGACTTGAATCCAGAATATGTGAAGAACTCTCAAAAATCAATAAAAAAACCCAATTAAGAAATGGCCAAAGAAATTTGAACAGACATTTCACCAAAGATATACAAAGAGCAAACAAGCCTATGAAAAAATGCTGGGAGAGGGGGAAGGAGAGAAGGGGAAAAAAAGAAGAGAAGAGAAGAGAAGAGAAGAGAAGAGAAGAGAAGAGAAGAGAAGAGAAGAGAAGAGAAGAGAAAAGACGCTCCACAGGAATCCATTAGGGAAAAACAAATTAAAATCACAACGAGATTTCACTATACTTAAGAGTGGGTAAAATTAAAAAGACTGACCATAAGAAATGTCAATGAGATGTGGAGGAAATGGAACACGCTCACACTGTTGATGGGAATGTAAAATGGTACAACTAATTTAGAGACAGTTCGTCAATGTCTTAAAAACTTAAAGATACACATGCCATATGATGTAGCCATTCTACTTCTCAGTATTTATCCAAGAGAAAAGAAAGCATATGTCCATGCAAAGACTTGGACATAAATGTTCATAGCAGCCTTATTTGTAAATATCCCATACTGGAAATAATCCAGTCTGGAAACAACCTCAAACTGGAAACAGCCCCCATGTCCATCCTTAATGGTTAAGCCAATTATGATAAATGTACACTATAAAATGCCACCCCAGCAGGAAAAAGGAAGCAACAATTGATACACACAAGAGGAATGAATCTCAGAATAATGATACTGAATAAAAGAAGGCAGTAAGAAAGAAGTACATACCATGTGATTCCATTTACAGACAATTCTAGAAAACAAAAACTCATTTATAGTGACATGGGGGGTGGGACAGGAAGGAGGGATCATAAAGGGGTATGAGAAAACTTGGTGCTGATGACTATGTTTACTATTTTGATTGAGCTGATGGTGTTTCACAGGTATAGACCTGTAAAAACTTATCAAATTGGGGGCTTTAGTTTGTTGTGAATTATCATACCTCGCTAAAACTTGAAAAAAAACATTTTCAGAATCTCTCAAGAAAGAGACTGAGATAAATGCTGACTTACAGACAGACCACCACACCTTGAGTTCTTATTTCAAAATGCCATGTGGAATAGTGGTTTTACATCAGAGATACTATTCAAGTTCTGCATCTGTTACAAATTGACTAACCTCTTGATCTTCGGTGTTCTTCAGGCTCTAAAACTTCCCTGCTTATTTTATAAAACTAATGAGATAAAACAAGCAAGATCAGGGCTTTATAAACTACTTCGTCGCATATAAATGTATTATATTTGCTATTATTTACCGCATCTCTTACGACTACCTGACACGTGACACCTACCCTACTGGTGTATATTAGTAAAAAGATGATTATTTTAGGTCGACCTTAAAGTCTCTCTAATGGCAACAAGCATGTAGTAAGACATGCTTTTTTTAGAAAACATTTTTTAAATTTTATTTAAATTTTATTTTTTCAGTGTTACAAGATTAATTGTTCATGCACCACACCCAGAGCTCCATGCAATACGTGCCCTCCTCAACACCCACCACCAGGTTCAAAACATTTTAACGTGAGAAAATGAAACATCTGAAATAGTCAATAATTGTTTTTCTAATGTGGAAAACAGTGCCCTTCCTACCTTTACTAAGTTCTTTTAGAGAATGAACAAGACAACGGGTATGATATGCTGTGAAAAATCTTTGAAAACTTTTTACAAATATAAGATACTATGTTCTATGTCCATCTGGCTAGTGTAATATTAAGAGGTCTACGGTACTGGTGGTTCAAAAGACCAAAGATCGGGGCACCTGGGTGGCTCAGCTGGTTAAGAGTCTGACTTGATTTCAGCTCAAGTCATGATCTTAGGGTCATGAGGTCGAGCCCCGCCTCAGGTTCCACACTGAGCCTGGAGCCTGGTTAAGATTCTCTTCCTCTCCCTTTGCCCCTCTCCCTCCCCAGCTCACGCTCTCACTCTCTAAAAAAGAAAAACAAAAAAACAACAACCAAAAGATTAAAGTGGGATTCTCAAAATTCAATCAATTTTGCCATTTGTTAGTAGGCACTGGAGAGCTAAAGTCGAATGATAGGTCTTATGTTCATCACCAGATTAGATCCCTAAAGCATCTAGATAAGGAAAATGAGGCTTCAAATGGGTTAAGTAGCACCTAGCAAGTAAGAGAATCTGAGCCCAGATTTTCCAGACTCCAAAGTCTGCTCTTTTTACTCTGCCATCAAAATTGCTTATATAATCACAAAACCACTTGCTACTAGCAAATCATGGGATCTGTGTGCTGTACGTAAGTGTATATATAAGGTAAAATATATATGTTACATACATCTTTATGTATGTATATATTATGTATATATTACATATATATACACATACATGTATTACAAATTAAAATTAGAAATTCCCCTATGTTCTGTATCAAAGAAGCCAATACATACATCTGTACCATAGATGAGGAAATCAGCAGTTAATGCATGGCATAAAATACGGCACTTATCATCCACTGCTGGGAAAAGCCGAGTCTCACGTTCTTCTTGAGCATCCAAGATTTCACTTTCTATCTAAAACATAAAGAATAATAGTAGCTCATAGATTGGAGTAAAGCTGATCTGCACCACCAAGGGAGATAGGGCAAGGTCGTCTTCTTGAGTCCGCTGAAGCATTGAGACTCATCAGACTACCTGTCTGTTGAGAAAGACCTCAGACGGGAACCCCGCTTGCCAGCCAGGCAGCATTAAACATCCCTCTTTAGTGGGAACGGTCTTTGCAGCCGGCTCTGCAGGGGTCTGGTAGCTATTCTCTTTGGCTTCCCAGAAGCAAAGAGCCAAAAAATAGATGTAGGAGATGCCCCCTTGCTAAGAAGACCCATATTTCAGGAGCCAATATCTTTGGAACAATTTAATAGGTATCGTTTCAAGGATCCCCACAAGTGACATGCCCAACTGTGTAAGTCAGTTCATGGCAGGAAGCCTAGACATACAGTGTTCCCATCCGTTTTTAATTTCCCACTAGATGCAGTCCTGGCTTTCTAGCTAGTCTGTATGTGGTTGCTTCCTGAACCGGGTTCTTGGTAACCCGGCATCAGGCTGTTCGTCATCAGCACTAATCTGAGTCATCACCAGCCTCAAGGACATCAAAATCATACTTACCAAATGCAACTGGACTTTGCCTTCAAACAGTGCAGCAGCATAGTCAGAATGGAGGCAAACTCTGGTGACTGTCCCTAGGTATTCCACATCTTTCAGTTTTTTAACAGCTGTAGCAATAAAAAAAAAACACATACACATTAAAATATAGATAAAATTACATTAAGATTTGCAACCAATTTTTAAATGGGTGCCTCTTAAGGACATTCTGCATCTAAAATCTTTATTTTGGCCATTCTAAAGAAAGTCGTAGTTGTCATATAAATTTGTCTTCAGGAATTCCCTAATGATTCACAGGAAACAAAGTAACAGAAAATAAAATTACACCTGACACTACCCAAAATTTCGCTTTAGTACCAATAAGCTTAATGATGTACTCTATCTGAGGCTGAGGCTAAATCTCAGGCTGGCTCTACTCCTAAGGGACATCGGACCTCCGGTGGGGGTTAGAAAGAGCCAGGCTCCCTTCCCACGCTAATGGTCAGAACCTCAAGAATAAAGGCAGGGAGGAGGGACCCAACCACGGACCAAGGAGTGCCTAAGGAGGTCATTGAGGAAAGGTACTTCGCAACATTTAGTTTTCCTCATGACCCCTTGACCCCTACATGTAGAAGAATCCTCATTTTTCTGGATGAAGCCTTCTAAAGATTTTATTTATTTGACAGAAAGAGAGAGATCACAAGTAGGCAGAGAGGCAGGCAGAGAGAGAGAGAGGGAAGCAGGTTCCCTGCTAAGCAGAGAGCCCGATGCGGGGCTCGATCCCAGGACCCTGAGATCATGACCTGAACTGAAGGCAGAGGCTTTAACCCACTGAGTCATCCAGGAGCTCCTTTAAATCAAGGCTCAGAGGGGTAAAGAATTTGTCTACAGTCACCTCCAAGAGGCAGCAGGGGAATTTACACTGAGGGCCTGATTCTAATCATACTGTGCCCACTATACCACGCCGTGTTCACTATAAAGGTTAAGAATAAAATCTTCCCAAAAATTATGCAAAATTTTTAGAGGATTCACAAACCCGTTTAGGCTGCTGCTGCTGTTGCTTCTTGTTTTTAAAGATTTTACTTATTTATTTGACAGAGGGAGAGAGAGAGAGAGAGAGAGAGAGAGAGATCACAAGCAGGCAGAGAGGCAGGCAGAGAGAGAGGGAGAAGCAGGCTCTCCGCTGAGCAGAGAGCCCGATGCGGGGCTGGATCCCAGGACCCTGGGATCATGACCTGAGCCGAAGGCAGAGGCTCTGTTTAAGCTTCTTAAGAGCTGAAGGAAAAGCATGAAAAGCCTGGTCTTCAAAGAAACTTTCAGGGCTCTCCAAATAATAACAGAAATTATACGCTAGATCAGAAAATAACAACTGGCTTGAGACTTGCCATTCTCCCCAAGGACATAAAACCAAGCTCGGTTATTCATTCCCACGGCCAGATGATAAAGCCCGACCGCTACGAAGTTGGGCTCCACGTCAACAGAAACTGTGATCGGCAGCTCCTATAATATAGGAAAGGAACAGTCGCAGATCAACTGCTGCAACTGCTTCAATTTTATGAATAAATAAAATCAAAGTAACACCATGTTCATACCCCTTCCACAGGGTTGGCTACGGTGACTTCAAGCAGGGAGGTGAGGTACGCAATCCTCGTGCTGCAGGCATCCCCGAGTATGGGAAGCTTGGTCAAGAACACATGCAGCGACCCCCTTTGGGTAGACAGTGCCAGCAACTGGCCATCATCCGTCCAGGACAAGGTGCCCAACCCTGAAATGATTGACAGAATAAAGGATCAATCAAAAACAAGTCCTAGTGTTGCGGGCAAACAAGCAAGTATTTTCACGGAAGCTGCAGAGATGTAAAGGTCTTTAAGTGTTGTCTTTAATGGTTTAGTCTAGACAGAGTAAAAATTCACCACGGATAGGCATGTGGACGTGAGCATTGATTCATTCAGGAGTGGCTCAAAGGGAAAGGATATAAGAATTGAGGTTTTGTAACTGGCATTGAGATTAAATTCACTATAAATCTTTAGGCCAAAGTGGACTTACGAGCTTCTATAATTACTAAAATAAGTTATTTTGGAGAACTCTCATGAAGGAGAGTTATAAGTAAGTTATAAGTTATAAGCAAGGTTTTGTAACTGGCATTGAGATTAAATTCACTATAAATCTTTAGACCAAAGTGGATTTACGAGCTTCTATAATTACTAAAATAAGTTATTTTGGAGAACTCTCATGTTAATTTTATTCCTCCTATAATGAATGCAAATCAAATAATAATAAACACATTACTCTGATAATGCGGTGATAAAATGTCACTCTGCTTCAGAAAAGTCAGTACCTTTATTTTCATCATCCAGGTTAATGATAGCATACATGTCTTTTAATTCTGCCAAGTCATGAATTTTAATGCTGAAAAATGAAAAAAAAAATACGTATATTGTAAATATGAGTGTTAAATAAAATTGTTTTGGTTCACAAAAAATTGTAAGCTACAGAACAGGTCAGGATTTTCCAAAAAGGAATGGATAGGATAAACTACTGTGTCAAGGTAAGAAAATAATACGATTTCTGTAATTATATTTTATCTTAAAAAATACCCCTTTGGGGAGTCATGGTTGTGCCTGGCTTAATTCTATGATCTATAGTTTCAGGAACAAGGAGGTTTAAGTTGCCCTGAAGAAAAGTTCGAGTAGGAAAACATTCTCCTGAGCAGCACTAATTATTTTAAGAGGAATAAGGTCTCTCTGCAATGTGCTCCTCCATCACCCTGACTTTTTTCATACAAAAAGTAATGAGGTATAATAGAAAGAGCATTCAATTTAGAATCACAAGGCATAGGCAGAAAGCTCTGTAAAACCAGGGGTACATTACTCCAGAGTTACGGGGAGGATTGGTTCAAGCCAATGAAAGCTGTGTGGCACGTTGGCCCCTAATGGCGTTAAGATTATCTTTCTTCTTTGGCTCTTTTCTTCTTCCTTCTGCCCTCCCGGGGTTTTCCGGGGTTTTCCCTTTATATATTTCCCCTTGTTGTTTTAACTTTTTATTTTGATAGAATTGTAAATCCACATGCAGTTGTAAGAAATAATACAGAGATTGTATATTTCCTCCACCTTCCCTCCAAATGGTAACATCTTGAAAAACTATAGGATAATATAATAATCAAAATATGGACATTGACATAGTCCATGAACCTTTTTCAGATGTCCCAAGTTTTACTTGTATTCATTGTGTGTGCGTGTGTGTGTGTTTGTTCTAAGCAATTTTATCACATGCAAGACTCTTGAGATCCACAACCAAAGTCAGGATATAGAATAGTTCCATCACCACAAGGACCCCTTGTGTTGCCCTTTTATAAACACACTTTACCTCCTTTCTCCACTAGGTTCTCTTCATCCTTCCCTGATGTTATCACTATTTTTAATATACTAATACTGTGTTTCTCCATTTACTTGGGTCTTCTTTGACTTCTTTCAGCAGCATTTTGGAATTTTCAGCACACAGATCCTGTACATATTTTGTTAAGTGTATGCCTAAGTATTTCATTTTCTTTGGAGTGATTAAAAATGGCATATTTTTTTAAAATGGCATATTTTTAATTTGGTTTCCACATGTTCGTTTCTAGTGTACAGAAATATGACTGATTTGTGTGTGTTGATCTTGCATCCTGAAACCTTGCTGCACTCACTCATTAGCTTTAGTTCTAGGTGTTTCTTGTTTGTACATTCCTTGAGATTTTCTACATAAGCAATCCTGTCATCTGCAAATAGAAATGGTTTTACTTTTCTCTTTCCAATCTGGATGTGTCTTATTTCTTTTTCTTGTCTTACTGCAGTGGCTAGAACTTCTAATTTAGGTTGCATTAGAGTAGTGAGAATAGGTATCCTTATATTGTTCCCAATCTTAGGGGGCAAGCACTCAGTCTTTCACCATGAAGTATCATGTTAGCTATAAGTTTTTTGCAGATGTTCTTTATCAGGTTAAAGCAATTTCCCTCTATTCCTAACTTACTAAGAACTTTTATTATGAATGGGTGCCAGATTTTATGAAATATTTTTTGTGTGTCAACTGGTATGATCATATGGTTCTTCAGCTATTGATATAGTAACTTTGTTGATTTTTTTTTTTTAAAGATTTTATTTATTTGACAGAGAGAAACACAGCGAGAGAGGGAACACAAGCAGAGGGAATGGTAGTGGGAGAAGCAGGCTTCCTGCTGAGCAGAGAGCCCAATGCAGGGCTCAATCCCAGGATGCTGGGATCATGACCTGGGCTGGAGGCAGACGCTTAACAACTGAGCCACCCAGGTGCCCCTTTGTTGATTTTTTAATATAAATAAACCTTGCATGCCTGGAATAAATCCCAGTTGGTCATGAGGTAGAATTCTTTTCATATATTGCTGAATT
>CM053604.1:26025129-26065325 GCA_028646535.1 Procyon lotor | reverse complement strand
GGCTTTCTGCTCAGCAGGGAGCCTGCTTCCCCCGCCCCTCTGCCTACTTGTGATCTCTCTGTCAAATAAATAAATAAAATCTTTAAAAAAAAATTTTCAGCTGTTACAGATTTTTCTCCTATTTTATTTTCATTGTCATCAGCTTCTGCTCTTTATGATTTTATTTTACTTTATGCTTATTTTGCTCTTGTTTTTTTCTAGTTTCTTGAGGTAGGAACTTAGATTACTGATTTGAGATTTTTTCTTTTGTATATAAGCATTTAATACTATAAGTTTTCTTCTCAGCACTGCTTTAGCTATATCACATATTTTGATATGTTACATTTTCATCTTTATTCAGTTGTATGAGTTTTTTTGGTCTTTTAAACTGCTTTATTAACTTCACAACATAAAATGAGCATCTTTACATGCAATGGGTAAAACTCCCCTGCTGACGGAATCTTACAGATTGAGTCAAAAGACAACATTCAACTGGAAGCTGGTCACAGGAGACCCATAAGACCCATAAAACCAAAAGGTTTACAACAAAAATACATTGAGAACATGTAAGTTTAGGAACCAGGTGTGTCTTTCTATTAACTTCAGGGAACAAAACAGGGATTCAAGGCATAAGGCAAAAATCCTCACGATGGTCATGGTGAGGAGGGTCAGTGCTAACCGCCCCCAGACCATGACTGAATTGCTTCTCCTTCAGCTGTCTCAGCTCCCCTTCCCCCCTAGTCCTTTCCATATTCTTTTCTTTCATCCTTGCCTGTGGTTCTCCAAGCCTCTGAATCGTGTCCCACCTATACTCCGGGATGGGATGCTTAACATGGAACCCCTACTCTAGGCACACAATAATCAGCTGCAAAAGGGAGGGCCAAGGGCTCTCCTTTATTACCAACTTGCTCCTTTTCTTTGTTTTCCTGGTTGGCATTTGTCCATGTTGAAACTTTTTACTGCTTGTTCCTCTTTGGACTCCATTGCTCCTGCTCCTCTTGATTCTTGCCAGGAATGTGTGGACACAGACACTTAGACCTGCACACCTGCACACCCTCTGCCTCCTACTCTTTGGGGCCACCCCTGACCCACACGCCCTTGGGGCCACCGGGAGCAAGCAGGGAGTGAGGGAAGGCCGAGTCTGACGCTAGAGCGAGGCGCGCGCAAGTCGGCATTGGAAGGTCACGGCTCAGTTGCCATGTATTTTTCAATTTGCTTTGAGATACACTCATGAATTACTTGGAAATAGGTTAATTTCCAAGTGTTCATTGAGTTTCCTGCTGTTTTTCTGTTATTCAAGTGTGACTACGTTATGGCCATGGAACTCATTTTGCATGACTTCAATTTAAATTTGTTGAGATTTCATGGCTCACAATATGGGCTACCTTGGTGCATGTTCCATGGATGCATAGGAAAAAAATGGATTCTGTTGTTAGGTGGAATGTTCTATAGATGTCTGATAGGTCTAGTGGGTTTATAGCGCTCTCCAAGTCTGTTGAGAATTTAGCTAAGCTCCTCCATGGTTCTGCTGTCTCAGCATCCATCTTGTTAGGCCAAGTGGCCTGCGGTGACCTTACACTAGTCCCTCCTGCGAGTGCGTGCCCTACAGAGCAGCTCTCAGAGTCCCAAGCAGATATGAGATCCTGATGTGACCTCCCCAAGAGCCCCTGTGATCAACAGCCTCCCCTGCCTCCCAGCACCTTTATACCTTACGTGCTCCTAGGTTAAGATCTCTGGGGCTTACCAAAGCCCAACACTTTGGTTTAGAATTGACCAGTCTGGCCTTAGCCTGCGAACCCAAAAGAAGTCTATTCAGAAGTCTATTCAGGAACCCTATTTTTTTTTTTTTTAATGAACCCTATGAAAAGCATGTGCCCAGGGTTCTCTTTTTGTCTGCACTGGGCCTTGACCTCTCTCTGAGGTCTAGACCTGCTGGTTACTTCCTCCAGAATCCGTGAATAATGAGCTTTTCTATTTCAATTCTCCTTCTTGTGTGTTGTTGAACCATAGCTCATGACCTGGCACCCTGTGTCGATTTGACATGTTTATTTCCTTGTTAATCTTCTGTCTAGTTGTTCCACATAAAGGCAGAGCCCTGAAGACTTCAACTACACTGTTGTCTATTTTTCCCTTTAATTCTGCCAGCTTTTCCTTCCTCTATTCTGGGGCTCTGTTTTTAGGTGCATACTGACTTAGCATTATTATATCTAGTCAATACACAACATGCCTCTTCATCCCTGGTAATTCTCTGCTCTCCGTCTGATACCCACTTGGCCACCCAGCTCTCTTCTGGTTAGCACTGAGATGATCTTTTTCCATCCTTTTACTTTTTACCAAGTTATTTCATTATATCATTACATTGACGTGCGTTTCGGCAGGCAATAGGGTCATTTAAATATTCTATTCTAATTGTCTGTGTCCAATAGCATTGTCATTTACACACTTAACATAGTTAATTCATCTGTCTGAACTTAAAGCCACTGCTTTATTGTTTTCTGTTTTGTTGTTTATTGTTTTCTCCTTTTGTTCCTATTTCTCCTTTCCTGGCACCTTTTAGACTTGAACATTTTTTAGTATTCCATTTTAATTTACTTATTATTGTGTTTTTTGTATATATCTCTGGATATTTTTAGTGGTTACTCTAGATTATAGCATACATATTTAACATCTCGGAAGCTCTTTAGAATCAATATTTTACTAGATGACATGGGGGCTCAAACCCAGGACCCTGAGATCATGACCTGAGCCAAAGGCAGGATGCTTAACTGATTGAGCCACCCAGGCATCCCTACCCTCTCCCTCTTCTGTTGTGCCTGTCATATGTACTGCATCTTAAACACTCAACACACTATCAATTAATATCATAATTTTCACATTCAATAGCCACATATATGTTAAAAGATCTCAAAAGGAAAAAAATGATTTACCATTTCTGCCTTTCTTCATTCTTTTTTTTCTTTAAAGATTTTATTTATTTATTTTTGAGAGAGAGAGAGAGAGGGATGGAGCACAAGAGCGGGTAGAAGGGTAGAGGGGGAATCTGACTCCCCACTGAGCAGGAAGCTAAACTCAGGACTCGATCCCAGGACTCAGGGATCATGACCTGAGCTGAAGGCAGATCCTTAACCAACTGAGCCACCCACATGCTCTCTCTTCCTTCATTTTTGACGTCCCAAATTTCCTTCTGTCATCTGTTTTCTTCCATCTGAAGAATTTCCTTTAGCAATTTTAGAGCAGGTCTGCCAGCAATAAATTCTCTTCATTTTTCTTCATCTGAGAATGTTTCCATTTCACTTCATTCCTGATGGATACTTTCACCAGGTAATGAATTTCAACTGACAGTTCTTTTCTTTCAGCACTTTAGAATGTCATGATGGCTTCTTTCTGGCCTTGACGGCTTATGGTGAGAAATTCACGCTTAAAATGTTGTTCGTTAGCTGCTTTCAGGATTTTTTCTTCATCGTTAGTTTTCAGCAGTTTGATTAGGATGTGTCTGAGCTACGTTTTTTTGCACTTATCCTTTTAAGGATCTGCTCAGCTCCTACAACAGATAGGTTTATGTCTTTTGCCAAATGTGAGAATTTCCCAGCCTTTATTTCTGAAACTCTAGTGACATAAATGTTAGACTTTTTGATATTGTTTTACAGGGCCCTGAGGCTCTGTTTATTTTTTTTCCAATCTTTTCTTTTGGTAGGATATTTTTTTTTTTGGTAGCTTTAAGCTCACTGACATTTTATGATCTCCATTCAGCTGTTAAGCACTGCATTAACTATATTTTTCAGGTCTAAAAACTTGCATTTCATTATACTAGATTCTCTTTCTTTTCTAAGACTATGTTTCCATCTGTTTGGGGAATGCTAGCTCTTACCTCTTGGAGCATTTTTATAATAGCTGCTACCTGCATCATCTTGGTATTGGCTTTGTTTGACTGCCTTTTCCCAAAGTGAGTTGAAATTTTCCTGATTCTTCCTATGTCAGATAACTTTGTTATATTTTGGACATTCTGAACATTACATTTAGACTCTCGCATCTTGTTTAAATCCCATGGAAAAGGTCAAAACTTTTTTTTTTATTTTTTTATTTTTTTTAAGTAATCAGCCCAGTCGGGTTCAGGCTATGAATATCAACAACCAGCTTTCTGTGGGTTGTGGTTTCCACATCAGTTTCATTTTCAAAGGCTCTGCAGTCGTATTTGGATATGTCCCTGTTCTGCCCACTCTGTGGTCCATAGGACTTGCATTACGGTCTAGCCCTTAGTTCAGCTTTCAAAGTCTTTGGTATGTTCAGGATGAAATACACATATATAGCTCAGGAGGAAACCTGGGAATTCATCAATGTCTTTAGACGATTGCTTTCCAGAGCTCTTTCCTCTCCAGGGTCCCCCTGGTATGTTCTGATTCTCTGGGGCTCCCCTTTTTGGTCTTTCAGCAGGTAAGCTGGGGCTCTAGTTACCCTGTCATGCCTTGTCCTTCAAGGTACAACTGTACCCATACTTGTGGCCAAGCAGTGTGAGGGCAGAGAGAAAAATAAGCAACGAGGGTTGCCCCACTTCCTGGGACCACAGCTCCTCTACTTGGAGGAAGGTCACCCTCTGTCAGAGTTGCAGGTGTCTGTGGGTCCTTCCTGCCACTGCTGTTGTTGCTACTGCCATGACAAAGTGGCATGGTGGCCGGAGCATGAAAGAACAAAGGAAAAAAAGAAAGGAAACTGGAAGAGTTCCCCAACTCTAAGAGGAGTTCTCTTTCCTGCAACTTAAGCCAGAACCAGAGGGCTTTGCTCAGAGCTCTCTCGTCCAGGCTCTGGTTTCTACTTCTGGATTTTTGGCTGCCTTGAGTCTTGAGAGACTGGGAGACAAACTGGGAGAGTCCTCACTGGTTCAGGGCTCCTTCAAATTCTGCTCTTCTTCAATGTGTCTACTGTTTACTTTCCAGAGGCCTTAAATAGCTGTTCCATGAATTCTGCCCGGTTGTATAGTTGGAATCAGCGAGAGAGACAGGGTGGAGTGTGCTGATGCCGTTTACCTGGAATTACCTATTTTAAGACTGATTTTCAAGCATTCTCCATTTTAGGTTTTGTCATTGGTAAACATTTAGCATTTTAGGTTTTGGCCTGAGTGTTAGAGCAGGAGTCTTAGAAATTTTCAATTGCAAACATGTTTTAAGAGTGCAGGAGAGTACTGCTGGCAGATTCACATTAGCTATCAAAGTCTCGTTGAATCTCTTAAACATTCCTTACATAAGCTTTCCTGGGAATTTTTAAGTGTAACTTACCAATTATCGCCACATGTAGCAGCTTTGTTAAGGGTCTGTGAGACCGCAATACTCGTTAGACTATCTTTGTGGTCACGAGCCTGAAATATCTCTTGACCGATCTCTCGAATATGAGTGGAGATGACCACAAAAACTCCACGTGAAAAACCAATCATGATGTAGCCATCACCGTACCTGTAGTAACAAAGGACAGGAAAAGACTGGTTAGCTGTCATCGGCAACACGGTAAATCAGCAAGTACACTAGAAAATCCAGAAAATGTTCCATTTAGAAGTGAAAATGCTATGGGCAAAAATTAAATATAATTAGTAAGGAAGAACACAGGGACATCTTTTGGTAATGAGCTCCTTGTACATACCAGCTGTAGCAGACGATGTTCCCATAGCGCTGCTGAAATTCCAGATCAATTGGGCTATCTGGGTCATTCAGATTATAAAGAAACAACGTTTTCTTGCCAACCACCACACTGATCTGCCGGGAAAGATCAAGAGATTGTGGAATGAATTACTCAGTACTTCATGAAGACCAATTAGCAAATTCAAATAGCTGAACCTAATTACATTAACTGTTATAACTAATAAGATAACAATGTGACTTTAAAAAATACACGGTACTAATATAAAGTCTGGGAAGGATCCGTGGCTTTTCACATATCCACTTTTGAGAATTACACTAAAATAGCTGGGTCGATTAATTTTTAAAAATTCTCTATGCCTCTCGTTATAGTACTGTGCATACAGGACTGGCAGTCTAACATCGTTCCGCTGAAACTGAATGCACGGTTGAAGTATAGAGAATCTTCCCTCCTAAGAGGTCATTTTGATTTTGAGCTATTGGGGATTACAATCCACACTGTGTGGATAAACGAGTTTGGCTTTTTGCATCATTCTTTCCATCACCTGCAGGTCACTGGTCAATGTGGCTGGACTAGTGTCCCTCTGTCACTCACCTAAGTCAATACTTAACTGTAATTCTCAGTGGAAAGTGTAACTGTGTGAGGGAGAGAAATGAATGTATTACTTCTTTGGGCTTGTTAAGGGTGATGGATTTATAGAAGAAGGGAAACATTTTGACACAGTTCCTTCATTCTATCAATTATAAGTCATCATCGAGTCAATAGTAGCTTTTAAAGAAAAAGAAATGTTATTGCATTTAAAGAGATTTGTATTAATCATGAAAATCATCTGGGTTTTGGAATAAGAAGATGTGGCAGGGAAAATGCATCTAAGATATTAATAGGAACTACAAATTCCAGAGTTTTGGTCACCACCTCCAAGAGAGGGAAAGTAAAAAATCACGTAGAAGTCACTACTTCTGTTTATAAAGGTACCTTCGCTGTCTTTGCTACCGCAAGAACGAGAAGAGCAACACCAACCGTAATAAGAAGATGTCCTCATTAGCTATGATACCAGGTAGCTAGCTACTGTCAGCACTAGAAAAAGCAATGTGTGCCTCAGACACTGGAGTCTTTACTGATTTAATAAATGACACACCGTGACTGATTTATCCCTATACATTTTGAACCATCCTAGAAAAGGAGAAAGTATAGTCTGTAAAATTATCGAAATAACTTGGGCATGGATGTGACTTTGACTTCTTACCGTGCTTTCAGCAGCAGACATTCGGTCATCAGTCTTCATCACGGAAAACTGCATGTCGCTAGGCTCTGACCTCACTGGTGTCTGGAGTGACAGAAATATGACCACGAGGAATAAGTGCAACACTTAAACTCATTCTGAATATTAATAAAACCAGTGACTTGCTTTCACTTCTGTTATACCTGAAAATCCCACGGCCACAAACATCTGGAAATTCTGGATGAAACAGAACATGTCTCATTAAATAGAGATAAGCTTGAAAGAAGGTAAGGAAAATTTCTGGGGACAACAAGCAAAGTGCAAACCACAAGCCAAAGTATGTGTAGAAACTGACGCTGTAGCTCCCCAGAGCAGGTGGTAAGGAGACAATAAAGAAGCCTATTTGACCTGGGCTGAGCTTTGGGTCAGAAAAAAAGCTGAAAAGTTATTTTCAAATCAAACACCTTCCTAGCTTCATTATGATCTGAAGTTTAAATTTATACTGCGAGTGGTCTAGAAACTCCTTGGAGTGTTTGTCAAAGACAAATCCCAGGCCTCTTCCAAAGCTGTAAAGAATTTCTACAGACAATCCCCATTGAAGATGAGCTCACAATTCAAAACGAGAAAAGTCACAAGCCATAATCAAAACAAAAGCCAGCAGATCTAAGAAAAACAGAGCTAGCAGAGAGATCATAAAATACTTTAAAAATGACTCAAGACATAAAGGACTCATAAGTATGACAAAAGACTTTAAAAAATCCAGACAGATTTTTTTTAGAGAACTACAAAGTACTTTATTTATTAAAGTACTCCTGACTCCTGAATATAATGTGGAGGTTGGAGGAGCTGAGCCCCTGCACAGTTAAAATTCACATATAATGCTGACCCCCCCAAATTTAACCACTAAGAGCCTACTGTTTACTAGAAGCCTTACCAATAATATAAACCCTTAATTCATGGATGTTTTGTACGTTATGTATATTCAATACTGTATTCCTATAACAAAGTGAGCTAGAGAAAAGAAAATGTTATTAAGCAAATTGTAAGAGAAAATATATTTATGGTCTTATACTATATTTATCAAAAAATATACACATATAAGTAAATCCACACAGTTCAAACCATGTTGTTGAGGGATCAACTCTTTACTTGACATACAATATCCTATTAGCTTCAGGATACAACACAGTAATTCAACATTTATATACATTATAAAAGGACTCCCATGGTAAGTCTAGTTACTATCTCACCAGACAAAATTGTTACAATATTAATGAATATATTCCCTATCCTGTATATTACACCCTCATGACTTACGTATTTTCTAACTGGAATTTTGTATCTCTTAACCCATTTGCTGATTTATCTAAAGTACTTTCTAATAATAAAAAGCAAAATAGTTAAGATAAAAAAACTTATTAAGATAGATGGCCAAATTTGAAGAAAGAGTAAGTAAATTGATTAAGTAAAGTGTTCAGAAGGTTGCACAGAGTGACAAAAAGATATGAAAGAGAGATAATAGGTGTCTGACTCTTGGTTTCAGCTCAAGTCATGATCTCAGAGTCACTATCTCAGAATCATGAGATTGAAACCCACATTGGGCTCCTCATTCAGTGCAGCGTCTGCCTGTTGCTCTCCCTTGCTCCTCCCACGGCTCGCTCTCTCTAAAATCAATAAATAAAATCTTAAAAAAAGAGAGAGAGAAAGAGAGAGAGAGAAAGAGGTAGAAGGTCCAATGTATGTCTAACAGATACTCCAGAAGTACAGAATACAAAGGGCAAGAGGTACTACTGAAAGAGATGACAGAATTTTCCAGAATTGATGAAAGACAGCAAACTTGGGATTTAAAGAACAAGACAAATCCTTAGTAGGAAAAGTAAAAATAAATCGACACAAGAAACACTGGAGTGATCTGCAGAGTAGTACAGTCAAAGCAATTCAGAGACAACACAAAATAAAGCAATCCTTTTAATGTATGATTTGCTTACCACATGACAACCTAGAGAGTATGTCATGTCTAATTCTAGAAGCATACTTCTTAGAGATCAGAAATGGGAAATAGTTATCTGTATGTACATAATGGCTGAATGTAGTGATTTCCTGGAATGTGATGTAGCAAAATATTGTAAGGTCAAGTCCTGATTCAGTCGAAAAAAAAAATGCCAATATCTGCTGATGATGCCTGATATGGATACAAGGGTGCACAGGGAGCTAAAGCATTTCGACTTGTATATCTACCATTCTAACTCAAAATGGCACCAAAATACAGTGATCAAAATTTTAGGTTTCTAGAAAATATTTTGTTACATTAATTAATCTTAAGAACGAGTTTAATCATGCTATGGTTCTACTCGACATGGTTGAGCTACTTCTGCCTAACTTTCAGAGCTTTCCAGATACAGGAACCAATGTTCTTCTTCAGTCTTATTTTCTATAAATTCTCAAAACTCCTATCTTCAGTCAGGCCAGTCTTGAACAAGCCACGAACAAGCTGTGAGTTTTTCCTCTTACCTCTGTCCATATTGTTTTGCTAGGGCTGAGTGACAGGCTGTTAAACGTCTTACGATACGCACTAAAATAAGCTGCAGTAGGGTACACAATCAACGTACAGACAGGATATTTGCGGCTTCCCTGGAGGCAGTGAGGTGGACGATATGACTAGGTTCTAGTGATATGAGTGGAAATAATAAATGCATCTTCCAGACTAGATCCTTTAAATAATTCTTGCACGCCACTTTCTTTCTCCCTTTCCTGGAGGGAAAATGCAGATGTGGTGTGGGTAACCGTGCAGATGAGGACAAACTATCCTTGCAAATATCAGAGCAATAAGATGGAAGGAACCTGGGACTATGTGGACCCTTGTGAAGCAGAGATGCACAGATCATCTGCCTACCTGTCTCTGTTACATGAGGAAGAGAAAGAGGAAAAACCACCCAAACTACCATATTTTTAGAGCCCTTGTAATTTTGAACCTCTCTGTTAGAGCAATTTATCCTATACCTTGACTGGTTCAGATCGTCTGTCTTTTAAAGCTTCATAATCCAACTTGCATTGATCTCCTCCATCTCAGATATTATAGGACTTGTAAGTTATACCATAAAATATGGCAATCATGATATAAGGTTGTGTGTGTTTTATCATGATTAATTCTGTCTTCTTGAGAGCAAGAGCCTATGGCTGGCAGCTTCTAAGACGAGCCACAGTAATCCTCACCTTCTGGTTTCTTTGTGTAATCCCCATTCCTAACTGAATGTGGGCTGGACTGAGGGACTCACTTCTACATAACAGAATATGGCAAAAATGATTTTGAGATCTGGTTTTTTATTAAGAGATCGTGGCTTAAGTTTTGAATGGCTGCTCCCCTTGTCTTACCACCTGCTATATAGTGAAGCCCTCTATGGAGAGATCTGTGTGGTGAGGAAATTAGGCAGGTTTCTAATCAATGGCCAGAGAAGAACTGAGGTCCTGAGCCTAACAACAAACATGTGATTGAGAATGGAAACAAACTTTTTTTCCCAGTCAGGCCTTCAGATGAAACTCCAACCTTGATCGATAAAATACAGGCTTATGAAACCTTAATGCAGCTAGCCTGCACCCACATTCCTCATCCATAAAAATTATAGAACAATAAATGTATATTGTTTTGAAACTGCTAGATTTTAGAGGTAATTTGTTATGCAGCAATAGAGAACTAACACGGGACCATATTTCATATTTCTTCTGGAGTACATAGCACAGTGCCCTATACCTAGAGGGTATTCAAAGAATTTGCTAGGCAATATTGTCCCTAGCAATACTAAGTCATATGCCAAGTAGTCCAAAGTAAAATTTACCCACAGGTGAGATTATATAGTAGCTATTGGTAATACAAATTCCCTTAGGAAGCCACTGAATATCTAATCAATTGGGAAATTTGAACAGTAGTAAATTTTAATCCTAAAACTAAATTTAATTAGGGTTAGCTTGGAAGCAATTTAACACACCAGTTCAAGGCATGGGCTTTAGAATCAGGCGGACCAGACTGGGTCCAATTATTAACATTTACATTATGACTACACACATATAAAGTCAGAGTTATCTCACAAATATACAGCCTAGCTATAACCACAGAGCCAATAATCCATGCCAACACTAGGTAATGGCAAATGTATAAAGGAAGATGTTTAGATAAAGGATTCCTAGGAAAGAAAAGTGTTCTGATACATAAAAAGAACAGTTTTTGTTACTTAGAAAAGGAAGTTATCGCATACATATCCCACATAGAGATTTTAAAATTTCACAGATTAGTTTGGTAGACAAACTTTACTTCAGGGAAAATTCTGGATACATCAGACCAAAGATGATACGGAATTACCTGTCTTATCGTGTCACCTTCCTGATTGCTAACGGTAATCATTTTATCTTCACCACCTAAAGCAAGCAGATTTTCTGCATTCCAACATCCACATGTGATTCTCTTAGTATGTTTTCCTGAAAAAGAGATGATTTTTGTACAGGCACATGGGTTTCTCAAAAAAACTAAAAGATCTGTGCTGTCAATCGGAAAGTCTAGATAATATGCCGCCGATACTCAACAGGCAAAGGATGCTAAGTCTCATCAAACCAGTTAGTGTCTGAGCAACCTTATTGAAAAGCTCTTACCAAGTTCTAAAGCAATTTAACATTTTTCAACTAGTTAGGTGGGTATGAGCATAGGCCCTAACATGAAGAGATTCTCTGCCCCTGGACAAGTTTGTTCACTTACCATATAACCAAACCTGGAACAATAATGTCTTAAGAGCACTAAATCCCAAGGCACTCATGTTATCTTTACCATACTCAGCTTCACAGCGTGGTAGGCCCTTAGGATAAACAGATTCAACATTCAGTTTGGGTTATTCACGTAAAACTAGAACCCACATGATTTCTGGTAATACCAAGGAGCAAATATGAAGGTACCTTAGTGAAACTGGCGTTAAGAACTGAGTCACTTAACTAGTGATACTAGATGGAAGTGACACCAGATGGAAGCAATAAGTATCAGGAAACCTTCCCGTTGAGGAATCTAGCCAGTGCAAAAACTGTATTTTGGGGGGAAAAAATATACATGACGCTGGGTGCGTCTGTTGAAAGTTCTGGGATAGATAAAACCTTGAGTCTCAAGATTCATTCTACAATGAGGAGTAGATCGGTTAAGTCTACGTATCCTGGAGCCAGACTGCCTGGAATTGAATCTCAGCTCCTCTACAGACTATAAAACGCTGGGTAAACACTGGGTAGCTTAAATGTTAAGCTACGTAACATTTCTATTCCTTAGTCACTATCCATAAATTGGGGATAATAGTCGGGCCTGTCTCTTGGAATTGAGGATCAAATGAGTTCAGGCATTTAGAAGAGTGCCAACCACACAGAAAGTGCTATGTAAGTTTAGCTATTTTAGCTGCTTTTTGAGACCAGAGACCACGTTAATTTTATTCTATCTCCTACAGAACTTAATACAGTACCTATGCTGGAAGTAGGTTCTAAATAAGTAGTTATTAAGTGAGTAGACCCTGAGGCCGGAATCCTGGTGTGTCAGAGGCTCAGCAAGGAGGGTAGTGTGGCTGGAGCAGAGGAAGCAAGAGGAAAGGAGTCCGAGATGAAGTCAGAGTTTGTCAGGGCCAGGTCATGTGGGTGTTGGCCGGCCACTGTAAGGACTCTGGCTTTGACCCGGGGTGAGATGGAGAGCCACTGGGAAGGACTGTGCAGAAAGCTCGCTCAGGTCCCCAGCTTGAGGATACTGCATAATGGGGACAGAGCTGAAGCAGGGAAACCAGTTCAGGGAGCGCAGAAATTCACGTGGAAGATGTCTGAGGCTCACACACAGTGGTAACAGCGGAGGTGTTGAGAAGGGGCTGGATTCTGGAAACGTTTAAAGGGAGAGCCTTTAAGATTTTCTGGCAAATTAGATGTGGAGGGTATGAGAAAGAGGAGAGTCCAGGATGACGCTAAGGTTTTAGCCTGAAGATCTAAAAGGATGGGATGTCATCGATGGATGGGATGTCATCGATGGTGAGAGGGACAGCTGGGCGTCAAAAGGGTTTTAGAGAGATGAAACTTGAAGTGTTTACTGGACACCTTGTCAGAGATGTTGAATATATTCAACGTTGAATATATGTTGACATATATGTTGAATATGTCATATATGTTGAATATATGTTGACATATATTCAGTCAGAGATGTTGAATATATTCAACGTTGGATATATGAGTCTAGAGAGATCAATATGGGACTAGTCAGGATACAGATGGCATTTCAAATCAGGAGACCAGGGCACAAACGTGAAGGGACCATTCAGAGAAGACACCGAGATGTAGGAGAGTTTAGTGATCATAGACGAAGGGACTCGTGTGGTACACTGCAACTGGGCCCAAAGAAATGCGCATTACCAAGGAAAAAAGAGTGCACGGAGAGGGGTGGGAAAAGCCAAAACAAACTTCTTTCTATACCCCAGGAAGGGAGAAGAAAATCTCTTCTTCCTCCTTCCTGGATACTTCATGGCCTTGGAACTCAGGTTAGCCTTAACATCAAGAACAGTTAACCTGTTTTGTGTGCCTACTTACAGCATTCTGGGCACTTTACACGTACTGACTTATTTAAATAATAGTAACTCACAGTTAATCGACTATGATAACTAAAGTTTGAACCATGTTATTGGGAGACTGGCAATATTTAATTAAACCGTAGTAAACAAATTTCATGTATATAAGAACCAGGTGACATGACAACTGCCTGTATGTGGTCTAGTTGAAGGGAGTAAGTAATACAAGATGCAACAAGGTTACCGTGAAATGCTGGCAGCTCATGGTCCCATGGAGGGGCTCTCTGGAGTGGAAAGCCTTGGATTTAGGAAAGTGAGTTATTTGAAAGGGAAAAAAGCAGAGCCACAAATCATAACCAACTCTGAGAGAGGCAGCTATATATTTAGCTAAAGGACCTAAGATATATAATTAGCCTGAATCTCCTCAGGCCCGTTTTATAATAGACTGAGAAGAGACCCCATATTCATATTAAGTACAAAGATCACTAATAAAATTGTGTATATGTGACAAATGCCTGACATAAAATAATTATGCTTTGACAGATTATTTTCTTATAGGTCAAGTGTCAACCTTTCTGGGGTCTGTAAGTTAACTACTAGGGTGTTCCCGCAGATGAAACGGGATACAAAAAAAATGAAGTCAAATGGCCAATTTATATGGTGAAAGTTGATTTCTGTAACTCAAAATATTTTGTTTAGGTTTTCAATGAATCAATGGCATTACCTTTTGGCTGGAGCACCAAAAATATAAATATGTATGTGAAAAGAACTGAAATAATTACGTGTCCTTAATTGAAAGGCACTTTCTCAAGTATTCTGAGGACACTCTTATCTCCAGAGTTGAGTTCCTTCTTTAGCAATAAATTATAATTATTTGGCCCCCTGGGTATAATTAAGCCTACTAACTTCACCAATCACCACCACGATGTTATAATAATTGAAAAGAATCGATCCGTTTCTTCTTGGGTGTTCAGAAGGCAGATGCTAAGTGACCAGAGATTGGGGGAATCAAAGAGCCTGAACCAAGGTCAAATAAGGAACAAACAACCCCCAGCCATACACCCTGAGGTGCAATATACCTCAGTGCATACTCAGTTGGTGTTTGGAGAGAGTAAGAGGTCAGAATTAAGAATCTAAATATATTCTGACCAAAATAGTCACCAAATGTTTCAGTCCATCTACTAACGTGTTGATATGCACATGAGCTATCCCATGGCCACAAGTACATTCTGCTCTCAATGTCCTGGTGTCCAAAGGCACAGGCTGACCTTAGAGCAACCATTCTGTGTGGCCTGGTAATTCTTAAGACAGAGAAGAGGGATCTTACAGTTTAGCTAGCTATGAGGCTTGACTGGGGGAGCTTTACTACTATACAATTGCCCTTGCAATATCAGAAAAATCTGAGGCAGGGGCGCCTGGGTGGCTCAGTGGGTTAGGCCTCTGCCTTAGGCCCAGATCATGGTCTTGGGGTCCTGGGATCGAGCCAGCATCGGGCTCTCTGCTCAGTGGGGAGCCTGCTTCCCCCTCTCTCTCTGCCTGCCTCTCTGCCTACCTGTGATCTTTCTCTCTGTCAAATAAGTAAATAAATAAAATCTTAAAAAAAAAGAAAGAAAGAAAAATCTGAGGCAGTAAAACATTACATTTATGTAAAGCATCTCAAATATGGAGCAATGTTTCCAGCTATAACCTACCCAGCACAGGAATCTTTCGAGATGTTTGACGGTTATAAATAAGCAAATTTCCTTTAACAGTTCCAACGGCCAGGAAACTTCCAATTTTTGACCAAAGAAGGAAAGACATTTGATCCCTGTAACATGAAGATATAAATCACTAAAAAAATTCACAAATAATCTCTAGATAGTTCTTTTAAAAAGTATTTCATGAATAATTTTAATATCTACTTAGAAACTGAAGTACAAAATTAGAACTTATTGCTTTAGGACAAAGACTAAGGGCTAAAGGCATTTTGGAGATGCTATAAAGTGATCTTATGGTTAGACCTAAAATACAACGTAATAAATACAAACTCTACTTCAGTCATGATGGAACCTCAAATTTTATAAAATGACTCAATATGAGATAGTTTAGTAAGCCTAATGATAGTTGTAAATGCAGAAAATCTTAATGAATGATGATGCCACATGCTTAAAAAAAAAAAAAAAGTAGTAGATTCCAGGGCACCTGGATGGCTCAGTTGGTTAAGCATCCAACTCTTGACCTTGGCTGAGATCAT
This sequence comes from Procyon lotor, assembly GCA_028646535.1. Classification (NCBI taxonomy): domain Eukaryota; kingdom Metazoa; phylum Chordata; class Mammalia; order Carnivora; family Procyonidae; genus Procyon; species Procyon lotor. The sequence continues at coordinate 26,049,706 of CM053604.1, read as the reverse complement.
GATCTCAGGGTTGTGAGATTAAGCCCCACATTGGGCTCCACACTGGTTGTGGAATCTGCTTAAGATTCTCTCTCTTCCCCTCTCCCTTAACTTCCCCCCGCTTAAAAAAACTAAAAAAAAAAAAAAAAAAAAAAATTGTAAGTAGGGTCCTATAACATAATATATTAAATTGGAAAAATCACTGGAAATTCATCACCTTAAATAAGACATACCTTTTCCAGCGCTGTCACTTTTTAAAGTTTTTATGTAAATTCCAAGTAGTTAACATATAGTATAATATTACTCTCAGGTGTGAAATATAGTGATTCAGCACTTCCATACATCACCCCGTGCTCATCACGACAACTGCAGTCCTTATTTCCCATCATCTACCTGACCACCACCCACCATCACCTCCCTTCTGGTAACCATCAGTTTGTTCTCAATAGTTAAGAGTGTTTCTTGTTTTGCCTCTTTTTTTTTTTTTTTCTCCTTTGCTTGCTTTGTTTCTTAAATTCCACATAAGAGTAAAATCATATAGTATTTGTCTTTCACTGGCTGATTTATTTCACCTAGCATTACACTCTAGCTCCACTGATGTTGCAAATGGAAAGATTTCTTTTTAATGGTTGAGTAATATCCCATTGTATATGTGTGTGTATATCTCTGTGTATATACCTATAGATACACCATTGTATATGTGTGTGTATATCTCTGTGTATATACCTATAGATATACACCTATATGTGTGTATACACATACACGCATACATACACATCACATCTTTATCCATTCATCAGTCAATGGACACTTGGACTATTTCCATAATCTGGCTATTATTGATAATGCTGCTGTAAACATCAGGATGCATGTATCCCTTTGAATTCGTATTTTTGTATTGTTTGGGTAAATACCTAGAGTAGTATGATTGAAGGACTGAAGGGTAGTTCTATTTTTAACTTTTTTGAGGAAACTCCATACTGTTTTCCAGAAGGGCTGCACCAGTTTGCATTCCCACCAACACTGCAAGAGGGGCCCCCTTTCTCCACATCCTCGCCAACACTTATTGCTCTTTGTTTTTTATTTTAGCCATTCTGACAGTGTGAGTCACAAAGCCAGTCAAGCACCCCTATGGTGAATGATTTTTTTTTTATTTTTTTGTTTTTGTTTTTAGTTTTTTTTTCCCCCAAATATGTTTATTTTTCAGTGTTACAGGATTAATCGTTCATGCACCACACCCAGTGCTCCATGCAGTACATGCCCTCCTCAATACCTACCACCAGGCTCGCCCAACCCCCCACCCTCTCCTTTCCAAAACCCTCAGTTTATACATTTAAAAAAAAATCATTCATGAACCAGGAGAGACTGTGGGTGAATAATTTTTTTTAAATGTATTGATCGATCAGGTTTGCTAGTATTTTACTGAGAATATTTGCATCCATGTTCATCAAGGATATTGGCCAATAGTTCTCTTTTTTAGTGGAATCTTTTTCTGGTTTTGGTATCGGAGTAATGCTGGCCTCATAGAATGAATTTGGAAGTTTTTTTTCCTTTTCTATTTTTTGAAATAGGTTTTTTTGTCTTTTTTTTTTTTAAGATTTCATTTATTTATTTGACAGAGCGAGAGAGGGAACACAAGCACGACAAGAGGAAGAAGGAAAAGCAGGCTTCCTGCTCAGCAGGAAGCCCAATGTGGGACTCCATCCCAGGACCCTGGGATCATGACCTGAGCTGAAGGCAGACACTTGATGACTGAGTCACCAGACACCTCTCATTTTTGGAATAGTTTGAGAAGAAGAAGCATTAACTCTTCTTTAACTATTTTGTAGAATTGACCCGTGAAGCCATTTGATCGTGGACTTTCATATGTTGGGAATTTTTTGATTATTGACTGAATTTCTTTGCTGGTTATCAGGATGTTCAAGTTTTCTATTTCTTCTTGTTTCAGTTTTAGTAATTTATTTGTTTCTAGGAATTTAATCATTTTTTCCTAGTGGTCCAATTTGTTGGCAGATAGTTTTTCATAATATTCTCTTATAATTGTGTTTCCGTGGTTTTGGTTGTTATTTTTCCTCTCATTTGTGATTTCGTTTATTTAGGTCCTTTCTCTTTTCTTTTTGATAACTCTGGCTGGAGGTTTGTCAATATTATTGATTTTTTTCCACAGAATTGGCTCCTGGTTTCATGGATCTGTTCTGTTGTTGTTTAAGTTTCCAAATCATTTATTTCTGCTCTAATCTTTCTTATTTCCTTCTTTCTGCTGGCTTTAGGCTTCATTTATTGTTCTTTTTTTAGCTCCTTTAGGTGTAAGGTTAGGTTGTTTATTTCAGATTTTTCTTGCTTTTTGAGGTAAGCCTGTATTGCTGTATGTTTCTCTCTTAGGGCTGCTTATGCTGCATCTCAAAGGTTTTGGACCATTGTGTTTTCATTTTCATTTGTTTCATGTACTTTTTAATTTCTTCTTTTATTTCTTAGATGAACTATTCATTGTTTAGTTGCATGTTACTTAACCTCCATGTATTTGCAGTCTTTCCAGATTTTTTCTTGTGGCCAACTCCTAGTTTCACAGTATTGTGGTCAGAAAAGTTACATAGTATAACTTCAATCTTCTATTTGTTGAGGCCTATTTTGTGGCATAATATGTAATCTGGAGAATGTTCCATATGCACACGTGTATTCTAGGGCATCTTGGTGGCTCAGTCAATTAAGCAAATGACTCTTGATTTTGGCACAGGTCATGATCTCAGGGTTGTGAGACTGAGCCCTGTGTTGGGCTCACGCACTGAGCGTGGGGCCTGTTTAAGATTCTCTCTCTCTCTCTCTCTTTAAAAAAAGAAAAAGTAATGAAAGAATGTGTATTCTGCTGTTTTAGGATGGAATGTTCTGTATATATCTGTTAAGTTCATCTGGTCCAGTATGTCATCAAGACCATAGTTCCTTGTTGATATTCTGTTTAGATGTTCTGTCCATTGATGTAAGTGGGGTGTTAAAGTCCCCTACTATTATTGTATTATTGATTAGTTCCTTTATGTTTGTTATTGTTTTATATATGTGGGTGCTCCTATGCTGGGTGCATAAATATTTATAATTATTATATCTTCTTGTCCCTTTTATCATTATATAGTGTCCTTTTTTGTCTTTTGTTATAGTTTTGTGCTAAAGTCTGGTTTGTCTAATATAAGTATTGCTACTCTGGCTTTCTCTTGACAGCCATTCACACGATATTTCTCCATCCCCCTCACTTTCAATCTGCAGGTGTCTTTAGGTCTAAACTGAATCTCTTGTAGGCAGCACCTAGATGGGTCTTGTTTTTTTGTTTTTACATGCACTCTGCTATTGTGTTTTAGCTGTTCTATCCTCCAGTCATCTGCAGAAGCTCTCCTTGCCTGCTGTATGCAATGTTTCGTTCCTGACGGGAATGTGGTGAGTTTTAACTAGGTGTGCTTTAGTCTGATTATGAAATGAGACCTGTCACCACCTCCACCAGAACTAATATCCGCCAGCACTCTGGCTGGGGAACATGGTGTGGGGAGGGATTTGTGCTGGTCTTCTGGGGGAAGGGTCTGGCACACCCTGGGACTGAGGTAAGCATGACTGAGAAAAGCAGTTCCACCGAAGCACAGGGAGTGCTTAGTATAAGCAAGTTACGCAGCCAGTATCCACACTGCACTGCCTCCGCAGGTGGCTCTGTGTCCATGCTGAGGGGCGGGAGAGGGAAATGTGCCGACCGGCTCCTTTGTTCTGGAGAGGTGTCCCATGAATAATGTCGCTTAGGGACATGCTCTGAGAAGAGCAAATAATATCGCCAGTTTGTGCCCTGGGCTCTCTTCAGATGTTGCTTCCATGCTGTACGTCCCTGTCTTCTCACCAGGAGTGTGGCAGTGCCTTCCAGGATCTATCCTAGCCAAGCCCAGTGACATTGAAATCTCCAGGCTTTAAGCCCCACTGGTTCCAAGAATTCATGAAATTCAGCCCCTCTCACTTTCCAAGCCAAAGGCTTTGGGAAAATGTTCTACTTCTGCGTCCCCTGTGTGCTCCTCTCTCTGTTGTCCTTCTCTGCAACCATGGCTCCTTCCCCTCCACAGCAGCCAGGATCTGTTTCTTCACCATGCCTCCACACTTCCTACCTTCTCTGCCTTTAGTTGTGGAGTTTGCTCTGTCAGTCTTCTGATTGATTTTTGGGGTATTTAGGATGATTTGATAGTTATCTAGCTGTATCTGTAGGAGGAGGTGAGCTTAGGTTCTCCTATGCCACTGCCATCTTCCTGTCTCTCCCACCTCTGTCACTATTAAGATTAGCTCACTCAGAAAGAGGTAGAAATCACATTTGCCTACCACCAGTTCTTAAGTACATTCTAAGACCTACGGGTTGAACTTTTATATAATTCTCTAATAAATGGAATCAGAACTCCTGGGAAATCAGTATTCCTAGCTTGTTCTATATATCGAGGAAAGAAATCACAATGAGTATAGAAAAGTGGTTGTGAAAATCCAATCCCAAGACCAATAGCATCACTTAGGAACTTTAGAAATGCCAGTTCTCTGATCCCATCCCAGTCTTACGGAATGAGAAACTCTGGGGGTAGCGCCCAGCCATTTGTTTCAATAGGCACTTTGATACAGCTTAAGTTTGAGAACCACTGATAAATCATTTACTGTTTACAGAAAGCAACACTGCTCTCAAGAATGCTGATAATATGGAAGACCAAAGTTCACTTAAAGTATAAGAAAAGTTAGTTGTAACAATAGATGAATGTAATAAAATATTTAGTTAGAAAATTACTTCTAATAAGTACTAATATCCCAGGCTGCTGGGTTACATCTGTTAAATGTATGTTTTTAAAAGATCAATATGCTTGTTTCTCTGTCTGTTTAAGCAGGTGTAACAGCCATGAGAATACGCCTCTGGGGTCTCTAGCTATGGAAAGTGTAACTGACGAAGGCCCCACAGGAATCCATCACCTTGAAGGCCATGCCTTCCCATAGGTTGCTCCCATACAGTAACTGAGAGGGCAGTGATACTGTTGAGGTCCACTCCTGGGAGACAAAGGATTCCACTGATGGATAACTTTGGCTTAAAATCTCCTCAGAGACCTAGATGAAGTTAGAATTGGGCTGCAGGATAAGATGCCTCTACCCAATGTTTCTTCCTTCCCTCTCCCCTTTACAAGGGTCAGACTTGCACTGTGGTCTGATGGCTCTTCTAACCTGCCCCCTCTATGTTTCCTCAGAGGCATTTCCTGTAATAAATCTCACACATTCAATCCTATTTGGGATTGAGAAAACATGAATAGAATTGTGAGTGAGCTAAACAGCACCAACAGAGAAAGCAGGAAGTGCATGAGAAGCACAGGTTGTGATCAGCAACAGTGGTCACATTTAGTAAGAATAGTGTGACAATAGTCCATTCGATAGTTTATCATTACTAACAGTCACACAACAGCCAACTAGAAAAAGATTTAAACAGTATGTTCCAAGAAGATCAAGTAACCAAATATCCTCAAAAGAAGAACCAACTGAACAGGCTCCATCTTCCTTTTCTTCAGAGATAAGGCCTCTGCAAGGCCCTACAAATTACAGTAAGATACTATGGCACCGGTAAGTTCCCAGTAATGCTAGCAGATCAGGACAATATATAGTAATTATATGTATTTTTGGCCAAGTTAAACTTAAAGAATATATTATTCTAGGGAAATGCACGTGGCTACAAGAAAAAAAAAACCTACGTGAAAGGCACAGGCTTAAAAAACTCTTGCTGATACGACAACTGAAGATCAATTAGAAAAGAGGCTGAGTAGGATGACTAGTATTCAGGTCTGAATGGCCTTGGGAGAAGTAACCATGTCCAATGACCCAACCACAAATCAACTGGTTGATGAATGAGATATTGTATTTAGAGTTTTCTCTGAAAAGATTGCTGTACTCCAGGAACATAACTCTTATAAATCTAAGTAGGATCAAGGGAAGTACCACTATAATTCTAAGAAGTTATAAAAATACACTTAGTAAAAATTAATAAATTCAATCCGTTGTGTTAATGTAATAACTTAAGATAGTTCAGTGACATTGTAGTAAGTTTTGCAATGGTTATACTTGAATAAGTTTTGAGTATTATTTCAGATGTTTGAATGGCTCAAAAAAATAAATTCCAATTAAATTCATAAACAGAATTCAAATTTTTCAAGGAAATTTGTTTGCAAAATGAATATATTTAAGAAAAACTGCCATTCAGGGGCACCTGGGTGGCTCAGTCGTTAAGCGCCTGCCTTCGGCCCAGGTCAGATCCCAGGGTTCTGGGCTCGAGCCCCGCATCGGGCTCTCTTCTCAGCAGGAAGCCTGCTTCTCCCACTACCATTCCCTCTGCTTGTGTTCCCTCTCTCACTTTGTTTCTCTCTGTCAAATAAATAAAATCTTAAAAAAAAAAAAAAAAGTGTGTTTAAGTGTCTTAGTATAATAGACTGACCTTTAAGTAAAAAACAAACAGTAGCGGGTGTACCTTTGTATAGACAAAAGTCCTTTAGGTATTAAATATTAATATAAACTAGTATTTAATTGACTCTACCTTGATAATTACAATAATATCTACCACTCATTCAGTTCTTAAATTCATGCCTGGCCATGACACACAATTAAATGTCCCAACAACTCTGAGATGATATGAGGAAACGGCTCTGTGGGAAGACAGAGAGCAGAGGCAGATATATACCAGTATGAAACACCTTGGATTAATTATGCATTTTTCTCTGGGTGAGCATGTGTTCTGATGCTGAATTTGGTTCAAAAACCAGTACTTGATGTTTATAAATATTCTCTTGAAGAGCAGAGTATGTAAAATCTTTCTAAAAAGTAATGCATACCCAAAGTGCAAAAGGACAGGGCAAGAAATGAAGGTTCTCAAACCTAGCAAGACTTCAGGATGGGTGGGCAATATCACCTGTGAATGCGCGCCTCACATGTCAATCCGGAGGGCTATGGGAAACAACGCAAAGGTCTCCTTTGGTCCTGTTCTGCATGGCCACCTGGCTTCCTCTGGGTTGTTACTCCTTGGCAAACTGGAAATTTATAGTCTAATCTTACAACATGTGTGTGGCCTTTCTGCATGTCACCTGACACCATGAGACAGATGTTACTATTACACTCCATTTAGATGAAGAAAATGAGGTCTAGAGAGAGGTAAGGCAACTCGTTCAAGGTTGAACTGCCAAATTTTAGTTGTAAATAATTTTTTCTATTCCCTATGTTAAAGTGGTTTCTATTTTAGCAGAGATCTGTAATTTATTCTGTTTGCCATTCTATTTTCCATTTGGGAACTGTCCCATCTTTTATCTCACTCTTCACCTGCTGGGATTTTTAATCCCATGGCCCTGCCTACCCTTCTTGGAGACCTTTTGAGTAACTGAGTGGACACTGGTGATGTGGCGGGGATATGCTCTTCTCTTTGGTGTAACTTGCTGTGAAGATAAGCCAATAGTTGGCAGCAGCATGGAGAGTCTGATTTAGAATAAAGTCAATACAGAGAAAGGAAGAGCTCACAGATGGAGAAAGAGTCTTGACTGCATCCCTAGAACCCGTAGATCCAGCAGTGCCTGAAGCCAATCCCATTTCCAGATTTTTCCAGATGTTTTGTCTCATCTTTGGACATTTTAGTCTGTTCCACCAAAAGTAACTTTTTAGGAAGCTCTTTGTATTTTACAATCATAACAATTTTATTCTAATTAATTGGGCAAGATCAATAGGATTATATGTAACAAAAAAATAAACTTTCTTTCATAGGAAAATAACTCACAAATGTATCTTTATAATAATAGCAGTAAGTACTGTTAGCATCAAACCTACGAATAATCATAGTTATAAGTGAAGATTTAAAATAAAAGTTATTCTTACCTCATTCCACTGTCTAACTGGCTGGTTTTATTTGTGTTGGCATCCCATAGATAAATGCAACTAGATTTCTCAGCAATCACTGCTAGGATATCTCCGTCCTTGTCCCAATCCATAGCAACACAGTTACTTTTAAAAAAGAAAGCAAAATATCGCTATACATTTTCTTAAAGTAGGAGAAAGAAATTAAAGACCTATTTGTAATTTTTATCTACAATAAGACCATTTAATCTATTTTGAGTAGGTCATAAACTTTCTAAGTGAGAAATACAACTTGCTATTCACTGTCTAAATAATACTAATTTTTTTTTTCGTGAGAAAGTGTGTGAGCAGGGGAGCGCAGGGTCAAAGGGACAGAGAGAATCTTAAGTAGATTCTGAGCTGAGCATGTAGCCCAATGGCTCCATCCCATGTCCCTGGATCATGACCTGAGCTGAAACCAAGAGTCATATGTTTAACTGACTGAGCCACCCAGGTGTCCCACTAAATTAAATTTTTATTGTTGTTGAGGGGATGGGAAAAATTTTTAATTCTATTTTAAATATCACTTATATATACTACATTAAATATAATCATACCTAGTAAGTTAGCAGATTTTCTTAGATCCTATAAATCACCTGTCTTTTGGTAAAACAAACTCATCAAGTACCTCTACAAAGGAATCACATTTGGAATGAAGAGATAATTTGTATGACTAAGTGTTGAAAGGTTATTTCAGATTTACAGAGAGAAAAGAAGGTACTGATAAAAAATGAGTTACAGCTAGTTAATTTGTGTATAAAACATATGATGGCTGGATAGATATGGGATTGTAAACAATGGAAAAACTAGATTACACACGTTATTTTATAGCACCTTATTTTCATTTTATATCATAATGGAATAAGAGTGATTCAATTAAAATGACAAAAGAGTTATAAATAGGAAATGCTTTTTCAATATGATATTGTTTAAAATTATTTCAAAATGTTTATTATAAATCAAAAACTTCTTTGAGGATTAATTTTTTCTTCTCTGATGCTATTTTTCACTTTGAGACTCTGTTCTGGTATATTGGCTAAGCCAAACTCAGATTAATAAGACAATAAACTAAGACAATTGGGAGTTACTTTGGTCATTTTATTTTTCAAAATGTTAAAATATATTTTGGAATTTTCATTTTCTCTAGCAGAGATTTGGGGAATATGGAAGAGGGAAGCTTTCAAATTTTTGATAAAATCATCTAATAATTAAAGACAACACATATGATATTTTATTTATCTGGAGAGCTTGTCAGTTGAATTCAACTACAATAAATACAGCAAAAGAATACAGAGGTTAAAAAAAAATATGGCCATTGTGTAACCAAAACAGACGTCACAGAGATGATTTAAAAACCTCATACAATTTACTCAAAGAAGTTCTTTACTAAGTGTCTTATTTTTAGACATAATCACAACTATCTTAACTTTGGTTTCCCAAAATATAGAAAACAAGTAACAATTCAGAGAGCACTGGGAAATGCCAAAATGGTGGCATCAGGTAGGTGGGGCAGAACAGGAGGTGGGAAAGGCTGTTAGAGACTGAGAGAAGTAAGACAACGGATTTGCAAAGAAGGTGGCAATAAACTACAGAAAGCAGACATTAATTTAAAAGCATGGCAGTGTAAGACCATTTAGGCGAGACTCTACCTACCTCAATAACTATTGAGACTATCAGTAAAATAACTAATACAGGTAACAATTACACAGAATCATTAAAAATGCTTATGTTATGTGGGGGGCCTGTGTGACGCAGTTGGTTAAGCATCCGACTCTGGGTGTTGGCTCAAGTTGTGATCTCAGGGTCATGGGATGGAGCCCTAAGTCGGTGCAGAGTCCACTTAGGATGCTCCCCTCTCCCTCTGTGCACGTGCTCTTGCGTGCACGTGATCTCTAAAATAAATAAATAAATCTTTTAGAAAAAATGCTTAAGTTATGTTTTGTGTAATCTAGAATAATGATATCTGGAAACGGATAGGCTTTGTCCTATAAAAGTATGTCAAGGGGCACCTGGGTGGCTCCCTCAGTTAAGCATCCCTTTCTTGATTTCAGCTCAGGTCATGATCTCAGGGTCATGAGATTAAGCCTGCATTGGGCTCTGCACTGAGTATGGAGCCTGCTTAGGATTCTCTCTCTCCAACTCCCCCTGCTCCCCTCCCCCCACAGCTGACCGCCCTGCTCAATGAACACACACTCTCTCTCTAAAAAAAAAAAAAAAAAAGTTTAACAATAACATAGGGACAGCTGGGTGGTTCCGTCAGTTAAGCATCTGTCTTTGGCTCAGGTCATGATCCCAGGGTCCTGGGATCAAGCCCCACATTGGGCTCCCTCCTCATGTTGGGCTCTCCCCCTGCCTCCTGCTCCCCCTGCTTGTGCTCTACCTTTCTCTGACAAAAAGTATGGTGACAGTAACTATTTTCCAACAATTTATGAGAGGAAATAGTAGTGATATGGGCTTATCTTTTCTGCCTATGCACAAAATAAGGCTTGTTTATAATTAAATAAGAATCCTTCAAATGGATTCATTTATAATTACACCTTAAAGCTTCCCTGTGAGTATACAGAGGTTATAAATATCAACTCCAACTCAAATGCTATATGTCTACCTATTTCACTAACAACTTATGTATAAAAAAACAAATCCCTAAAAAAAAAAACCCAAAAAACCCCAAATCCCTGGGGTGCTTGGGTGGTGCAGTCAGTTGGTTTTGGCTCAGGTCAAGATCTCAGGGCTGTGAGATGGAGCCCCACCTTGGGCTCCGTGCTGAGCACAGAGTCGGCTTGGTATTTTCTCTCCTTTTCCCTCTGCCCCTCCTGCTTATGCTCTCTCTGTCTCTAAAAATAAGTAAATAAATTTTAAGAAACAAACAAAACAAATCCCTTTGCAAAGGAAGAAAGCAAAAGAAGAGATACAGATTATACATGAGTTGTAAAACTCTATTTGATTATAGCTTTAAGGCAATAATACTTTTTTTTATCTTTTAGGAAAAAAAAGCTCGAAAAAGGTTTTCATCCACCTCTGTACTTACCCAGATAAGTTGATTTCACTTCTTTTTTGACCATGGCGATCAAAGATTTTCACAATATGATCAGCTCTAAAAGCAATTAGAACACAAGAATATAATTTAAGTGTTTCTTTTTATAAACGTATATTAAAAAGTTAAGCTGACATGCAAGTGATTTCGGAGTTCTCTCATGACAGTTTCATAATTTGTATCTACAAAGTTATTACCAGGGGAAAGATTTTATGAATTGTGATATTAGTGGAAGTGAATGTTATTATTTTTCCCACTATACGACCATCACACAAGAACTTCTACTAGATAAATGGTGTGGTTATGCAGGCATACAACCATATGAAGTCAGGACGATTGACTTAAAACATTCCCTGATTTCTTACCCTGTTACTGCAAGGTAGTTTCCTGATGTTTTTTGCCAGGTGAACTGTATTGGTGTGCCAAGCCAAGTCTTTTCTAGCAGTGAGAAAACACGCTAAAAAGATAAACATAATTTTTATATTTTCAAAACATACAATTTAAGCATTGGTCAAAGATATCAAAATGGGATCATGAAAACAGTAGGGTTCAAGATGGTAAAGGCTTATTGTTAGAGCTTATCTGGAAAAAGTCCACAATGCAATAGTTAAAATGACTAATCGGATCAACCAACCAACCAACTTCTACAATCTAGTTGTTTATATGGATAAACAATAAACCTTGTATTAAGTATGGACCTCAAAACACAGGAAAGCATTTATTATAAATTTTGCTTTTAAATGTTTTTGAATATTAATTTTATTTTTAAATATTAATTTTAGAAAAATTATAATTTTAATGTCTTATATGTTAAAGAGTAAAATAATTTAAACTTGAATTTAGCTAATAATTAGTAGCATGGATTTGTAAAAATTTTTTTATTTAAATTCAATTAACATAAAATGTATAATTAGTTTCAGAGATAGAGGTCAGTGATTCATCAGTCTTATTTAATACCTAGTGTTCATTACATCACATGCCCTCCTTAATATCCATCACCCAGTTACCCCATCTCTCTACCCCTCTCCACTCGGGCAACCCTCAGTTTGTTTCCTATGATTAAGAGTCTCTTATGGTTTGTCTCCCTCTCTGGTTTCATCTTTTCTTTTTTTTTTCCCACGCTTCCCCTATGATCCTGTTTTGTTTCTTAAATTCCCTGAATGAGTGAAATCATATAATTGTCTTTCTCTGATTGACTTATTTTGCTTAGCATAATACCCTCTAGCTCCAGCCATGTTGTTACAAATGGCAAGATTTCATTCTTTTTGATGGCTGAGTTATATATATTTATATATATCTCCTCTTCTTTATCCATTCATCTGCCGAGGGAGATCCGAGCCTTTTCATAGTGGACATTGCTGCTATAAACATGGGGGAGTGGCATGGATTTTTTTATTAAACTTAAAACTATCATTTAAAAAATCTTAACCATGATAAAAATACAAACTACCTCATTCAAAATTTTCTTCCTTTATCCATTAGTTATATTTACTTAATCATTAAGTGCTTAATTTAGCTATTGGGTGGACAGTATATCAACTGAAAAGCCTTTCTTTTCACTCAGTCAAGAACTGGGGTATCCAATATAGAAGCCACAAAACAGAGCTAGACTTTAAATTTTATTGAGGGCTTGAAATGTAGGTAGTTTGAATTTAGATGTGTTGTAAATGTAGAACACAAATGCATTTCAAGGAATATAAAAAATGTAAACTATCCCACTGATAATTTTTATGTTGATTACATATTGGGATAATAATTTGGAAATAGTAAAACAAAATATATTATTTAAAGTAATCTTGTTTCTTTTAAAACATTTTAATGTGGCTACTAAAAATTTTAAATTTACATTGTCTCGCAGATTTATATCAAACAACATTGATCTAGAACAATTAAGAACATAGAGCTTGAATGAAAAAATTTCGATTTTAATATTAGGTTAAATTATAAACATATCTAGGCATATGAAGTTTACATAGTACTAGAGGTGGCTTGACAATCTGAGGGGCCACACAAAACTCATCCAATGTGAAATTACACACCAATGAGCACCTGGGTGGCACAGATGGCCAAGTGTCAGGCTCTTGATTTCTGCTCAGGTCATGCTCAGGGTTCTGAAATTGAGCCCTGCTCTCAGCGGGGAGTGTGCTTGAGATTCTCTCTCCCCCTCCCTCCCCCTGCTCACCCATGTTCTCTCTCTAAAGATCAATCCTTTTTTTTTTAGTTAAACACCAATCAATAACCATTTGGTATGTTAAGTAGATGAAATCCACCTCTATCGGAAACAGGTGTGTACTATAATTACCAGTGTATCCACGTTTTGTGGAGCTTGAAAACATCTTGAAGGGGGAATAAAAAAGCACAAAAGCATCTTTTGCAATTTTGTAACCAAGTGGTCCAGGAACGCCCTCATGCAAGTGAGGGATCCTTTAACTTTCATTAGCTTCATGGTAGGCCTCTCCTGCTGTGATCTTACATATTTTTACATATTTTTCTTCCGTGGAGCGACATTTACATGTTCCATATACAGTATAATGAAAGAGTGCTAGCTTCACAACCAGAAAACTAGGGTTTGAATTTCGTTTTTTACTTCTCAGCTGTAGGACTTAAACCAAGTCGCTTAAATGGCCTCAAGCACAAAATTCTCATCTGCAAACCAAGAATAGTTATCTCCTCTATTCCGATACTTCCTAAATTGTGAAACGCTTTAGAAATGTTACGTTATGATTACTGGTCTGTCAATTCCAATTTCCACGCTAAGAGCCACGAGGAATCATTAGGACTTAATTAATTTTTAAACCGTACTATCCATTTCTTTGCCAGATCAGGGCAGAGAGCTATTGCTGTCGTAAAGCAGAGGGTTTTGGAAATGAGCTGTAGCCAGTGACCCGGGATGGGGTTCACCAGAAGCCCAAGTGTAGGAACGGTGCGTGCAGACGATGCTGCTCTCGAGCCGGACCTGCGTGTTCAAGTGCAGATTTCTCCGTGAATTATGTACATTAGCTTCTGAGTGATTTATACATTCAAGTAGTCACAGGCAATACAATTTGACATTATTCTTTCGGAAGGTTTTCACTCTTTTTAAGTGCTAAGCAGCCGCGCGGCTTGCCAAGGGCTAAGCTGCAGGGAAAGAAGCAGCTCGCGACACCCAATCCAGTCAATTTCGCTGCAACCCTCCAAGCATACCGTTCTTTCGGCGGTGCGAAGCTAGGGGTCCTCTCTGACCCAGTCTGCTTATTTCTGGCCCTGCCTTCAACTCCGTTCTCGGTCCCAGAAAGAGGCCTCCCTCTCCGCCTTCTCCTCCTCTCCAATTTTCTTTCTTTTTCCCCTCCTTCCTTCAATTTCGTCCCGCTTTCTCCCTCTCCGGTCACCCAGCTCTCTTCCTCCTAACGCACTCTGGAGAGTGGGGGGTGAGGGCCCAGGCCCCTATCCTCAAAGTGACGCTTAGCGGTCTAAGAGCCAGTGGTCGCGTTTTCCCGCCCCCGCCCCCGCCCCGGGGTTTGGAAGTTATTTACCTTCATCTCAAGGCTCGAGCGGCCGCGCGATTTAGCAAATGCGCAGGCGCCCTTGGTCTGCTCCAAGAGGGCTAACGCGTTCTCGTCACCCAGGAGACCCCGCGAGCAGTGACCAATCAGCGAACACTACCTGAAGGGCGGTGCCTAGCACGGTCCTCCGCAGGAGAGGGCGGGAGGCGGGGACTGGAATCACGTGACGCTGGCAGAGGTAGGCCCCGAAATATTGCGCGTCTGGGGGCCCTGCTACGCCCGGGCTTCCCGGTTGGGCTCTGATTGGATGAGAGCGGGGAACTCGCCCGAGGGAGGTGGGCTCTATGAGCCCTGAAAGGCGCCTGCGTAAATTTCGCCTCCTAGTTACTAAGATGCCGATGGTGGCGGGAGGGGGCGCCCAGAATCAAGGAAACGAAAAGGCACTGAACATTGGATGAAACAGAACGGAAATTTGCTCTTGGGGCAAATACTCTTACACAATATGCGCTAAGAGGACTTGGACGGGCCCGGGTGTCATCTCTTTTTTACCTTCCCGGGCTTCTGGGCTAGAAGAAATAGAATGTGAGAAGCAGTTCTTTTTTCCCCCCCACCAAGGCGTTAATAGGCCAACTAAATTGGGCAAGAAAAATGAGCACTAAGTGCTTCTCTCTTTAGACTTTGGACCTGGCAGCTTTCCCCCAAATATTATACCCTGCCATAGATTTGTGCTTTATTATTTAGAGTATGAAAGTACTTCTTTTGCCCCAGTGCCTGAAAATGTTGAACAATCCATCTTTTTCTTTTCGACTTTAGGTAGGAATCGTATTGGCTTAAAGAAAATGTTTTCAAAGAACCAATGAGACCGTTCTTAAGGAGGGTACTGTTATCTTGTTTGGGCGATTTGTTTAGTTTAGGATACCCTTTAGTTTCAGGTGCAAGACCAGCCCGTTAAAATGAAGATGTCGTTAATAGGTGATTGCGTGAAAGAGAAAAAGGTGAGAGAAGTAGAAATTCAGAAACTGGCCATGCAACATTTAGAAGAGTGAATGGGACTTTTTAGGTTTAGGGAATGTAGAGGAGACAAAATTTTGCTTCTACCTTCTTAGGGTTTTTCAGCTAGACCTAAGAATTAAACTGACCTAAGATGGATTAACAGAATAAAAGCCCACAATATGGATATGTTACCTGAGATGGGAGCCATCCTAAAGACCCAAAGAAATGATGACACCTACATGTATGCTTTTATATTAGGTTGAACCAAGAGAGGAAACTGTGGGAACGCAATTGAACTGTGGTGAGGCTACAGAAAAATAATTATTTTAACAAGGTCTGTTTGT
Source organism: Procyon lotor (assembly GCA_028646535.1). NCBI lineage: Eukaryota > Metazoa > Chordata > Mammalia > Carnivora > Procyonidae > Procyon > Procyon lotor. The sequence continues at coordinate 26,033,972 of CM053604.1, read as the reverse complement.
ATAGACTCTCAAGTTCAGCTTCTCCTTGACAAGAATGCTATTTTCCTTCTGGTACACAGGGTATCTTTCACATGGGAGTTTTTCATCCCTTGTTTTCGGGAACAAAAGATTACTCAGTTGCATCTGCTATTTTCTAGGTACCTGTAGCTCAAAATAATCCTTATTTCAAAGTGGTTTATTTTGGAGTGACATATTCTGTCATCCTTCAGGGTAAGTCTATATAACAGGAATAAAATTAGGCCAGAAAAATGAAAATCAGAGTGTAGATTCTTGCAAATCAGGGCAAAGCATTTCAAGGGATTCAAAGTAGATGTTTTTTTTTTTTTAAAGATGTTATTTATTTGAGAGAGAGGGAACATGTGTGGGATCATGAGCAAGGGGGAAGGGGAGACGGAGAAGCAGGCTCCCCCTCAGCAGGGAGACAGATGCAGGACTTGATGCCAGAGCCCCCCACCCCCCATCATGACTTAAGATTGCTTAACAGACTTAGCCATTCAGGTACCCACAAAGCAGATATTATTTAATAGTCTATTGAGTTTGTTTCAGAAGAAGTTAAGGTAAAATGATAGAGTAAGGATATAACAAATTGAAAAAGGTCAACTTATTTAGAGATAGGAGGTAATTAGGCTTCCTGGGCTTTTTATGCTTTTTTTCCCTTTTTTTTTTTTTGTGGGAACTTGTTTTTTAGTTATAAATTCCATGTCCTGTCATAGGTCTAATCACATTTTCTACTTCCTTTTGAATCAGTTTCAATAATTTGTGTCTTTCTAAGAATTTGTTCTTTTCGTCTACGTTATCCAATTTGTTGGCATACTGTTGTTCACAGTATTCTTATATACTTCTGTATTTCTAGAGCGCCAATACTGATGTTTCCTCTTTTATTCCTGATTTTAGTAATTTTAATATTTTCTCGTTTTTCCTATCTAGTCTAGCTAAATATGTCCATTTTGTTGGCCTTTAAATAACAAAAAAACAGATTTTGATTTTGTTGATGTGATAAGCTTAATTATGTCCCCTCCAAAAGATATTTTGAAGTCCTAACCCCTGGTACTTATGAATATAACTCTATTTGGAAATAGGGTATTTGCAGATATAATTAAGATGCCATTAGCATGGCCCTAATTTAATATGATTTATGTGTTTATGAGAAGAGGGAAATTTGAACACAGATGCACAGGAAGATTGCCATGTGACAACAGATGCAAAGACTAATGTAGCTACACCCAAAGAATGCCAAGGATTTATGCTCACATCAGAGCTGGAAGAGGCAAGTAATAATTCCCCACCCCCCACCCTGTTTCAGGGGGGTACAAGGTCCTCAAACACCCTGAAGTGCCTTCTACCTTCCAGAACTGTGAGATAATAGATTTCTATTGTTTTAAGTTACATGGTTTGAGGTATTTTGTTACAGTAGCCCTAGGAAACTAGTACAGATGTTGGTACCAGGAAATGGTAGGCTGCTAGAACAAATACCTAAAATGTACTAATGGCTTATGGAGAGAGGCTGGTAGAATTTTGAGGTACTTAGTAGTAAGCTTAAATTGCTTTGAGGACATTGTTGGTTGAAAGTGGACATTAAAGGTGTTTTTAGAGCTCAGACAGGAGAGCTACAGAGGAAGTTTCTGGGTTTTTTAGAGAATACCTTGGTTGTTATAACAGAATGTTGCTGAAAATATTAATGTTCACGGTGCTTCTGGTGAGGCCTCAGATGGAAATAAGGGACATGTTATTGGATGCTTGTTACAAAGTGGTAGGGAATTTGGCTGAATTGTGTTGGGTAGAAAGCAGAATTTTTAAGTGATAAATTTACATATTTAACTAAGGAGATTTCCTATTAAGGTGTTTGAAGGTACAGCCTAGTTTCTTCATGCTGCTTAGTAAAATGTGAAAGGATGGAGATAAGTTGAGAATGAACTGCTAAGCACCAAAGAATCAGCACTTGGTTATTTGGAAAATTCTCAGCCTATCCAGATAGCATGTTCTGGAAACAGGGTCAAGGATATGACCTTGGGTATGGATACACAACCATTTACTAAAGGGATCAGGCATGTGACTTATGAATCCAACCAACCATCTTAGCAAAAACAAAGATTAGTGAACCTCAAGATATGGCAACACAAACAATCCCCTTGTGCCCTACCTACTGTACCCACACTTCCCCCAAAAATCCAACAGCCAACCACTGAGAGATGTACAGAACATCACAGAGTTGTGAAACAATTTCAGGAGCCCCCTTTATGTGTAATTGGAGTCCCAGAAAGAGCTGGGGTGGAGGAATAGAATATTTGAGAAAGTAAAGGTTGGAAAAGACTTCCTAATTTGATGAAATGCTATCCTCACAGATCCAAAAACTCAATGAATGCTAAACAAAAGAAACATGAAAACAAAACAAAACAAAACAAAAACCTAAAAAGTTATTTAAAACCTGTGATGAGAGAAAATCTTAAAAGAAGCTGGATTAAGAGGATAAACACAAAGAGGAGCAAAGATAAGAAAATGAATAGACTCCTTGTTGGAAACCCTGCAGGCCAGAAGACTGTGGAACAACATATTAAAGTACTGTAAGAAAAAAGCTGTCCAGGGGCACCTGGGTGGCTCAGTGGGTTAAGCTTCTGCCTTTGGCTCAGGTCATGATCTCAGGGTCCTGGGATCAAGCCCCGCATCCGGGCTCTCTGCTCAGCGGGGAGTCTGCTTCCCCCTCTCTCTCTGCCTGCCTCTCTGCCTACTTGTGATCTCTCTCTCTGTCAAATAAATAAAATCTTAAAAAAAAAAAAAAAGAAGTTATTTAAAAAATAAAAAAAGCTATCCATATAGAAATCTATACTCAGAAAAAAGATATTTCAAAAATGAAAGTGGCCAGCGAACTGAGCCCAGCAATATATATAAAAAAGAATGTACACCATGACCAAGTGAAATTTATCCAAGAAATGCAAGCATAGGTCAATATCTGAAAATCAACTAATACAATATGCAATATTAATATAATAAAGGACAAAAAAATGTATGATCACATTAATGGATAAGAGAAAAACACTTGACAAAATCCCCAACCTTTAAAATTCATTCATGATAAAAATACTAAACTAGGAATGAAATGTATTTTCCTCAAATTGAGAAAGGTCGTCTAAAAAAAAAAAGCCATATAAATAACACTATACTTAATGGTGAAAGACTGAATGCTTTCTCCCTAAACTTAGGAGTTAAAAGGTATAACCACTCTTACCACTTCTACTTACCACTGTACTAGAGGTTCTAGCCAGGGGAATTACTGAAGAAAAGGAAATAAAGACCATCTAGATTGGAGAGAAAGAGGTAAAACTATGCAGATATCATCAACTTGTACAGAGAAAACTCCAAGAAAAATCCACTAAAAACCATTATAATAAACTAATAAATGAGTTGAGCAAGTTTGCAGAATATAAGATCAATACACAAAAAGTGAATTGCATTTTTCTATACTAGAAATGAATAATCCAAAAGTGAAAAAATTGCTTAAATCTATGTATAATAGCATTAGCATAAAATAAAGTACATAAACTTAATAAAAGTACAAGATTTGTACACTAAAAACTATAAAATTTGTTTAAAGAAATTTTAAAAATAAATGTGAACACATACCACATTCATGGATTAGGGACTTAATATTCTTAAGATGGCAATACTCCCCTAATGTATAGATTCAATAAAATCTCTATTAAAATCCCAGCTGTCTTTTTTGAGGAGATAGAGAAGATGATCCTAAAACGCATAAGGAATTTCAGAGGACTCAGAATATGCAAAATAATCTAGGAAAAGAAGAACAAAGTTAGAAGGCTCACATTTTTCAATTTTAAAACTTACTGGAAAGCTACGGTAACCAAAACATGTGTTATTAGCATAAGGATAGCTATATAGATCAAGGGAATAGAATTGAGAGTCCAGAAATAAAACCATACATCTGAGTACAATTGATTTTCAAAATGGTTGTCAAGACAATTCTACGGGGGAAAGAATTAAATTCAATAAATGGTGTTGGGACAATGGGCTATCCATGCAAAAAATAAAGTTGGATCCCTACCTCACAGAACACATAAAAATTAACTCAAAATAGGGGCGCCTGGGTGACTCAGTGGGTTAAAGCCTCTGCCTTCAGCCCAGGTCATGATCTCAGGGTCCTGGGATCGAGCCCCGCATCAGGCTCTCTGCTCAGTGGGGAGCCTGCTTCCTTCTCCCTCTCTGCCTGCCTCTCTGCCTACTTGTGATCTCTCTCTCTCTGTGTATCAAATAAATAAATAAAATCTTTAAAAAAAATTAACTCAAAATAATTAAAGAAATAAATGTAATAGTTAAAACTATAATATTCTTAGAAGAAAACATAGAAATTTATTACTCTGGTTTAAGCAATTATTTCTTGGATATGACACCAAAACCACATATGACAAAAGAAAAAAAAATTGTGTACTTCATAAAAATCAAACTTTTGTCCCTAAAAAGACACCACATGCAAGTGAAAAGACAACCCACAGACTGGAAGAAAATATTTGCAGACCATATATTTGATAAGAGATTTGTATTTAAAATATATAAAGAAATCTTACAACTCAATAATAAAAAGACAACTCCATTAAAAATGGGCAAATAATTTGAACAGACATTTCTCTAAAGAAGATATATAAATGGCTAATAACCCCATGCAAAGTTGCTCAACATCATTAATCATCAGGGAAATGTAAATGAAAACTACAATGACATATCCCCTTATATGATATTCATTGTCAGTTTAATTTGTATTTCTCTGGGTGGTAATGAATTCAAACATTTTTCTGTAGGTCTATGTGCTCTTCTGCACATTATTTAAGAGTATTCACGTTGTCTTTTTTTTTTGTCTAATTGTAAGAGATCTTTTGCATAATCTTGTGTGGTTCGATTAAGTATTTTAAGAACAGCTACTTGGTTCTAGTCTTGGTTTTGAAATTTTCCCCTGCTTATAGACTTTCTTGATGATTTTTTTAATTCTAATTTTTTTACATTGAAATCTTTAACATATAGTATTTAGTTTTGTAAATGGTATCAAATGGGGTGGGGGGTATTCTTTTACATTCGATGTGGCCCAAACTCTTCTCCAGACATTCACTCAGGATAGAGCCTGCTCTACCACATGTATTTTTATTATACCCAAGAAGGGAGTCTGCAAGCCAGAGCAATTTCAGTTATTCCATTTAGTTTCAGAAAAAAATCATTCTATCTTATTAAACTGCTGCTATACATCCTCTTGGCTCACCATACTGAGCCACCATTGGCTCACCATTCTTGTCAGCAAGAATGCAGATATTCTGCATTAGTTTCATTTTACATTTTTACTTTACATTAGTTTCATTTTACATTTCATTTACTTTTTTGAGGGGGTCTTTTCTTCCCCCTAGAAGATCTTGGTAACTTGCATAATTCCCCTACTTTCACTGCCTTTACTTACTCTCTTTTCCTTATCTAATCTTATATATTTCCCCACTCTAAATCATTTCCTTATGATTAATATTGACCATTCAACAATTCTTAGTCCAACCAAAGACTTTATTTCAAGTCGTTTAGGAATGCTAGAACTTCACCATATATTGTACCCAATTTAATCTTTTTTTCACTGTACTATAAAATTGTATTGTTATCTTAGTTTTTCATGTTTACTTTTAAATTTTTTCAGCTTTTCATTTTTAATATTCACTTTTAGCTCAGATTTGATGAAAATTACAGAACTGGTCGATTTTAGTACGTTTTTAAGAAATTGGCTGGGAACACTTTCATGCCTATGAACATAATTTTTTTAACATTGCAACAACTTGTAATTAAACAAAGAAAAGTAATGGTCATTGCATTTTTAGCTCTAAATATGGATACTAAATACATTTGGATTTTTCAAAATTTTAATTTTGTGCATTGTCTCATAATATGTGTTTACAAATTTAAATGTTTTTAAATTGTAAAATGATATGACTCCTTTAAGGACTACATAGTGTAGTAGTGAGTTGAACTTGGTTGTAAACCCCCAGCTTAAACCCAGTTCATGACACTTACTAGTTTTCTGTTTTTATTTTTTTTAAAGATTTTATTCTTCAGCAGTCTCTACACCTCTATGGGGGCTGGAACTCACAACCCTGAGATCAAGAGTCACACACTCCCCTGACTGAGCCAGCCAGGCACCTCTAGTTTTTTTTTACTTTGAGCCAGTTATCTCCTCTGACTCTGTGCTCTGAAGTTTAAAATGGCGATAATAATACCTACCCGCATTTCATTTTAGAGAAAACTAAATTAGTTAAAAAGAGAAAAAAAGAAAACAAAATTCCACTATCAATATATATTAATTTTTCTGTCTTTCCATCTGGGTTTTGCTTCTATGCATACCTATTTCACTATGCATTTATAATTATGGTAGGTGCATGTATTTACACACTTATTTAGGTCAAGTAATAAATATAACATATTTATTAGGCTGCTCAGTACTGAAAATAGAAAAGCATACATCCCTAATAAAATGGATTTTGAGTTTTCCCGTACCAGGTTAAATCGATTCTTCTTCAACTCCCTTCCGCTGAATTAGAAGCTGAATCATTTAGATCATTGGTTCTCTAACTTTAGTGTGTATCTGATAAATTGAGTGTGTATTATCACCTGGTTGGGGGGTGGCTGGTGAAACAGATTGTTTGGCTCCACCCCCAGTCTCTGGTTTAGTAGGTCCAGAGTGCATCTGGAGAATTTCCATTTCTTTTTTTTTTTATAGTAAGGTTTTTTTTTTTTTAAGATTTATTTATTTGAGAGAGAGAGAGAGAGAATGATTAGGGGGAGGGGCAAAGGGAGAGGAAGAGGCAGACCCCCACTGAGCAGGGAGCCCGACATGGGGCTCCATCCCAGGACCCTGGGATCATAACCTGAGCTAAAGGCAGATGCTCAACCAACTGAGCCACCCAGGTACCCCCAATTTTTTTTAAGGTTTTATTTTTGCGTAAGAAACAGACCCTGAAGGTGGGGGGAGGGGTAGAGGGAGAGGGACAAGCAGACTCTTCACTGAGCACCAAGCCCAATGGGAGCTGGATCTTACTACGCTGAGATCATGACCTGAGCCGAAATCAAGAGTTAGCCGCTCAACTGACTGAGCCACAAGCAGGAGAGGAGAAACAGACTCACTGCTGAGCAGGGAGCCCAATGTAGGACTCGATCATGGGATCATGACCTGAGCCGAAGCAAACACAACCAAGCCACCTAGCATGCCTCAGTTTATTATTTTTAAGTTGTAAGAAGCATTTAGTACTATTTTATATAAATCAGGGATCCCAATTAATGCCTGGTTCTCTATTTTTTGTTATTTTGTTTTTCTCCTTAGGCTGACAGAATCGGTAGGATTGCAGTGGGGGATAAGAAAGGATATTGAAAGATTATGAGGCACCGTGGAAGATGTAGGCAAGGCGATTTGAACTCAGTAACAACCACTTAGTAACTTAGATAATGTACTTGACTTCCTCAGCCTCACTTTTTTTATTGAGATATATTTGTCACACAACATTGTGTAAAGTTTAGGTATACATGTGAATTTGATACATTTATATATGTTACAATTGCCATTGCAGCAATAATTATCAGCTTCACTTTTCTTATCTACAATGGAGCTGGAAAATTCACAAAAATATTTCTGTTGTATTCTTCTGGAAATATTTGTATCCTTTGCAAATGCCTCAACCCTTTACTGAATGCAAAATCCTTTGTAATATGATTTTTGGGAAAGAAGGGAAATCCAGCTCCCCCATTCTAAAATTTAAGAGCCAGGAACATGATTAAGCCTGCTCTTCTGGGAAAGGATCTGGTGTCCACTTATTTGGGAGACATTCATTGAAGAATTTCTTAAGCCATTACACAACCTGTGGGAGGGGCAATTCTACAATGCACAGAGCTATTTTTGTTTAAGCTATACAATTTGAAATTGATTGCTTATTTAAGTATAAATAAATAGCTGTTATTATAGCAATCTTCAGAAACCTCTAATTTTTTTTGGAAAAGCATGGCATTATGAAAAAGTAGTATTTTCAGAATCTGCTATAAAAACTGGTAAAGATTGCAGGAAGCTTGTCAAAAGGATACTGAAGAAAAATGAACATAATTTGCTATAATATCAGAAAAATGTTTTTTCCAAAGAGAGAAAGGGAGAGAGACAAAGAGAACAGAGAGTTTCCAAGATGGAAAGAAAGAGAGATAGCACGGGATTGGGGATCCCAACTGGGTATTGGGAAAATGATGACATTTATACTAAATACAGATAAAGGAATAGGAAGTTTAAGTAGAATTCAGGTTTAAAAAAAAAATAAACTGTATGGAGAGTTCTTTATTGCATATTACATTTCCAACAAATGCCAGTATTGTTGATCATCTATGTTTTTGTCTCCAATTTGTCTTTTTAGACTTCTGGTCTTTAAAATGGCCATTTGAAGAAATAATTTTTTTACCCCTATTATATAGAAAGGAAGTCTAATAAGCATACTAACTAGGGAAAGATAGTGTATTCAAAAATAATATCTGGCTAGGGATCCTAAATTGAACATTTCCCTTTGGTTTCCTAATATCAGTAACTAAAAATATTAATGTCATTTAAAATTATTAACTGCTATATGATTAATTTTAAGCTTAAAATAAAATTGGATGTTCCACATTAGGCCAGTTATTTTTGACCAGTTCTGTCTGATGCATGATTCTAGGTAGAGATATGGCTATGAATCAAATAGCCAAGGAAATTAAGAAATTAAAGCTAGTCCTGGGCCCAAGACAATTTAATGATTCCTATTCTCTGGAGGTAAATTTTTGCAATTACTTCCCCAGAATTCATA
>CM053604.1:25999756-26024629 GCA_028646535.1 Procyon lotor | reverse complement strand
GAATTTTTCTTTTCTTTTCTTTTTTTTTAAGATTTTATTTATTTATTTGACAGAGAGAAAGAGATCACAAGTAGGCAGAGAGGTGGGGGTGAAAGGGAAGCAGGCTCCCCGCTGAGCAGAGAGCCCAATGCGGGGCTTGATCCCAGGACCCTGAGATCATGACCTGAGCTGAAGGCAGAGGCCCCAACCCACTGAGACACCCAGGCACCCCTGAATTTTTCTTAAAAAAATACACACACACACACATATAAAGATGCTCTTATGATATTTCAAAATGCCAGGCAATGTGATATATTTGGAACTGAGGAAAAAGTTGCTGTCTGAGAAACAATCTTCCAAAAGGGCGAAAATTGTGGGTAAGTAACGCAACTGGTCTACTGGTCTACCACAAGATTCCATGATAAATACACAAGATTATACACTCGGGACAGAAGGGGTCAGAGGCCCAACACTTGCCCTCACATCCTTTCTAGCTGAAGCCCACGTCCTCAGGAGGATGGGAGGTATAACATGGAGCCGAGGCCCTAACACAATCTGATTACATCAGGCCTTTTAAACCCTAATTCTAGCCCTGAAGATAGAACATATTTTGACCTTCCTGGTTCATGTGTGAAAAACACGCTATTTGTAGGAAATGCTGCCATATTGCCATCGTGACTCATAAAAAATGAATTGCCACGCATACCTAATAACTAGCAGTGCCCTCCCCTGTCCATCTTTGTATTTTCAAGAAAATCATGTTAAATGTAAAGATTTGATTTTTGTACATAAGCTTCCTCCACTTTTTACTTTGAAAGATTACAGATTTATAGGAGCGTGCAGAAGAATGTGCAAGGAATTACCATATACTCTTCCCTTAGTCTCCCAAGATGTTACCATCTTATGCAACTATGGTGCAATACCAATGCCAAGAAATCAGTATTAGTACAATCCATACAGTTTCCGATTTCCCTAGTTACATGGGCCCTTGTGTGTGTGTGTGTGTGTGTGTGTGTGTGTGTGTGTGTGTGTGTAGAGCTGTAAGCAATTTTATCACAGACTTAGCCTCGCATAACCACCACTGCAATTAAGATACTCAACCATAGGGGCACCTGGGTGGCTCAGTAGGTTAAGCCGCTGCCTTCGGCTTGGGTCATGATCTCAGGGTCCTGGGATCGAGCCCCACATCGGGCTCTCTGCTCGGCCGGGAGCCTGCTTCCCCCTCTCTCTCTGCCTGCCTCTCTGCCTACTTGTGATCCCTCTCTCTCTGTCAAATAAATAAATAAAATCTTAAAAAAAAAAAAAAAAAGATACTCAACCATACCACCCCAAGACTCTTGTAATATTCCCTTACAGCCACATTCATACAGCCCTCCTCCACCATCTTGAACCTCTGACAACCGCTAACCTTTTCCTTCCCATCTCTATAATTATGTTATTTCTTGAATCTTAAGCAAATGGAACCATGCCATGTGTAACCTTTTGGCACTAGCTTCCTTTGTACAGCACCATTTCCTTTAGGAGGTTCACCCATGCTGTGGCACATATCAATGTTCCTTTTTCTTGCTGAGTAGTATCCCGCACTATAGATGGACCACATTTGTTTAGCCATCCACCAAGTGCAGGACATTTGGGTGGTTTCCAGTTCGGGGCTACTAAAGAATAAAGCTTCTGTGAACATTCATATACAAGTTCCTGTCTGAAAATCACTCAACATTTCTCTAGCGCAAATACCCAAGGATGCCACTGCTGCCTAGTAGGGTAAGCCTATTTTTAGCTTTGAAAGGGACTGCCAAATATTTCCCAGTATATGCATAGGCTTCTAAGACAGGAAAATGTTCACTTTCAGAAAGAATGAATTTCGCCAATGAAGTCTCCTGGGGGGCTCAGTCGGTTAAGCATCTGACTCTTGGTTTCAGCTTAGGCCATGATCTCATGGGTCATGAGATCGAGCTCTTTATCTGCCTCCGTGCTCAGCAGGGAGTCTGCTTGAAGATTTTCTCCTTCTGCTCCTGCCCTACTATCTCTCTCTCTCTTTCTCAAATAAAGAAATCTTTTTAAAAAAAAAAAAAAAAGAAAAAACAGATATTTGCTTGGATTAATTGTATTTTAAATTTTGTGACCCAGGCATTTCCTTTTTCTACTTCCCCTGTAATGATTCAGATGTTGCCAACAGCAGTTGATTCCCTCTAAGTCGTGGTCTTACGGAAAATGATATGGGGGCACCTGGGTGGCTCAGTCGATAAGCATCTGCCTTCGGCTCAGGTAATAATCCCAGGGTCCTGGGATCGAGCCCTGCATCGGGCTCCCTGCACAGAGCGAAGCCTGCTTCTCCCTCACCCACTCTCCCTGTTTGGGTTTCCTCTCTCGCTGTCAAATAAATAGATAAAATCTTAAAAAAAAAAAAAAGAAAAGAAAATGAATATAACACAACAGCAGAAACAGTTCTCAGGAGCTCAAGGACAAAAGTAATTTTTTGTACTTTGGTTAAAAGAATCACAAAAACAATATTTTCAAAGAAAGATTCATAAAAGACAATAACAGTTTCTATCGGCCCACTGACTTATAAAGTAGGAATCTCTCGTGGTTCATCATTATAAAACTTCATATAATCGAACCATGGCAGCTGCTAGGCTTCTTAAATAATGAAGGAGAGAATGAAGGAGATGGAGCATTTACGATCTGGCATATTAGAGCAGGGTACTGGCATATTTAGACTGGGGCAAGGGAGATGACAGGCTAGAGAAATAAGGTCTTCAGCATCAATTAACCTGTTCCTTCGATCTTGTGATTTTTCTTTAAATTGAAATGTAAAAAATTTTCTGTGCATCTTTCCGCCTTCTTTATGCCTGTCTCCTTTTTACTTTTTCTCTGCCCTGGAAATCATAACTATCTGAAAAATAAGCTCTTCCCCTCTAAAGGAGCTTTTCCCTTGGCTCATCACTCGCAGGATATTGTAACGTAAATATCACCTTAAACTCATAAAAATGTTAATTTCAGAGGTTTCAGCGTTTCTTTCCGTGCCTCCATTCACTTTCTCTTATCTCTCCCACAGGAAAGGGGATCAATCTTCTCCTAAAAATTTCTTGAATAGAAAACTGAATTTTGTGTGCCTCATTTGCTCTATCTCAAATACGGTCATTTTCATAACCTCTATCTCAGATGGATAGAGTTATACAGAGAGAGGCTGTCATTGGCAGTTCTGAGATCAGATGTGCCGTTTTCAAAAATCAATTATTTGCAGATGATTTGCAATTCATCTATTCACAATTTCCTATGCATCCGAGGAAGGCAAGAAATTTACTTGGTGGAAAACTGGAAGGAGGAGGCCTAGAACGCAGAGAAGATGTGTCAAGCTGAAAACTGAGCCTTTAAAAAATATATATATTTTACCAAATTTTGAAACAATCGGAGAGTTACAGAAACATAATTTTTTTCTGAAATGTTCATGAGAACCTTGCTAGCATAACGGTCCATCACCCCAGAATATTCCATATGTCCTACAAACACACTTCTGTACAAAACCACAATATGACCATAAAGAAATCAGACCATAAAGAAGTCCACACAACACATTACCATCACCTAGTTGTCTCCATAATGTCTTCAATAGTGAAAGAATTCAATCCAGGATCAGGCATTACATTGGATTGGCCTGTTTCTTTGGTCTTCAATCTGGTACAGCTGCTCGATCTTAACTTTCCAGCCTCAACACGTTTGAAAATTCCAGACTAGTTATTGTGTAGAATGACCCTCCATTTCAGTTTGATAATTTCTCATGATTTTAGATTCAGATTTTGCACCTTTTGCAGGAATCTCACTGAAGTGATGCTGTGTTCCCTCACCCTATCCTCTCACGGGGCGGAAGACTTTGATTTGTCCCATGATTGATGATGATCGCTTTGATTACTTTTTTTAAAAAATATTTTTTAAAATTAATTTATGCATGAGAGACAGAGAGGCAGAAGGAGCCCAATGCGGGGCTCGATCCCCGAACCCTGGGATCATGACCTGAGCCGAAGGCAGACACTTAACTGACTGAGCCACCTAGGTGCCCCTGATCACTTTGATTACTTGATTAAAGTGGAGTCTGCCAGGCTTCTCAATTTAAAGGGACTCTCTGCCCTTTGTAATAAACAGATATTTTGGAGGGAGATACTTTAAAACTATGTAAATGTTTCTCATCAAATTCTCCGTGTATGTTTTAATATCTGTAAGGCTTCATATTTTATTCCAAGGGTTATAGTTCATTGCTGTCATTTATTTTTAAGCTTAAATAGGCTCCAATTTGTTTAGGGGAAACCCCTCCAAGCTGGCTTCCATGTCCTTTTGCCATCTGCCCCACATTTTTTGAGAACAATGTTGTTTACTGGCACAATAAGATATTTTAGGCTCACCTTGTATTTTTCCTGCCCCAAATCTGGAACCAGGCATTTCTCCAAGAATCTTTCCTTCCTGTTAGAAAATGGTATTTAGAAGTCAAGATCTGAGCACAAGGTGTGATCACTGCTATTCCCAGATTGTCTCTGTGGAGAGAGAGGGCTAAGGAATATTTGTCCATTTAAACTATCTTGAACTATGAGTGTACACAGATGCATCCGATTCCAATTCAATACCAGATTCATTCTAGTTTTTACTATTCTGTATTTATAACTCCCTCTCCAACAGTGAGAATCTTGTGTTTCATTATCCTTAATAATTACTAATCCGATTAATCCCCTTTAACTGTTTTGGGACCAATCCCAATGCCTGTGGGTTTTTTCCCACACCATCAAGTAATTCTCAGACACCAGCTGGGTGTCTTACAATTCAACTCAATTCTTCTTCTCTCTCTTTTTTTTTTTTTAGATTTTATTTGTCAGAGAGAGAGAGAGCGAGAGTGCAAGAGAGCGAGCACAAGCATGGGGAGCAGCAGGCAGAGGGAGAAGCAGGCTCCCCACCGAGCAAGAGCCCAATGGGGGACTCGACCCCAGGACCCTGGGATCCTGACCTGAGCCAAAGGCAGATGCTGAACCGACTGAGCCACCCGGGCGTCCCACACCTCAATTCTGACACTATTCTGTCATATCCCATTGACACTATCAGTGTCACTATCAGGGTTAAGGGCTCCGTCCCACAAGACTGCGGCCCCCCATTCCCTCAGTTCAGACACTAATCACAAGTCCAGGTTGCCACCCGTGTTTCCCACCAACTGACTGTGGACTGGAGTTTCCAACAACCCCCTCCTTGGGTTCGATTAATTTGGCAGAATGGCTCACGGAAACAGTTTACTTAACAATCTGTTATAAAAGGCCAGAACTCAAGGAGAGCCCGCTGGAGAAGACGCATGGGTAGGGCAGCTTACCTTCCGGGTGTGGAGTTTCTGCGCGCTCTCCCACCTGCCAGTTTCCTCAGTTGCACAGACTCACCAACCCAGAAGCTCTCCAAACGACATCCCCTTTTGTTTTTTTAGGAAGGGTTGACTTCTTAGGCACGATTGATTCAATCATCGGCCACTGGTGACTGAATTCAATCTAGGTCAGGGGGTGGGACTGAGAGTTCCAACCAATAACTCACCCGGCTGGTTCCCCTAGCAACCAGCCCCCAGTCTCAGGGGCTTTCCGAAAGTCGCCTCATTAACATAACAAAAGACACCTTCATTGCTCTCCACACTGGGAAATTACAAGTGTTTTAGGAGCTCTGTGCCAGAAACTGGGAGACATAAAATGTATATTTCTTATAAATGAAAATATCACACCCTTGTAGGCACACACTTTGCAATCCCTGTCCTCACTCTTTTCCTTGTCCAGATCCCCGCCACACTCCACTGGACTCTGACTCCCCTCCTTTCCAGGGTATCCCCTTTGGACACCTTATTCACTCTGCTCAGCTTCCAACGGCAGCTGCCCCGCTGTGTGGTTACCCTCCTCACCCTGCGCGGACTCCAACGCCCCACACTGGGCCACCATGTCTTCCTGGCTTTAGATTGCATTATTAGGGAAAGAAAATGCTTTCTTTAAAATAAATTTTAAATTCAGTTCATGCAGAAGAGGAAGAAAACATCTCTTTTACCTTTCCAGTTGACCTCTGGTTGGAACATGAAATTTACCTCCACCTTTGTGTTGAATTTCTGAATCCGAAGTTTAATTGGGGATGGGCAAGGGAATCAAATTATGGAAGAAGAAAAGTAGACGGTACACATTTATTTTTTAAATCGAGGTTTAATTCAGTGCACCACTTTTAAGTACACATTTTTATATAAAGACATCAAACATCCCATTGCCTCAAAAGTTACCTTCTTGCCCACTTGTCGTCCTTACTCCTTCAAAGTTAATAACTATTCTGAGCTCTATCACCATGGATTAGTGTTATATCTTCTCAAATTTATTATTTTTTTAAAAGATTTTATTTATTTATTTGACAGCAAGAGAGAGATCACAAGTAGGCAGAGAGGCAGACAGAGAGGCAGAGAGAGAGGGGGAAGCAGGCTCCCTGCCGAGCAGAGAGCCCGATGTGAGGCTCCATCCCAAGACCCTGAGATTGTTACCTAAGCTGAAGGCAGAGACTTTAACCCCCTGAGCCACCCAGGTGCCCCTTGTCTTCTCATATTTAAGTAGAAACATTCAGAAGCATATAGCGCGTCATTTTTTGTGTTCTGTTTCTTTCACTGAAATCAATGAAATGACAATGAAGATGTCATTTCAATGAATGACATCTCTGAGATTCACCCATGTTGTGTGAATTGGTAGTTAGGTCTTTTTTATTGGTGAGTAATACTTCATTGTGTCAATAAATCACTTTACCCATTTTCTGTTTCAGGACATTGGGGTCATTTCTAGTTTAGGGATAGTCTACCTTAAGCTGCTATGAACATTCTTGTTCATGTATTTTGATGGAGATAAGCGCTCATTTCCGTTTGGTATATATTCTGGAGTGGAATTGCAGGAAGGCAGGGTTTATTTGTATTTAGGATTAGTAGGTACTAACAAATATTTTTACAAAGTGGTTATATGAATTTAGACTCCCACCAACAATGGGTAAGAGTTTCAATTGCTCTGTCCTTACTAACGTGGAGTATTGCCAATCTTTTAAAATTGTTCTTATTCTAGTGTGGTGTACAGTGACTGCTATGCCAGCTTTAACTTGCATTTATCTAATGATTAATGATGTTGAGCACCTTTGCATATATTTATTGGATACTTTGATACTCTTTTTTCGTGAATTGCCTTCAAGTCTTTTGCTCCCGCTTTAACTGGGTTAGCCACACAACTTTAAGTCCTGCAGAGGTCCTTTCTTGTGCCCAGAAGCAGGGCTCAATAGCATCAGATCAAGCACTTTCTGAGGCAGGCAGACATGAACTCAGTTTGGCTAGTCTGAGAGATGGGACAGAAACTTCTAGAACTCTCTGGAAATGTGAGGGAAATGATCAAATCCAGCATGTTTCTATGTAAGTTCTGCAACTGTCAGAACACTGCTGGGGCACCTGGGTAGCTTAGTGGGTTAAAGCCTCTGCCTTTGGCTCAGGTGATGATCTCAGGATCCTGGGATCAAGCCCCGCATCAGGCTCTCTGCTCAGCAGGGAGTCTGCTTCCCCCTCACCCCCGCCTGCCTCTCTGCCAACTTGTGATCTCTCTGTCAAAAAAATAAAATCTTAAAAAAAAAAAAAAAAGAACACTGTTGTATGTCTTGAAGGATAAAAGGAACAATTTTCAGCAGATTGATTTTTTTTTTTGCTTTGTTGACAATATCCAGGACTCAATTCAACATGAAAAAAATTAAATTTTTTCCCCAGATGCTTTATAAAAATAAGATAAAATTACTCTTTTTGGGGATGTGAATCAGTGAAATTGTAGTCCCATCAGACCTCACTTAGAGTCCTAATTTTTCTCTGAGGGACATGTCACACGCTTCTCCATTGTCTACTCAACCTGGCTCTGTGTGGCTCTTGGACTGTCTTCTCGATGGTGCTCTGGTGCCCACAGCACCAGCGCCCGAGACTGCTTGTGCCCATCTTGGCCCAATTTTGCATATTGGGACGTCAGGTTGGTCGCCTGAACTTGTTAGCTGGGGGAAGTATTTATACCACTAAAACGGGCGAATGAACAAATCGGAGGTTGGTTTTTTTCTCCCCTACAAAGATTCATTGTTAAACATTTATCAAGACACAGCGGCTTCTACTTCATGCAAACTGCTCATTGCCAAAAGCCAAGGTCAATTTCAAGTTGCCCACGTCCATGTATTTTTCAGTTTTGCAGCTGTCCTGGCTCAGGTCGGGTCATGAACATGTAGGACCTTGTTCTACCTGATACCCTGTTGTATCAGGATAGCAACACACCCCCAAAGTAGGGAAAGCACAGAAACATGGGAAAGGAGGAGAAATAGCTCATATATGAAAGAGACCTGATGCAAATCTTCCCCAAACCTGAAGGATTCACACCACAGGACCAATAATGAATAGTGAAGCTAGAAGAGGCAATTTAAACTATGCACAATAAACAACAAATTATGATCAACCAGGCCAGAGGAACGTGAATTACCTTTCTACCTCTCTATACTCTCTACAGAAAATATTAGAAAATTGTTGCCATATGAAGAGGTGATCAGCAAGTAGGCAACCAGAAACTGTAGGAGAAAAGTATTATAGAGGTATGTCAGGCAGTTCATGAAATTTTTTCATTCTTTACCGTGTACCTTAGAGATATTAAACAAATTTTTTTTTTAAGATTTTCTTTATTTATTTGTCAGAGAAAGAGAGAGCGAGGGGATGCATGAGCAGGGGTGAGAGGCAGAGGGAGTGGGCAAAGCAGCTCCTCGCTGCGCAGGGAACCCAATAGGAGACTCGATCCCAGGACCCTGGGATCATGACCTGGGCAGAAAGCAGATGCTTAACCACCTAAGCCACCCGGGGAACCCCTTAACAAATGTTTACTTAACTAAACTAAACTAATTTCTGAAAATGTTTGCTTGTCTATAATCTGATGTGTGGTCTTTAAATCTTAATATATTATTTGGGGTGCACTAACCACTGAAGGTACTCTCATTTTTCTTATTTTAGGAATCACACTTCTTCCTCTGAATCTTCTAAAGTTCATAATCTGTCCCAGTTGTTACTTATCTTCTTGCATCGGGATTATCTGTCAATATGCTTCTTTTCTTTCTTTTTTTTTTTTTTTAAGATTTTATTTATTTATTTGACAGAGAGAGAAAGAGAGAGAGAGACTGAGAACACAAGCATGGGGAGCAGGAGAGGGAGAAGCAGCCTTCCCACTGAGCAGGGAGCCCGATTCGGGAGCTCGATTCATGGGCTCAATCCCAGGACCCCGGGATCATGACCTGAGCGGAAGACAGCTGCTTAACGACTGAGCCACCCAGGCGCCTCAATAGGCTTCTTTTCTACTAGAAAGTTTCCCCCCCTTTTGTAGTAAAAGGGACATTGTTATGGTTGGCTGTCTGTGCTCCCCCAGCTTATGAGCTCCTTAAGATCGCTGAAAGGTTAGGAACTATGTCGTTTGGTTTCTTCAGCTCTCGGCACACAGTGGAGATCACCCCCCCCACACACACACACATATACACACACACACACTTGTTAAAATGGATTGAATCACGCTCTTCCTTCTATTTTATATTTTCAGACTATATCTTGATTCACTGTGCCTTGTACTACAGATAGTCATATATGCTAGCTTTTAATTTATGCTTCTCATCTCCAATCTTCATTACCTGCTCAGTGAAAATAGAGATGGGCCTTTTCCTCCTTTTCCAGCTGTCAGATGCTAAAGGATGGAGACATTGCAAGAGAAATGGGAAGGTGATCTACTGCAGTCCCTGTGTGACCCTCTTCACTACTCTTAACTCCGGGGCCATTTCTCACGGTGGTGTGTGTGATGAGAAACCTCGAGGACAAAGAGCAGGCTTGTCTACCATCTATTAGAAAATCAACGAATTCCCTAAGTTCCATGGATTCCCCCCCTGCTCCTGTGGGACTTGAGGGCCAGGGGGGTTAACCCAAACTGTGATAGCCACACTAGTTTTTTGTATTTTGGGTAATAAAGTTCTTTGCCTCTGCCCCAGTTTAGTGTCCTCTGCCAGCACTCATGAAACAATAACAGGGTAATTAATTAGCCCTCAAGTAGGGCAGCCAAATCCCGCACCATGATAGCCAGCGCCCCCCACCCCCCGCCAGTCTCACCCTTACATCAAACCCTCTCTGTTCCAGCGATACTGTGGGTTTTGGCTCCTGATTGGACCCTGATTGATCCAGTACAGCTACAGAATCCTCCTCCTCCCATCCTTAGAATTTGGAAGCCCTTGTCTCTCTTAAATTATATTAAACGTTGAACAATGGATTGATGACTCGCTAGGAATGGCTCATCGCCTCATTTCTATTCATTACTGCTCTACCCGGCACCCCCGCTCTTTGCTCTATTGACAGCAACAGCGCTCTGTACCCAGGACATTAAATATGCCACCCTCACTAAAATGCCCTTCTTTTGTCTTCTCGCAACACAGCAACTCTTAATTAAGGGCCTGTTGTGTCTGTGAGCGCGTGCGCACTCATGTGCGTAATAAGCGGAATTAAGACCGTAGCCCGTTGCTACTTATTAAAAGTGAACATTTACAATGTGGCACAGATGTGATGAGGACCCTATCACAACATCCGACCTTGGCCCATCAAATATGTATCATGCTTTGTAATAAAGACAGATACATGGGGCGCCTGGGTGGCTCAGCGGGTTAAAGCCTCTGCCTTCGGCTTGGGTCATGATCTCAGGGTCCTGGGATTGAGCCCCACGCTGGGCTCTCCACTCAGTGGGGAGCCTGCTTCCCCTCCCACTCCCCCCGCCCCCGGCTGCCTCTCTGCCTACTTGTGATCTCTCTCTATGCCAAATGAATAAATAAAATCTTAAAAAAAAAAAAAAAGACAGCTACAGCTCACCTCCACATGGCAATTTTGCATAGGTTTTTGAAAAAGGCTCTGAGGTCCTACATCTGGTTGGTTTTTAAATTTGGCTGTGCCATTTCCTAGCTGGTTTCTACACCATGAAGTGGGAATAATCATATCTACTTCATAGGACTATGGTAAAGAACCTAAAAATTAACATGCTTAGCCCAGTATCGGCCACATAATCAAGTTGACTCAAACTCTCTATATTTCAGTAAACAAAAGACCAGGTCTGAGGCAATTTAATAAAAACATGAACTTTTTTTTTTTTAAAGATTTTATTTATTAGACAGAGAGAAACACAGCAAGAGAGGGAACACAAGCAGAGGGAATGGTAGCGGGAGAAGCAGGCTTCCTGCCGAGCAGGGAGCCCGATGCGGGGCTCGATCCCAGGACCCTGGGATCATGACCTGAGCCGAAGGCAGATGCTTAATGACTGAGCCACCCAGGCGCCCCAAAAACATGAGCTTTTAATCCAACTTCACTTGGCTACCTCAACAGCTAAGAGAGTCTGTAATTGTCTTCAGGCCCAGAGAAGGCTTCTCTGAGACTCAATAGGGAGGCCACACAAACTGAGTTCAAGGCCTGGTTCCTCAGACTTTCCTCCTCTGTCTTCTTCCAATCACTTTCTTGCTATTGAAAGCTCCCTCTTGGTTTACCATTTTCTTTGCTCTGTATTTTCCTCATTTCCACCCTCTCAGAGGCCTCATCTCCTTGGTTATGGAAGAATGCCAACCTCCATGTACAGGTTGGCAAACATTTTCTGTAAATATCAAGAAAAAGATATGGTTTCTGTCACAACTCAACTCTGTGGTCACGCACCAAAGTGGCCAAAGGCCATATGTAAACCAACAGGCACATCTGTGTTCCAACAAAACTTTACTGACACAAACAAATGGCAAACAGATTTGCCCTGTGGGCTATGGTTTGTTGACTTTTGATCTGTAGTTTCTCTGCTTCTACTTAGTCTTTGGACCTAGAGAGCTGAAGTATAATTTTGAGTTGGCTGTTTTTCTCTGTGTTTAGTCTTCAAAAGAGGAACTCATTGTGGAACTTTGCCTCACCACAGGTAAATCTTCATTTTAAACATATTTTCTATTCCAGCAGTACATACTATATTTTATCATGGGCCTTCATCGAATGATTCTTTATGGCTTCCTGAGATTCTATAGTCATAGGCTATTTATTATATGTATGTAGACGATTCGATACAAAAATACCTTTAGCTCAAATCTTAAAGCACTATGTAATTACTATAAAAAATGGCACTGTGCTGAATAGCATTAACTATACAGTATCAATGAACAACCCAGGTTAATGAATCAGCATAATTTTTATACTTTGATGTCATATTAGGAAGTCCATAGTCTAAAATGTCTACTGCATAAAACAAAGAAAAATGGAACCGAATAATTTTTATTATCAACAAGAGAGAATAATTTCAAAATAATGACATGAAAATGTTTACTATTAATTAAGTCATTGTTTTACTATGGTCAAAGAACTTGTCATCATTATGGAGTCATGGATGTATTGGGATTTTGGTTCTCTTAACTGTTAGTTGACATTTCGTAGGTTTTGCAATTCTTTCTGAATGCTGAACACATTATATAACATGCTTATACTAATGGCAAACATTGTAGTGAACAACATAGAAGACTAGATAGAATTAGAGAAGTAACATCTTTCACCATTTTTGAGTAATTACAGAATTAAAGAAAAGAACAAATTTTAGTATTGTTTCAGGTCATATGAATGAGAGAAATATTTTATTGAAATGGTGTAGATAGGGTATTTCTTTGATGTCATTTTTCTGAAATTAATTTCCTGAGCACATATTATTCTGTTTAAATACATTTTAGAAAGATAGTCTTCTTAACTGGTAGAAATTGCCAGTGAAAATATCTGTGCCTGGAGTTTTCTTTGTGAGAAGATTTTCTTTAAGTGATTATAGGACTATTCAGATATCCTATGTCTCCTGTAATGTAAATCTGGGCCGCAACTTTATGGCAGGGAAGTGTGTGTGTGTGTGTGTGTGTGTGTGTGTGTGGCTTGTGGTCACCCATTCTCAAGAGATCCTAAGGCATTTTCTTTTCTTGTCTCTTTTCCTTCCGCCCTCCCTTCCTTCCTTCCTTCTCTTCCTCCCTCCCTCCTCCTACTCCTGCCTTCCCTTCCCTTTCTTTTCTTTCTCAGTCTCCTGCTAATGGAGAATGAGGTAGGTATTATTTTGGTTTGCCATTTCCCTTGAGCTGTAACACTTGGAGATTTCAGCTTTATAGAGGTAGTCTTTCCACCTTGGGCACGTCTTGGGATTTGACTTTTCTAGCCCACACAATAGGAGGCCAATAAAACCAAAGGAAAAGTTCCTCAGTTTGGGCAAAAGGGGGGGCAAAAGAGGTTCAGTTCCCAGCTCATCTTTCTGGGTCTTTCCTTTCACTTAGCTTTTTGTCTTCATAATCTTCACTATTTTGTTCGTTCTTCAGTGTTTTGAAGAAAATGAATTTTATTCAGAATTTTTGGTCGTTTTAAGCAGGATGATTCATCTAAATGCTCTACACAACCACATTCCAGAAACGAAGGAAGTCTGCTCTGAGTTGTTCATGTTTTTCAAAGATGCTTTTCATTTTAGAACATCACAATATCTTTGTTAAATGAGTTTGTTAAAAATATTCCATTTCTTCTACAAAAATACTATACAGGCTCCCTGATTTGGTGTAATTTGGGAAAAGCTCATCTAAATTGTGAAAACCTCTAAATGGTATGTTATTTTAAAATAAATTGTATACTTTGCACATGCTAAATAAAACTAGCAAACTATCATCTCGTAGTGGTCCTTGGGGGGAACTTGAGCAAATGAGGCTGATTTGCAAGCTCATAATTACGTGACTGAATGGCTCTTCTAAAAGGGCTTCAGGGTGCTTGGAAAGTCCGCTTTTGGTCGAACACTGTGGTAGTCTGTCCAGCTGCTATTAAAAAAAAAAAAGTACCGACCAGATGGCTTATAAACAGTAGAAATTTATTGCTTACAGGTCTGGAGGCTAGAAGTCCAAAATCAGGGTGCCATGTGGTTGAGTGAGGGCCCTCTTCTGGTCACAGGCTTCCTGGATATCCTCTCAAGGCAGAAGGATCTAGGCATCTCTGTGGAGCTTCTTTTATTAAGACACGAGTCCCATCCCGGAGGGTTTCTTCCCTCGTGACTTAGAAGCACTTTCCAAAGGATCCGCCTACGAATACCATAACTTGTGGGGGAAGAGGATCTCAGCGCATGACTTTTGAGGGGACACAAACACTCAGACTATGGCAAGCACAGAGGGCCTTGATTTGAAGAAGTTGGTGAGCGGTGACATAGTCTGAGGGGAGAGGAAGCCACACTGTGTGACATTGGCCTGGGTTAATGGTTCCCTACTGTGGCTGCACATTAGAATCTCTGGGACTGACATTCTGAGATGGCATAATTGGGGCAGTTACCAGGGGCCAGGGGGCTTTTGATTACTTTTTGATTACTTGATTACTTGTCAAGTAATCCCGATGGAATGCCATGGCTGAGAATCAGGGGACCAGCCAGTGCCTGCAATGCGGTGGTAACTCCGTAGCATTCTGGGTTCTGACTGGGATGGCAGCCCCAGCCATCATTGCTGGTGGATATCAATGTCGACCGATGGTCAGATGATAGTCAACCTACATTATTAAGTACTGGAGCTGGAAGGGACCTGAGCAATCGTCTAGTACAATCTTTGCAAAGACTAGTTCTTATTATGAAAGGTTTAAGTAACAGGGAAAGTACAGATTTTCCCTACCACCCAAATACTGAGTTCAATGGTCATGACACTTGAAAATCGTAATTGTTGTAATATTGCTGGGAGAAGAGAAAACAGACCATTTAGTTGATATATTTTAGCTGTGCGTGGTCCATGTGGCTACTTAAATAAGGCCAGAGGGGGAGAGCAGGTAGACAGAGCATCATGGGGGCCTACCTGTAGGCTGCATCCCTGGCGTTATTTATATCCTTCCAGAGCTTTTGCATATTATCTAGGAGTCATGTGCAGATAGGAACAATGACTGTCATTCTTAATTTGAATAAAACAATAATCGAGCCAACATTTCCCTCCATCATCCAATGTCCCAGCAGTCAGCCTGGGCCGCTCCTTCCTTCCGGAACATATTCTAGTTTCCTCACTCCTGTGCTCATGCTTTCTACCCCTCTCCTCATGTCATAACCCTCTTCCAAAATGTGAACGAGGAAATCTCCTATATTCTTTTGTTCTATAGAATCTGTGTTACTATAAACCCACACTTCAATATATCTGCAGTGACTGACCTCAAAGATCAAGTCTACCCCATATTTACATCAACCGGTAATTAGCAAGAGCCTATTAGGTGAAGGTATAACAGTGGGGAAAATGCTAAGCGCAGCAGTGGGTACAAAGATACCCCAGTACGTGCCCTTAAGGAACTAGCATTCTTTCCCCTTCTTTGTGTCATGATCAGTGATGGTATGATTATAGTCTCCCTACTGTTCTGCTCAATAAGTTTCTGAGATAAATGAATTCTCAGTTGGATTAGCTCCCCCCGCCCCCACTCCCAGGGCTTCTTTGCAGCTTTGTTACTGAGTTTGTGATACAGAATCAGTCAGGTAAGTAGGTCAGCTTTTGCCAAACTTACTACCTGGCATTTTCTTTCTTTGAAGTCCTCACTTAGCCCAGCTATTCTTGTCACTGACACAGCCAACTCTTTGAATGACAGCTTCTCTAATCTCATTGCTCCTGCCATCACGATGCTAAGACCTCTTTCCTTCCACATAATTTACTCCATCTGGGTCTCTTTGGAACTGCTCAGCCTATCATGTATTTTAGATTTGCAAAGACGTAAACTTCAAAGAAAGCGATTTTAAAAATGTAGTGCATTCTACTTCTCAATTTCAAGCAGCACATTTGTACTCTCTTAAAAAGTGACAACAGACTTTCTGGGTAGAATTCGTTCAGGAAAATATAAATAAGCAATGTGACTAGTTTTGAAACTAGCGTAGTCATGATAATTTTAATACCTTGAGCATGCCACCACTCCTAGTATATCCAAAGGGTCATTGAATCATTGTTTGCTTTCCCGACTTCTATTAGTTATCCTTTAGGCACATATTATACGAGTACTATTCATTCAACAATATAAAACTGTTTACAGATATCTTGGTTAAATATGTGTTTATTATCCACAAAGAAATGTCACCAAATGGGACCAGTTTTGGCTTGGGCAAAGATGGAGGACACTGAACATGGTTCCCAAGCTTCCTTGGCTTCACCCTTTGGAGGCATCTCATTAGTTAAAGGAAATAATTACCCGGGAGAATAGGGTGGCAATAAATGCCAGATGTGATGGTAATACATCAATCAATATTGTATTTCTTCAAGAGATTCACAAGATGCCAGAGTTGTTCATGCCCAGGAGAAGATACAAAGCAAACAGGGTATTTTCTTAGGTCATAGGAGTAAGGACAGAGTTTCTGATGGGGGAGTTGGTCCATTTTTATAGATCACGGAAGGTATCTGAGATTAAGAAGGATAAAAATGCCAAGTGTAGGCTTTAATTTTTCATGGCATTTGATTTTTTACTCCAATTAAAAAATGAAATAGAATGAAAATATTACATGGAAATTTATAATCCAGTCACAGTAAAATCTCATTTTACTGAATATTTGCTCACTAACGGTTAAGATATTACAACAATTTTAAGCATTGTACAGTTTATGAAAAGATACTTATTTTGCCTTTTAACATTTATGGGATATCTTTGTGTACTAGGCATTGGAAAAGAGCTTCCAATCAAAATTTCCTGTTTGTCATTGTTTCTCACTCTTAGACTAGAATTACATTCTAAAGAGATTTTCTGTCAGACTTTTAAAAATCCATTTACTTGCAGATTACATTTAGAAAAAAATCTCTTTGGGATGAATATAAATGCAGGGTTTTAATCCAGAAATATATAGAGAATGCCTATTGTTATGACATTTAAATAACAATTGTAATGTACCTACTAAGCTTTTTATTGCTGTAAAATATACATAGAATTTGTCATAAGTGACATTTAGTACCTTCGCCCTGTTGGGTAACCACCACTAATTAGTTCTAGAACATTTTTATCACCCTGAGGGGAAACTCCTTACTCATTAAGCAGTCATTCCCCACTCCCTCTTCCTCTCAGACTCTGGCTGCCTCCTCTTGTGTATTTCATATAAATGGAATAATACAGTATGTGGTCTTTTGTGGCTGGCTTATTTTACTTAGCATAATGTTTTCAAGGTCCATCCATGTTGTAGTATGTATCTGTACTTCATTTCTTTTTAAAAAGACTGAAAAGTATTCTATTATATTATGTACCACAATTTGTTTATCTATTCATCAGCTGATGGACATTTGGGTTGTCTCTACCTTTTGGATACTATGAATAATGTTGCTATGAATATTTGTGTGCAAAATTTTGTTTGAACACCTGTTCTCAGGGTTTCTTATTTTGGTAGTGGTGAGGATATATACCCAGGGGTGGAATTACTTGGTCACATGGTAATTCTATGTTTAATTTATTGAGGAACCACCAAACTCTTTTCCACTATACCTATACTATTTACCTATCCCACCAGCAATGTATGAAGGTTCCAATTTCCTCACATCCTCTCCAACACTTTTCTGTTTTTATAATTATTGTCATCCTAGTGGATTTGAAATGTTATCTATTATGGTTTTGATTGCTCTTCCCTAATGACTAATGATGTTGAGCATCTATTTATGTGATTGTTGACGATTTTATACCTTCTTTGGAGAAATGCCTATTCAAGTCCTTTGCCCAATTTTAAATAGGTTGTTTATCTTTTTGCTGTGGAGTGTAGGAGTTCCTATCCTAAGAGATAGACTCTTAGATGATTTGCAAACATTTTCTCACAATCTGTGGGTTGTCTTTTCACTTTCTTGATAATGTTCTGTGATGCACAGAAGCTTTTAATTTTGATGAAGTCCAATTTATATTTTGTTACCTTGTGCTTTTGATGTCATATATATGAAACCATTGCCAAATCCAAGGTCATGAAGATGTATGCCTATGTTTTCTTCTTAGAGTCTTATGGTTTTGGCTCTTATATTTAGGTCTTTGATTTATTTTGAGTTAATATTTATACATTTGTGAATTAAATGTCCCATTTCATTCTTTTCTACATGAATATTGTTTCAGCACCATTTGGTGGAGACTACTCTTTCTCTATTGAATGGTCTTGGCACCTTTGTTGAAAATCAGTTGACTATAGTTTATTTCTGGACTTTGTATTCCATGCTACATTTTGAAATCAGGAAATGTAGAGACCTTTAGCTTTGTTCTTTTTAAAAATTGTTTTGGGGGCGCCTGAGTGGCTCAGTGGGTTGAGCCTCCGCCTTTGGCTCAGGTCATGATCTCAGGGTCCTGGGATCAAGCCCCACATCAAGCTCTCCGCCCGGCGGGGAGTCTGCTTCCCCCTCTCTCTCTGCCTGCTTGTGATCTCTTTCTCTAATAAATAAATAAAATCTTAAAAAAAATTGTTTTGGCTTTTTTGGGTGACTTGCAATCCCATATGAATTTTAGGATCAGCTTTTCCATTTCTGCAAAAAAGGGCCATTGGGTTTTTGATAGGGATTGCACTGAATCTGTAGACTAATTTGGAGACTACTGCCATCTTAACAATAAGTCCTCTAATGCATGAAAGTGGGATATCTTTCCATTTATTTAGAGCTTTATTTCATCAATGTTTTGTATTTTTCAGTGGGCAAGCCATGCACTTCCTTGGTTAAGTTTATTACTAAGTATTTTATTTTTTGTGATACTATTAATAGAATTTTTAAAAAATTTCCTTCTTAGATTATTTTTTTGCCAATGTATAGAAATTTCTTGACATTTGTGTGTTATCTTGTATCCTGCAACATTTCTGAATTTATTTGCTCTCAAGTTTTGTTTTGTGTGTGTGTGTATTCTTTACAATTTTTAAGATATAGGATCGTGTCAGCTACAAATAATCTTCCTTCTTCCTTTATAATTGGGATTCCTTTTATGATCTTTTTCTTCCCTACTTGTTCTTGCTAGAACTTCTGGGGCAATGTTGACGAACAGGGGTGAGAGTGAGCATTTTCTTGATCTTATGGAGATAGTTTTCAATCTTTCACCATTTAGTGTGTTATTAACTGTGGGTTTTTCATGAATGCCTTTCAATAGTTTGAGGAAATTCCATTTCTCCCTAGTTTATGAATTTTTTTTTAATGATGAAGGGTGTTTGGATTTTGTCAAATGCTTTTTCTTATCAACTGAGATAATCATGTTGTTCATTCCCCCTTCATTCAATTTTCTTTTTAATAACAAAGAACTTTATTTTCATGTCATTGTCCAACTAGGGCAATGTTGTTATCTTCATGCTTTTTTTTTTTTTAACTATGTTATATTAGTCACCATACAGTACATCATTAGTTTTTGATGTAGTGTTCCATGATTCATTAACACCCAGTGCTCCATGCAATCTGTGCCCTCCTTAATACCCAACACCGGGCTCACCCACTCCTTCATGCTATTAATGTGATATGTTATATTGATGTTTGTATGTTAAAACATCCCCATATTCCTGCAATAACTATTACTTTGTCATAGTGTACAATCTGTCTGTGCCTGTATCAAGATAATGCTGGCCTTATTGAATAAATTAGAAAGTGTTCCTCCTTTTTTGGGGGGGGGGGAAGAGTTTAAGAAGAATTGGTGTTAATTTCCTTTTAAATGTTTGGTAGAATTCACCAGTGAACCCACCTGCTGCTGTACTTTCTTGTTGGTAGTTCTTGATTATTGATTCAATCTCTTTCCTTGTTATAGGTCTGTTCAGATTTTTATGCCTTGAGTCTGTTTTGGTAATTTGTGTGTTTCTAGGAATTTGTCCATTTCATCTATATCATCTAATTTTTTTTTAGCAATAAAGACTTTTTGACAAATCTGTTTGTGGTTCAGTCACCCAAGATACCATGCAATTTATCTATTATTTATAAAATGTAAAGTATATATTGAGTTTTCTTGCATTTACTTTTCTAAAGCAAATTTGTATGTAAAATTCCATAAGCGACTTAAACAATATTCCCCCAATGAGATTAAAGAACCAAAATTTTCTGAGAGGGTTATGACTGGTATAAATTGTACTTCTAGAAAGCATAAATCTTGTTAATTTTCTTTTTATTAAAATAAATGATTTCTTATTTATTAAAATGAAACCTCTTTTTTTCTACCTAGAAAAAGAAATAAGAGTATGGACTCTCAAGTGCAGAGTGTGTGCATTCAAATTCTTGTCCTACCACTTACTTGCTATAAATGATCTTGGGGTTAAGATCTCTGTGCCCCAGTCTCCTCACTGTAAAAATGAGAATAATAACGGAACCTACCTCATAAGATGTTGTGAGGATTAAATGCATTAATGCATGCAAAAAAACTGGTTCTTAATTCATAATAAGCATTCAATAATTATTAAGAAATATTTTTATAAGTATCACTAATTGAGGTTAAAATAAAGAGCATGTAGACATCATCATCATCAATGAACCAGCAAATAAAAGTCAAGGCAGCAAATGTTGGATGATGGATACAAAGTCCTATTTTCCTCCAGAGTTATGACCCCAGAGGAGCAGAGGAATGAATGTTTAGGAGAGCGTCTGTCACTAGAAAGAATTGGTTTTCTTTATTCCTATTCAGGAAAGCAGGTCCTCTGGACCACAGCTGACCTTTGAACAACACAGGTTTGAACAGTGTAAGTCCGCTTCTGTGAGGATTTTTTTCGATATCGTACGGTACTGTACGTATATTTTCTCTCCCTTACGATTTTTTAAATAACATTTTCTTTTCTGTAGTTTATTTTATTGTAGGAATACAGTACCTAATACATACAATATATAAAATATGTCTTAATCAACTGTTTACATTATTGGTAAGGCTTCTGGTCAACAGTAGGCCAACAGTGGTTAAGTTTTGAGGGTGTCAAAAGTCATATGCAGATTTTTTTGCTGTGTAGGGAGTTGGCACCCCAACCAGTGTGTTGTTCAAGCATCAACTGTACAAAACTGCATCAACAAGGCCCTCCATCAAGGTAGAAAAATCAAAGGCACTGTTCATGAATCCCATGAAGGAAAGGAAGGTCCTCAGAGAGGAGAATCAGGTCTTTTACTCTAACATGAGCCTCTAATGTGGGCCACAGGAAGTCAGAGAGTGGATGGTGAGTGTCAAAGGAATGATCACAATCATAACTCCTTGGGCCTGTACAAGCATAGATTCCTTTCAAATCGCAGGCCTAAGCCTCCCCGAGAAGGTGATGATGCACTAACACATTTCTGCTTTTGATTTTGTTTTGTTTTGTTTCTTAAAACTTTCCTCTTCTTTTCCTCTCTCTTCCCCTAAATACATCAATATACTCTAAGGCTAATCCCTCCTTGTCATGAAAAGAATTAAATTTATATCCATAATATAATGAATATAGAAAACATTAATGTATTTTTCACTATCACCAGTATTTTCTTTGTGGCCACACTGAGAGGATGACCACAAGATTTGCTTTGGGAATGGAAGCATTCAGTTTCTTGGTTTCCACAGTAGAAACATTTCAAGAGCATTCAAAACTGGCTCCCTCCTGCCCCACTCTGCCCCCTCAGTAAAAAAAAAAAAAAAAAAAAGCTTGTTTTTATTTTTTTAAGGAAGCAACTAGAATGAAGTCTACCTTGATATAAAATGTAAAAGCACATTAACCACAGCACTGTATTTTAAAAGATGGGAATTTAGTTTATACTCATTTTTATATTAAGACATAAGTTAATGACTTTTATATCTTAAAGGATTTATCATAAAATGTTGCTGCCCAGTGCATTTTTGAAGACAATAAACAATTCGCTGAGAGTATTAACATTCACATGTGTAACTGGAGTTTACAAATGTACAAAACTTCGGGTAATAAACACTTTAAACTTATTTTTCAAACATTCAATAAGCCCATTCCCCTCAAACTGTTTGATTACAAAGAAGCACAAAGGATTACTAACTGCAGCAAAATGTGAGAACCAAAGCAAAGGAGGCAAATACAGACTTGAGAATGTAAGAATATCCAAACAGTTTTGTCAATATCAAAAGACAAAAATCAAAACATCTTTTATAATATAAGAGGAAACAAATCCATATAATTAAGTACTATTTAGATGAAAGAACATGTTAGGGTATATGATATTTCTTTCCTCGATGTAAATCTGCATATCTTAAATTTAATGCAAAACACCATCTTTCAGATCCAATTTGAGGATATCATAGCATGTAGCTCTTAGTGAATCTAAATATTAACAGGAAGACTATTTTAAAAGAACCCAAAGATCATTTCATTTTCATTTGGTCATTATTGTTTTAACTCTCATTCTTCTTTATTCATGAGACTAAGCCAATTGAGAAATAAAAATCCACAAATCAAAGCCTATATAATGCAGCTATTTCTGAAAAAAACTGAATATTAGCATAGTGTTTAATATGTCATTAAAGCAGCAGCTGTGGTTAAACAAACAAGTAGATAAAAATTACTGCAACCAACGTATGATAAAGTTACAAAGAAAACGTTCAAGTGTTCTCTTGCGTAGGTGCACTGTAGTAAAAGAAATCTGGGTAATGTGAGTAAAATAGGATTGGTTATTAATAAATGACATTCCCAGCCCACACTGGGTTCTGTTTGGGAGCGGTGAATTTATCCTCATATGTGATGTCAGTCCACCAGCTGTAGTTCTGATTTACTGAGAAATGACTTACAGAGAAATGTGGAATTTAATCCTGGGTCTTCCCCTCGTTGCTCCCTTGTTTGACCATCTTTGCTTAGAGATTGGGCACTCCGTGCCCAGGAATGCGGCACTGCAAACTGGCTAAAAATGTATCCCTTGGTAGGGATAATTTTACCAAATTCATGAGGAAGACGATATCTTCATTTCGAAAACAAAGCGCTGTATTATAATTTGACAGTTACAACGCAAGCCCCAGCTCTTCCGAGGCATAGTGGAGCAACCTAAAAAAAAAACCAAAACACCAAAAAGACATTTGTTGGGTGTGTAGGTACAATTGTTGATAAAAACCACAGTAGTTGGTAAAATATTGAAATCGCCCGTGCTCGTCAAAGAGAGGCTCCCAACCTTGGCAGCCCTAGCCTTACTGTGGGGCGGGCCCTTTCTTCAAGCCCCCTGTCGGTGTCACATACTCAACCATTTAGGGCACATCACTTACTATGCAGTATGCCCTTCTCTTTTAAGGTAATTCCAAAAAAAAAAAAAAAAAAAAAAAAAAAAAAAAAGAAAAGATCATTCAGGCCCTATTCTACCTGAAACACTTTATTTGGCCAACAGGATGGGGGATATGGATAATGAAGAAATGCCCAACACTCTGTGACCCATGTGGCAAAAATACCCAGTATTATCCAGAGGGGGTGTAACAGCTCCGCTGTCTCGGAGCACGCCAGATGGGCTGCGTGCCCGGCTGCTTTTTCCCGGGGCACAAGTGATTACACATTTACTGACTGCCTTCTCTGTGCACAGCTGGACAATCTAAACCCACTCTCCTACTACATAGCACAGTAAATAAATAATAAATACGCCTCCTCCAACTCCCTACGAGTAGAGACAAACCTGGTGAATAAACTCTAGGACAATGAGATACAAGGGCAGGGTGCTACGGAAAGGAATATAGTTTTAGTTTATGGATAAGGAGTAATTCCTAAATCTTTCACTTACCCTTCCTCCCTCCCTCTCTCCCTCTCTTTCTTCCTTCCTTCCCTTCTCCCTTTCTTTCTCTTTCCTTTTTTTTTCTTTTCTTTTCTCTCTCTCTTTCTGAGTATCCTAGATACTGAGCAATTCAGAATGAAACCAAAAGTGTGGACAAGGATAGTTTTTAAAGGATTACTTTGAGCAAAGTAAGACCTACGAATTAAAATGACAGTATTTAGGGGAGGGGTGACTAATACAAAGTACTGAGAAAATTTGTTTTGTACGTATGTATGTGGGGGTATGTAATAAAGTGTTCTGGTCAAATACATGATGTCAAAATAACTCCTTAGTCAGGCTGGCCTCTCTCCCAACCTTTCCAGACCACCGAGTGGGTTTTAAGAACATACCAGAGGTCAACTGTCAGACTTCTCAGTCGTTCTCTTTCTCAATCAGGTGTTTTGATCACTATTCTATCTCCTTAAACAATCAAGTCACCTACTTCAAAACTATATCTACTTACAGTGTTCCAGGAGTAACCTCTAAGTCATTTCAAACAAAATGGCTGTTTGTAATTAGCAGCTTTTCTCCAAACACCAAAGACCTGAAGCCTTTACGTTGTAAAGAACTGATGTCCCCGTAACAACCAGCTAGGAAGGTCAGAGAATTTACTAAATACAAAGCAGTCACTCCTGCTTTGGGTCAAGGTGGGTAGCAGGGTGGGTGATGGCTTCAGACTTTATAATCCCATTTCGTTCCCTGGACAAATGTCCTCTTGTCCATTTGTTGAAACACTGAATGGAAAACATTTGTTTTTCATATTCTACAGTTATAAGTTCAAATTGAGGTGCTTAAAATAGTAATCGAGGGGACGTGCAAACCAAATAGCTATGTGGTCACAGCATATTAATTTTGATAAGAGAGTAATTCAGCATGAAGCATTAATTACCTGTAATAACAAGTCTCAAATACTGGCCAAAAGATTTCTTATAACTAGGCCTAAGCATGTAAATCAAATACACCTTAGAAAAAGAGATTCTGGGGGCGCCTGGGTGGCTCAGTCGTTAAGCGTCTGCCTTCGGCTCAGGTCATGATCCCAGGGTCCTGGGATCGAGCCCCGCATCGGGCTCTCTGCTTGGTGGGGAGCCTGCTTCTCCCGCTACCACTCCCTCTGCTTGTGTTCCCTCTCTCGCTGTGTTTCTCTCTGTCAAATAAATAAAAAAAAAA